>CM061227.1:29582285-30092285 GCA_030844895.1 Ambrosia x helenae | reverse complement strand
TGCGTGGAAACCCGACCTTCATCCGCCGAAGGCACGACAGTGAAATAATCGGTAAAACCTCGTCTTCCATCCGAATCGAACCGGCACCACCTATATTCACTCTTCACCTGAATACCACTCCACCACAAAGATGGGGGCTACAACTCTGTAATAATTATTGGAGCGGATAATAATGCCTAATTAACATTTCGTATAATTTAATATAAAAATAATTAATTAGTTTATAATTATTTAATAATCGCACATCATTATAAAAGATATTTTTTTGAACGACTAATTTTTAATTCACTTATAATACTCCTGACTCAAGTGATACTAGAATCCAACACCTCTTGGGTGAGCAATATACGCGTTTGCCACTAGACCAAACTAGTTGTTATAGTTTATAAAAGATATACTATTATACGCTTTATAAAATTGGTCATTTTTAAGCTATTTTACACTTGAAATTAACCACACACAACTGATTCTTAAATTTATGTCTTTTTATACCGATACCGATCGATATACAAGCACGTTGTTGACTTGAGAATTCGATATTTAATTTGATTAATTTATTAGGAACAGCTATAGTCAATTTGTATCATCGACTATGGTCCATAACTCCATATGTTGCTTGGTTCTTCAAAGTTGTTCAATTCTTAACAATATATTTTAATGCATCTTGGACAATTGATGCTCGACATGACGATAGCGTCGACCAAGGTTCTTTTGTTATCATATTATTTTAACATTTTTTTTCTAAGACCCTCAGTAGTGGCGGAGGTGGTTAAACGCCCATCCCCACATTTGATTGGCTCAACCAAATCGAGATATCACCACGCTCAAATCCGACGTTAATTTTTTCACACCAAAAGCCATTAGGGGGCGGTGTTGGGGTGTGGGGGGAGGGGGATTCACGCTCAACTATACACGTTCTAACACCATACTGTCCATGCTTGTCACGGTTATACATGTTCCAACATATATTTGATCTATGCAAAATTTAAGGTAAAGTGCCATATATTTACATGAAATAATTTTTATTAAATAATTTTTACTAAATAACCATAATCTAAAGCCCCACCATATTGCATATCCTCACATACAAATAAACTTGTTTTGGGCCGATGAACTTTTGTATTCGAGGCTGCATGACCTTTCAATGTGAAGGTTATGAGTTGGAGTTTCACATAGAGCAAAAGTTATTTTAGGTTGAGCAAGAGGTTTTATCATAGTGGGCTTTTGGGTGGTGAGTTTCCTTTGGAATGGTGGAGGGCCGGGTCACCAGCGTCCTGCCGTCCTCTACGTTCAACAGCGTGGGTAACCTTTTGCCATTGGGTTTACTCAGGTGACCGAGCTTTCATAGGTAGTTCAAACAAATAAAAAATAAATAAACTTGTTTTAGACAAATAAATTTGTTTTATCATTAAAATTCATACGTAACCATTAACCATTGAGTTAAGTCTATTTGAATTGTCAAACATGCAGGCATAACCACCCGTTTTGTTTAATAAAAAAAAAGGCAAACAAAATCATGAAGCTCTATATTATTTCAGTTTTCTCAACACATTCATTGCCTCAACTGCTTAAGAATAGGACATATCAAATTATCATACATAAAAATGTTACATTTTCGAACGGACCTTTTCGATAAGTTCACGTCTGAGAAGCTTCCCTGAAGCGGACTTTGGAACGCTGTTCACAAACGTCACCTGCTTTAATCTTTTATATGGTGCAACCTACATTGATTCATTTCCAATCAGAAATGAACTTTTGCGCAAAATAATCATGAAATCATGCGAATATTTACCTGTTCGGAAATAAACTTCTTAACATCTTCTTCGGTCAATGAACTGTTTGGAGATCGGACCACAAATGCAATCGGGACCTCCCCAGCTTCAGCATCAGGCAACCTTATAGAAAGGATTATATTATAATTTATATTAGTTATTATTGGACTGATATAAATATTATAATTTTGGGGTGTGAATTTAAAACACAACACAAAGCTAAATCGAGTTGAACGGGTCGTGTTTGTGTTAACCCGTGAATATTCATGTTGTGTTCGGGTTCACATGCCTGACATGATTTTTTAGGTTTGTGTAGTGTTCGGGTTGGTGTTAATATTTGTGTTTGTTTCGGTTTCTACCTGCCAACCCATGGACATGACCCGTTTAGCATCCTTAGTATATATCATTGGGTCACAAGTTTTTAAAGAAAGATTATATTTTTATAGCTTACGGTATTACTGCAGCATCTGATATTTCAGAATGCGAAAGCAAAAGTGCTTCAAGCTCTGCTGGTGCAACCTGAAATTATGAACATAGAGTTAAGATTAAGGACTGTTTTAGCCATACATGTAAAGATTCGATACAACGAGTGGTAAGAAATGTGGCTGGTTGGACGGTTAAAATGAGCAGTTTTTTTAGTGCGAGTCAGAACGGGTCAGGCTGCACTGGACCGAGCAGCAACAAAAACCGCTACAACAAAAAAATTAAACTGAAAAAGAAAAAATGATTGAGAGATTTATGCGATCTGAATGCACGCTGGTGACTTTCGACCTGTTTTCTTTATAGCGAAATTTGTTAAAATTCCCCTAAACAAATTAACCGGTAGAAAAAGAACCTATCAAAAATAGAATCTTTATATGATGAACAACACATGTTTTACCTGGAAACCTTTGTACTTAATGAGTTCTTTGATTCTGTCAACAACATACAATTGACCCTCATCATCAAAATATCCAAGATCCCCTGTATGCACGAAGCCTTGTTTATCTATCGTAAGCTTCGTAGCTTGAGGACTGTTCAAATAACCTGAAAAATAAAAACCAAACACGACTAAACGAGCATAACTTATAAAAGAAGTATCGATTAGAATACAACCACGCTAAATGGAATAAACGAGTTGAAGGACCTTACAGGGGCAGACCTAATGAAGAAGCAGGTGCCGCGTCCGTTGCGGCTCAACTTCGCGCGCGTAGTAGAAAATTAGTGGAAAATTTGTTTTTTTTACGAAATTTGGAAAACGTTACTACTGAAAAACATTTCTATATCCGCCACTGGACACTAAAAACAGTATTTTACAATACATAAATTCATCATTCATTATGCCTCTAAAAATCATATTAATATTGAAATATCATAATATTCAGTAATCAAGCGAATCATCTATAAAACACAAACCTTTCGGACAACAAGTATTATGGGTTGATCCGAACCTTGATGAAATTTTTTTTTTTACTTATTTTGACGCTTTATCCAACCCGCCCATTGTGACGCCTCTATATTAAACGATGCACACATGTAATGATAATAAACGAAACATACCTTTCATCATATTGGCGCCTCGAACCCATATTTCACCCTTCTGATTAGGAGGAAGAGGCTTACCGGTTTCTACACTAACTATTTGTGCCTCGACTCCCGGGATCAGCCTCCCAGCTGAACCCGAGTTTCGTGGACCCAAAATTGGACTTTCGACTGATATAACCCCTGTCGTTTCAGTCATACCGTATCCCTGTTGTACATACAATCGCAATTAAAATTTCTTCAAAATATGTGTAGTTTTAACTTTTAACAAGTTGCGCCACCCTTTTCAGAATGACAAACTTTAATCTGCTAAAAATGTAACCTTCCCCCCCCCCCCCCCCCCACACACACACACAGAGCCGAGACACTACTATAAAACAGTAAACAAGATCATAAACTATACCTGAAGAGCCACAACATGAGGCAGTTTCTTAACACACTCCTCCATCAACTCCTTCCCTAAAGGCGCAGCACCCGACCCGATCTGCTTCAACGACGACAAATCAAACTTATTCACCACATCCTGCTTAACCAAAGCAAGAAAAACAGGTGGCACAACCCATAAATGTGTCACTTTATACCTCTCAACATTCTTCAACATCTCAACAAAATCAAACCTCTCCATTGACACAACTGTATTCCCTTCCTGCAACTGAGCATACAACAAACTCCCAAATCCAAATATATGAAACATAGGCAATAAACACAAAAACACATAGTCTTTCCCATTCATTAACCTCTGATCAGAAGCTACCATTTGTGAAACAGTAATAAAATTCATATGACTTAACACCACACCTTTACTAACACCAGTTGTTCCAGAAGAATACAGCAAAGCAGCAGTATGGTCACCGTTAATCTCAACTTTAGGCAATTCTGAGACCGACCCAGATAACAAAATCAAATCTTTATAACAAAAACAGTCTTTTCTTGGACTCTCTGATCCTAAAAACATAACTGGAAGATTAAAGGGTTGAACTTTATGAAACAGGTGTGGGACAGTGATAATAAGTTTGGGTTTGGAGTCATGAATCTGTTTGGAGATCTCTGAAAGAGTGTACTGAGGATTGACAGTGGTGACGATGGCGCCAAGGGCGATGATGGAGTAGACAGTGACGGGGTATAGGATGGAGTTAGGGGAGAAGATGAGGACGACGTCGTTTTGGGTGATGGAGAGATGGGTGGAGAGGGAATGAGAGAGTTTAGCGACGGATGATTTGAGTTGGGAGAAGGAGAGTGTTTGGTTGGTGTTGGAGTCGTGTAGGCTGCTTTGTTTGGGTATGAGGATATGTTACGGAATAGGAAGGTGATCATTGATGTGTTGGTGGTGGTTGTTAGGGTGGTTAGTGGTGGTCGGAGTGATCGGAATATTCCGTCACGGCCGTATCCGGATTTCTCCATTGAATGTGGTGTTTAGCAAGTTGGAAGTTTGTAAGAATGTTATTAAATAGTTGAATTGTGTGTGTACAAAAAGTGGGTGGTGATTGGTGAACGTGAGGAATTAGATTTGGATAAATATTAAATTCAACCCAAGGTGACATATATAGGTGATTAATAAAGGTGTGGATCCACCTTTAATTTTTTAACAATTTTATCTTTATATAATTCAAATTTTTTATTCCTTTCATTATTTCATTATTAAATATCAAAAATTTTCTTAAAAAATATTAATATTAATAGAACGAAATATCTATATCTATACTACTATATAATACACTAGTTAATTACCCCGGGAAGGTCCTGGGATTGAAAAATCTAATATGACTTAATAAAAAATGATAAAAGAAGAAAACATACCAAACGTAAACTCAGTCAGTCATACGGATTAGCATTCAACCACAGGACATTCATGCAATGGGTCAAAAACAAAACGGGTCAATTGAGTAAGAGATAAACAAATTATCAATAAAGTTAGAAAGAGAACATAAAAAACCTGTTCTTATGCAGATTAGTTAGCATGATTAGAAGAAGGTATTATGTATCAAGAACTTATGAAATACTAAACTAAGACATCACACCTTAACCCTAATTATTGGAGCACCTTAACTACAAACATGACAACATTTTAAAGTAGGGGGTGTTTGGTTGATTAAGTGTTGAATCATTAATATGTCTAAATGGTTAAGTGCTGAATCATTAAGTTGGACCTCTTAATGGTTAATTTTCTTATCCCACATTGGTTGGAGAGTCTCATTAAGATTCAGCCTAGTTCAGTGCTTAATAGTTCAATGCTTAATGGTTCAGCAACGTCCCATATCTTAATGGTTCAGCCTTAACCATTTCATTCAGAAGCTGAAACAAACGCGTTGAATGCTGAATCATTCAGCGCAGAATGGTTCAGAGCCTCATTAAGAGGCTTACCAAACAGCCTCGTAGTGTTTTAACCAAACATTGTAGTATTTTGATCCCAAAAAAAGTGCAGATTTGAAACCAAATTTGTGCAGTATTTTAAACCAAAGTTATGTAGTATTTTTATAGCAGATTTTAAAACAAATTTATGCAGTATTTTAAACCAAAGTTTTGTCGATCAGTTATACTTCTATATCACACATTCAAACACAATAAAATATTGAAATTGTGACACATATCAGGGGTAGAGTAAAGACAAACTCGTCCTGATTCTGAAAAGACTTGATCCTAACGATGCAGAGGATCACCATGAACAATTAGACAACTTTGGTAGGATTGTTGACTACCACCTACAACAAAAAAAAAAAAAAAAAAAAAAAAAAAAAAAAAAAAAAAAAAAAAAAACCACCCAAATTAGCAATGAATGTGATCCATGTTATCAAACAATAAAGAAAATAACAAATTTCTAAACGTTAGAATAATTAGAAAAAAAATTGATAATGGTATACTTTCACCCGTCACCAACAACTATATGAAACGCCAAAGGAAGAAACCGGTGAAGTACAAAGCGCGTTCCTACATCATAAAGATTTCAACTTTCACATTTGAATGAATGGTAAAGAACATGTTCGGACAAATTAAGCAATCAACAGTTAAATAATGGCATAACAAACATTATAATAATCACAATTATCCCCAAAATTTATCCTTTATTGATCCAAATTCTCAAAAAAAAAAAAAAAAAAAAAAAAAAAAAAAAAAAAAAAAAAAAAATTAAACAATTAACAACACAACAATCAATAACCAAATTCACATCAAAATCAACAACATTAATCAGACAAATCACCTTGGTGCCATCAATTCCAAACTAAAACAACCGTATATTCCTTGACTTCAGATACTCTAATTCTCCTTTGGATACGCCTCCATACACAACATCTGTAACAAAACACAAAACCCACATCAATAACCAACAAAACCAATAAAAAAACTCATGCAGTTATTAAATCAAGGGTATCAAGAAACAAAAAATCACTAACTTGAGGAAACCCGGATCTGTAAATCCGAGGAATTATTCAACATCATCCATGTATTTGAGCTTAAGTTAACACATAATAAAGTTATAATAAGTCAAACACCATTTTGGTAATAATAGTAATAATAATAATAGTAGTAATATTAGTAGTAGTAGTAGTAGTAGTAGTAATAATAATATATATCATCACTATATAACTATATCCCCTATGGTTATCTCTTTTTGCTAATAAAACAAGACTTAAAGCTACATGTCCAAGTCTTAAAGCTAAACATATACCAATTATGTATAGCCAAATATCGTGCAGTCCCACTGCAACGCGCGGGTTCCTGCTAGTAACAAATAAATGGTGTTTGGATAGTCAAACCAACTTACAATAAAGAAATATAGATACTTTAATGATTAAAATAATAATTAAAAAGAAAGCAAGCTCCGGGTTCAGATTCAAACCCACAAACCTTTATGAACCTGTTAAACCAACCCTATAATTGGGACCCGAACATGTATAACATGGGAGGGGGTTTTGCGCTACCCATGGGAGGTGGGTTTGGCTCAACACAAGTGTTTGGGACATCTCAAATGTTCGGGTCCTCAAATGCTTGGCAAAACTCACAGTCGGTTCCGGAGACACAGGAACCAATGCAAGAGGAAGAGCCCGCGCGACCAACCGGGCGAGGAAGGCGGACTCACAAAAGGAAAGAGACGCAAACACGCGCCAAAAAAAACGTACAACCATGGGATGACGACAAGCTGTTCGCGTTAGCCCGAGCGTGGGTTGACGTCTCAGAGGATCCTATTGTTGGTAAGATATATATTTTTTGTTATGTTATATCTTTTTTACATATATTTTTTTAAACGGGCACTTATATATTTTTTTGGTTTGTTTTTTTAGCGAAATATCAAAACATAGGAGAATTTTGGAAAAGAGTGGGAACAATATTTTTTGGATTAGTTGGTAAGGGAGAGAACTACCGAGAGAACGATTCGATATCGGGCAAGTGGACTGATATCAACTTTAAATGCACAAACTTTCAAGGTATTTATCAACGCACCCGGTTTGGGTGGAACACTGGCCAAAGCGACGAGCAGATTTTGGAGGCGGCTTTGGATGAATACAAACAAGAATACGGGAATTTTCCGTACTTGAGGGTTTGGCGCCTGCTGAAAGACTGCTCCAAATGGCACACCGTCCGCCCAACGGTTGGAACTTCTTCATCTAGGGTCAGAAAGAAGTCCAAGACCTCTGAGTCGGTTGATACCGGGACCCCTACGTCTGACGCGCGTTTCGTCTATAATCTATCTTTCACAACTATCACAAAATTCTCTAAGTAAGAATGCTTGGAAGATTGAATGAATCCTTCTCCTCAGGGAGAAGGGGTATTTATAGGACTCAGACATGTCCTGTGATTGACTGGATTGGGAATGACAGCTGTCCTGTACGACTGTCAACCGTTGGCGCCCAGGCGCTGTCCAACTGTGATAGGTCCACGTGTCTTGTAATCATCCTTTCTATCCTTTTATGTACCTCGTACCTGCAGGTGATCGTGGAGCAGGGAATAATGGCATCTGATTGGTTGCACGTCTCTTTCTTTGTCGGGTCACAGCTGGCATGTACAAGGTTTTTGTGCGCGGGCTTACAGAAGGTTAAGTCAGCGCTTCTGCTGACATGTGTGGAGATGTTAGGACGTGCGCATGCGTGGGTACATGTCCATTTGCCCAACTACCAAGACCGTCATGTAAACATAATAAAAAATCCGTTTTGAAAAAAGTATAATAGTCAAATGTTACATTTTTTTTTTAACGGCTAACAAATTAAACCCAAGCACTTTTAGGGCACCATGTCGACAAATTTCAATACTCCGAGAGTATCCGAGCTAACACAAATTCCGGAGAAAATTCGGTAACCCACCCGCCCGTAGACACGACAATGAAATTACCAGTAAAATCTGTCTGGCTCAATAATCGAACCCATGATCCCTAGGTCTTATATCATTCGCACCAATATCTCTGCCAGTACACTACAATGGTATTTACTCAAATGTTACATTTAAATAATAGTACTAATTAGCAACTTTTGTATGCATAGATTGTTGTACATTATGCAAAAAGAGTTGTACGGTGGTATTTGCTGTAATGGTGGGCGGTAATTGAGAAGCCGTGGTTTTGCTGTCGTTCACCACCCCTTAAAAGCATGCTTTCTCTCCTTCACTTTTTGCCAGGTCTCCATCTTCTCTTATTTTTACATCTTCGAAAACGATTTATTGACTGTCGGTATCAGTTTCGTTGTGTCTGCGGTTCGTTCTACCACCGTTTGCCTCTCTCTCTCTCTTTCTCTCTCTCCCTCTCCTCTTTCCGTTGTTGTACCAATGGCTACCGTTGATCATTGGTCTTTGTTGGTGTTTTTATGCGATTGGTGGTTGTGGTTCATCTCCTCTTCTTTGTTTGTTTTTGAGTTTAAAAACCCTTGAACGATAATTATGTCGCCGATAGTTTACTGCTGTCAATGGCGGTAGTCTCTATTGTACATTTCGCTTGGAAGGTTGTACCCTTTGTACCATGGTTTTGGTTTCTGGTTTTCAAAACATTGAACTAGGATGCTGCCGTCGATGGCCTTCTGGCAGTCGATGGCAGCGACTTTTTCTCTTTACAACTATACAATGCAGTGGTGTTTGTACTTCTTGCTTAATAAGCTGTACGCAGGTTTGGTTTATGGTTTTTTTCAAACCCGATTCTTACTGATTATAGTTGTTCATGATGATGATAAATGTGCATTATCTGGTTTTGGATTCGTTGATTTTGTTGGATATACAAGTTTATTGATGCTATGGAGGTTTGATAATTTGTTGTTGATGATGTTAAGTTGATGGCCACCTTTGTTCATGGGCTTTTGTTTGTACAGTGGTTTGAACACTATTTTTACATAATACTTCTGAATGGGGCTTACGTAGTAATGATTTATGTTAAAAAAAAAAAGGTTGTAATGATTTCATGATCTGTGTGTGATAAATGCGATGGCTTGATCCAGGCAACCAGTTTCACTCATAAATTCTTAGCCTTTGGTGGTATTTTACATGGTTTTACGCCCGTCGCAACGTGTGTGTGGTTGGGGGGAGGGTTCCTAGAGCGACTTAGTTACTTCATATTAACCACATTAACCGTAGTTGTAAAAAGTCATTGATTTTACGCCTTTGGCATTAACACATCGTAATGAGCATGCGTAGATCTACAATTTTACGCCTTCTTTTCATTCAGTGTTATTTTTCCTTTTATATTTATTTTACTTTTATGAGCTATTTGGTGTTGGTGGTCACTAACAGTTGTGTGGCATTGATGTTGCTTGGCACGGTTTTACGCCCCCGTCGCAAAGCCCGATGGCTTAGGCTATAGGGTGTGGAGACACCAAAAAGATGATGTCTCCATGCCATGTAGGATGCCACCTAGGATGGGTGGGTTGTTCTATTTTTTGGGACAAGCCAAGGGTGTGGAGACAACCATCCCCCCTTTTATTATTAATCTATACTATATTATAAAGCATCTAACAAGGATACCATGCAAATTTAAGTAACTACAACATTTGATACTTATGGCACAATAACTTAATGAAGTTAGTAAATGACAATATGGTCTTTCTATTTTTTATTTTTGTTTGAAAGGTTAATTTCATTAAAACAAGGCCACGAACAGTCCTCAAAACAAGGACCCCCGGGCACACAAACGTTACATTACCACAAGCGGAAATTTACACCAATCGTTCCAATCTAAACATTTCAATCTAGTTCTATTTTTAAACCAAAAATAAGAAGTTATTTTAATACTCTCGAAGACTTCCGGGGCTCGACGACATTTGCTTTGAAAGATACGGTCATTTCGTTCCTTCCACAACATCCACATAGTAGTGAACACAATACCCCTCAACAGATACCTAGCATTCTTAGTCAACTGCTGCACGTCAGGGATCTTCAGCAAATCAGCGACATCAAAAACAATGGAAGGACTTAATTTACACCAAGCCTCCACACGATTCCAAACCTCTATGGCAAACCAACAACCTGTAAACAGGTGCAACACCGATTCAGTATCCATATCGCAAAGGCTGCACTGTTGATTGGGGATATTAACGCCTCGAACAGCCAGATTGACTTTAGATGGAAGATGATTTAGAGCGGCTCTCCAAACGAGGATCTTACATTTCAACGGAACCCAACCTTTCCATTTCATATTGACACCAGTGAGAGGACGCGGGTAATTAGCCAGCAAACATCTAACCTTTTTAACCGAGAACCCATCGGAAGAAACATCATTCCATCTCCAAGTATCGATCCCTCCCTTCCACTCGAAGTCGTAAATATCAGACATAAGGTTGAAAAGTTCCAGAATTTCAGCAGCGCTTGAGGGATTAGATCTCCATTCCCACTGTAGATGCTTCACATTATTAACAATAGAGACCCTATCCAAGACCGAAGCCCATTTCTTTTTTTCAAGGCTGAAAAGGTGAGGATAAGTTAATCGCAAAGGCTCCTCTCTAATCCATGAGTCCACCCAAAAACTAATAGTAGACCCATCACCAACATAGCCGCTGAAATAGCTGCCGAGAGTTCTACCATTCCAAATCTTTTTATCTCCAATCTTGACTATTTGTCTCCAACACCCACTAGCGGAAGCCGAACACGGAAGGAACGACCATGTTTTGCTCCTCCCATGGCAGCCAACAACCACTTTCTTCCATAAACAAGTGCCCCGGTTTTGAAACGCCAAGCCCATTTTATAAGAAGCGCGTCATTAACATCTTCCAATTTTGACACCCCTAAACCTCCCAATTTCTTTGGCGTTGTGACAATGTCCCAAGCCACCCAGTTGATCTTTTTTTCCGTACAACAACCCGCCCATAAAAATTTCCGCATAATCGTCTCCATACCCTCCACAACCGCCTTAGGCGCTTTATATAGAGAAAGATAATAAATTGGCAAATTCTCAAGCACCGCTTTAATAAGAATTAACCGACCTCCAATGGAAAGATGTTTCGCTTTCCAACTCGCTAGGCGGTTTTTAAGAACATCTAAGACCATACTCCAATTATTAATACGGGTCATCTTGGCTCCCACTTTGATTCCCAAGTACACAAAAGGAAAATTACCTCGTTTACACCCTAAAATTTCCATCATGCTATCAACCTCATCCTCTTTCGTACCAAAACCGAAAAGATTGGACTTGTGAATATTGATTCGAAGACCCGAACATAAATAAAAAATTCTAAGAACCCGAGCCGTATTTTGAATATTCACGCGGGACCACTCTCCCATAATTAACGCGTCATCCGCAAAGAATAGATGATTAATATCCGTGTTTTCACACGAGAAATTAATACCTTTGATAATGTCTATACTATTCGCTTTATCCAACAAATAAGAAAGACCTTCCATAACAATAAGGAATAGGAAAGGGGAGATTGGGTCACCTTGACGAAGACCTTTCTCGCTTTCAAACTGGAATGTAGGGGATCCATTAACAAGCACCGAAGCATAAGCCGAATCAAGAACACCCTTCATCCACTTGCACCAAACCGGAGGAAAACCCATTTGAGACAATATAGATAAAAGAAAGCGCCAATTGACATTGTCATAGGCTTTTTCAAAATCAATTTTCAATAAAAATGCTTTCTTCTTTCTACGTTTGAGCCATTCCAAGACTTCATTAACCACAAGAGGCCCATCCAAAATAAAGCGATCCGACAAAAAAGCCGATTGGGTTTCCGAAATTAACTTACCCAACACCTTCTTAAGGCGATTAGCAAGGATTTTGGAAATAACCTTACTAATCACCCCAATCAACGTGATGGGTCTATAATCTTTGAGCCCCATAGGAGACTTAACCTTTGGAATCAAAGTAATGAACGCCGAGCCACATCCCCTGTTGATGATGCCCGTCTCATGAAATTCCACCATAATGCGAAAGAAATCTTCTTCTAACATCTCCCAAAAATGTTTAATAAACCGGAAATTAAACCCATCCGGCCCCGGAGCTTTGTTAGAGCCACAATCAAAATCCGCATCTTTAATCTCCTGTCTGGAAAACATACTAGTAAAAAACGAGCCATCCTGTTCGTCCAACCGTCTTAAGCCATCACACGTGAAACTTGGTCGAACCGTATCCTTTTCTTTAAAATGGGATCTAAAAAAATTCAAAACTTCCTGTTTAATTAGAACCGGTTTGGATACCCATTCACCGTTGATAACCAAACCCGGAATAGGATTTCTCGCTTTTCGGCCATTAACAACACTATGAAAAAAGCTAGTATTCTCATCCCCAAGAGCTGCCCATTTAGTTCGAGATTTTTGCCGCATATCTCGGTTTCTAAAAAGCTCAATCTCTTCCAAACTCTTCTTACATTCAGACCAAACCCAAGTTTCGGCTTCATCCAACTCTCTTTGTTCCATGAGCAACTCCATGTCTTCTTGTTCTTTTTTCAACCTGTTACTATCTTCATTTTCTTTGAGCCGAATCTCTTGAATCCACACTTTTAATCTAGCCCGAAGTAACCCCAACTTTTTCATGAAGTTCAAATCTGCCGGCCCATTATCTTGCCATTCTAATAAAGCATTCTTAACCACATCTTCACACCCGGGTCTGTCAAACCAAGAATCAAACCATCGGAAAGGTTTGGGGCCAAAATTAGTATCAACCAACTTTAAGCACAACGGGGCATGATCTGAATGTTCTCGTTTCAAAGCTCTGACGCAAGCAGTAGGCCATTTGTTGAAGATATTATCACAAACAAACACCCTGTCAATTCTACTCAATTTACAAACACCACACCTATTAGCCAAGTAAGTAAAACTCGAGCCCTTTAGGTCATATTCACGAAGACCCGTAATGTCAACAAAATCATTAAAATCTCTAGTGCTAACAGGGTCAAAAAACGAATTTTTTTCTTTCACCAGGATCTCTCACTGCATTAAAATCACCTAACACAATCCACCACCCTTGACCCCTTTGAATAATAAAAACAATTTTATCCCAAAGAGCCTTTTTCTCACCATTGTTTTGAGGAGCATAAACGTTAATCACGTTAAGCCTCATCATCCCGTCCGATAACAGACCAGACACAAACAGGAAATTTCTGTCTTTCACCACCAAATCTTTCTTAAAACATTTCGGGTCCCATATGCTCAAAATACCCCCAGAATTCCCAACCGCATCAACCTTATCGAATTCCAGATCCGAACCATCCCAAAAGTTTGAAACTAAACTAGAGTTAACATTACACGACATCGTCTCCTGAATTCCAATAAAAGAGACGCCCAAATCTGACTTAAGCCGACTAATCCAACTCGCTTTGTTCCCAGAACCCAAACCCCGAACGTTTATAGATAAACAATTCATTTAATACCTGATTGTAAGCCTTCATCGACAATCGACTCTCTGATAAGTTTGTCTTGCAAGTCAAGGTTAATACCCAGCTTCTCTCCCACCAATTTAGTAGCATCCACTTCTTTTTCTTGCAGAGAATCCACCGCTCCGACAGTAACAGTAGGACCATCTTGGGGTTGCTCTGATTGAATAAATTCCACTGAGTTCAACTCATCGAGCTGAGCGTCACCCGGATTACAGTTGAGATCAAAGCTTTCTTCAACTTCTGAACTCATCTCCTCTTCATCTGTCGTATCGCCATCCGAAATGCCCAAAAGGCTATTAAGCCCAAAAGGATCACTATCTTTTTGTTTGGGCTTTTTGCCTACTCTTTGACTTTCATTGCTACTCAAATAAGTGTTACTGGGCCGGCCCACATCAAGTTTTTTACCCTTTTTCTTTTACTGACCTTGGAATTATCACAAGCCTCAATATTATCATAATTGGATTGGTCAAAATTAAAGTCAACTGTCGGGATAAAAACATCATTTGAAACTTCGGGTAATACAATATTCTCATTAACAGGCCTTAAATGGTCATTAATGCCTTCATCATTAGTGCATTCATTCCTTTCCAAAACAGTTGGAGTTACTTCACCGGTGACGTCAGCCTGTTGCACAATCTCCGGCATCTCAGTATCGTTGATGACCCCATTATTATCTTCGTCGTTCGCCTGAGCATTTACCGGAGTATGCATCTCTTCAGCCAAAATAATAGGATCATACTCAGGGATCCAATCACCACTCTCCTCATTCACCCAAACCCTAAATTTCCGGTTCTTCCATTCTAAAACGACTTCTTCTGATAAACGTTTTCCATCACCGACCAGAATTCCGACATGATCAGAGGAAAGATCATAATCAGATTCCGTTTTACCGGCTTTGTGGACCACTTTACCAAATAAACCACCAACTAAGTTGACAACATCCTGGGTAAAAAGGTGCAACGGAATCCCTACAACTTTTACCCAGGCCAACCTTTCAAAGCTTAAAGGTTGTCCTTCCCACAAACATGCCGATATGAACTTATCCTTAGTACCTTTAGCAATATCAAGCACACTATTTGCTACAGACGGATCGTCAAAAGTAATAAGCAG
This sequence comes from Ambrosia x helenae, assembly GCA_030844895.1. NCBI lineage: Eukaryota > Viridiplantae > Streptophyta > Magnoliopsida > Asterales > Asteraceae > Ambrosia > Ambrosia x helenae. Next base: position 30,077,104 of record CM061227.1, on the reverse strand, counting down.
ATCCAAGCCCCAAGATACTGCACATTACCTTTACTCTGACAAGCATCATGCAGGAACGTAAAAATACTTTTCAGAGCAGCCACATCGACCATTCTCCCAACTAAGGCTTTACCATGCAAGGATGAGAAACCCTTGGTGTGTTCATCAATAGCAATAGACTTACCAACTAACATGTCCTTGAAAGATCTATCTCCTGAATCATACCTGGTTCCCGAGAACTCCATTCCCTCTGTAACATTCTTCTTCACAGTATTGTGACGAACCGAAGTCTCTCTAGTTGTGTCAATCTCCCCATCTTCCAATACGAATCGGGCCACATTGAACCATAACTTGCTATCCCCTATGCGAATACTTCTTAACTTTTGAGTAGTTCTGATCGATCTTTCACATCTAACAAAGAAACAAATCCAAAACGATTTCCTCCTTTATCTCTTTTTCTCGCTATGTAGAGATCATAAAATCCCGAACACACGAATACGGCTTGCTAAATCGGCTCCACTACATCCCTCAGGCAGATTGCTAACAAAAATCTTCGTAATACGACGTTGAACGGACCCCGGAATGGGTTTCCGGCGTCGGTCCATATTAGGGTTTTTTTTTTTTTTTTTGTAATTTTCTCTTAACATTATAAATTATAAAATTGGGTAACCATTAAATTGATAAATGAATTGTTTGATAAATTGATAAATACAACTAAATTGCTTTAAATTATATAATAGTAATATCTAATCATATTCTTGTAACATGATAATAATTAAAAAAAATTGTTGTTATCTAAGTTGGAATAAGAATTAACCTCAAAATTTGTGTCAAAATTATTGAAGATGGTCTATAAAGAGTTAAAAGTCTAAATATACAAATGTGTTTTTAATTGATTTAGAAAATTGACATGATGTTCTATTAATATAAAACCATAAAAGTTTAGCAGTCAGAGAGCATTTATCTTGCAGCAAATTAAGTGTTATTATCACTATATTAATCCATCATAGTGTTTATTAACCTTTATAAGCATATACTTTTATAAGCCTTATGATGATGAGTTGTATAAGGAACATGTTATAAACCATAAATTTTTCTATTTTGTTTGATTAAAATTTCAGAAGATTATGACGAAGAAAAATTAGCAGCAAGAGCATATGAATCAATGTCATTTTTTGTTGTCGCCGCATCGCGCGGGTTTCCCACTAGTTAATTATTAAATTGTTGATTGACAAAAAATTACCCAACTTTCAATTCAAAAAAAAAAAAGAAAGAAAGAAAATTCGTGATTGGTGCGTCCATTATGTCTCGGTGAGGACCGGGGGGAGGGACAGGGGGGGTTGTAGCTGCGTCTGAGACACCAAAAAGTGAAGAGACATAGGGTTGTCCCGTCTCCATACCGTATGGCATTAATACTAGTTATATTCTAGCGACTGACTTCCAAAAAAAAGTCTCCATACCTTTCCATAAGAGGTTCTCCACGTATAAAAGCTATTTTATATGTACTTTGGGTCACCAGAGTTTGGTCGGTCCGAATCTTGCAAAATCCGGTTTGGATACGTCGGCTTAACTTAACTTTATTATTACTTTCCTTCACTTAACTACAACACGACACGTGTACCCGTTACACCCACTATATAACCATAAAATAATAATATTCCAAACCCCTCTCTTCTTCTCCTCTCAAACCCTCAACCATCATCATCATCTTCACACCTGCAAATCATCCATTAACCTCAATCAACGTACCGATCTAACCACCTGCTTCATCATTTCTTCATATATGTTCGTATGTGATTCTAATCGTATTTCTTTTGGTTCAGATGGTGTCTGACGCTAGCAAGAAGAAGGCTCTGCAGAAGAAGGCCGCCGCCGCCGCCAAAAGAGGCGGAAAGGCGGCGGCCGCCGCTACTGCGGCGAAGGCGGCGGCGATCGGTACCATGACCGGTAGTTCGAGTTCGGATAATTTGTCTAATGGGATGGGGAATCTTACGATTTCTGATCGTACGTGTACTGGTGTCCTTTGTTCTCATCCCTTGTCTAGGGATATTAGGGTAAGAAATATTTGATTTCAGAATTTATTATTATTATTATTATTATTATTATTATTATTATTATTATTATTATTATTATTATTATTATTATTATTATTATTATTGCGAAAAGATTTGGAGAACACTTGATCAAGATACTTGGTAAGTTGGTATGTATATGTGTGTTTTGTGTGTCAGAAGTGATCTGTTTTATTATTATTATTATTATTATTATTATTATTATTATTATTATTATTATTATTATTATTATTATTATTATTATTATTATTATTTTTGGGGGATTTTGTTTTCTGATTTTAAATGATTTATGTACTTGTTTTTGTCTGATTGACAAAAGGACAGAATAGCTAGATTTAGAGATTAAATGAATGGAAACTGAATCTTTATTTTTTTGTTTGCAATATCTGATGACTATTTGATGATTGCTATTAAAAAAAAATATTGTGATGCGTTTAAAAGGGGTCAGGACCATTCAAGATTTCAAGTATTTCTTGATTGGTTTGAGAGATTGTCTTGTTTGTTGACAGAGTAAACTTTTATTTGTATACAATCATTTTTTAGTAGAAAATATGTAGTTAACTTTATCTTAAAAAGAATCTAGCTTTGTTTTGATAACATTTGGTCATGTGATTCTTGGTATATTTATGTGTGTGTAACGAATATTAAGTTGAAATTACAAGAGCTCCGAAAGCACTTAATAGTGTTTATGGCTTGATATATATGATATGACGGGATAGAGTATGGAAGACGGTTAAGTGGCTACATAACTGTCCTAGCTATCAAGTTTAAGCAATAGATAGATGTGTACTTGTGTTTTGTAGCGGATGACGTTCTGTGTGGCTGGGCCGTGCATGTATAAATAGGTGCTCTACTACTGTCAAATGATTGCTGGTTCGTGTTTTGAACTTTAATTACTAGAATAAGTTGATCACAATGTTCACGTTAATTAGGGAATTGTGGGTATGGAAATAGCGGCTTCTTTTACTTCTACGGTTCCATTTTCGGGTGGAGTTGGTAGAGTTCCTCTCCCCCTCCCTTGGACCCGCTTAAATACGGGAAGGGCAGATGCTATTTCATTTTAGGCAGTCTCTTCAAGTATATTTTTTATTCTGTCATGGAATGAGCAAGATTGCTGTTGATTATATGGTTACCGGTGGTGCTTTATATTTATTACATGGTTTTACCGAATCTGACAATTTTATATACTTGTATATGCTATGATGGAATTTACGAACCCGAGTGAAGATAGCCTAATATTTGTATCACTTCTAAAATTTGGCTGTAGATTACGTTTTGGAATTTTGTTCAAGATATATCAATGTGTAGTATCACTTGTACTATTCTGTAATTGTATCGCGTTTTATATTGTTATTACAGATAGAATCTCTGTCACTTACTTTCCACGGACATGATCTTCTTGTTGATACAGAGCTGGAGCTTAATTACGGGAGGTTAGCACTTTGCACCGTTCTTGTGTGCCATATCTTTATTTCTTAATTTGTTTTGATGGTTGATGATACTTTAGACGTTTTATAATTATGTTTGTATTTTCTAGACGGTATGGTTTACTTGGTTTAAATGGCTGTGGGAAATCAACACTTCTTACTTCAATTGGAATGCGAGAGCTTCCAATCCCTGAACACATGGATATATTCCATCTCACCCGAGAGATTGAAGCTTCTGATATGTCATCACTCGAGGCTGTGATGAATTGTGATGAAGAAAGGCTGAAATTAGAAGCAGAAGCCGAGCGCTTAGCTGGACAGGTTCTTACATAGCTAGAAATTAAAAATAGTCTGCTTTTTTATTAAATAGCATGTATTTATCTTATATTGCTTGGGAATGTGTAGGATGATGGTGGCGGTGAAGCACTTGAACGAGTCTATGAACGTTTAGATGCTATGGATGCATCCACTGCAGAAAAGCGTGCAGCCGAGATTTTGAACGGTCTAGGTTTCAACAAAATGATGCAAGAGAAGAAAACTCGGGACTTTTCTGGTGGTTGGAGGATGAGAATCGCTTTGGCTCGTGCTTTGTTTATGAACCCAACCGTTTTGCTGCTAGATGAACCCACAAATCATCTTGGTGAGTAATTATTTTTCCAGAGATATAAAAGATCAATAAAGAGATAATTAAGTTCTTATTTTTATAACGTATTATGAAACGATCGCAGATCTTGAAGCATGTGTGTGGTTGGAAGAAACGCTAAAGAAGTTTGAGAGGATTCTTGTTGTGGTCTCGCACTCTCAAGATTTCTTGAATGGTGTATGCACCAATATAATACACATGCAAAGTAAGAAATTGAAGATGTATACTGGTAATTTCGACCAATACGTTCAGACCCGTTCAGAGCTCGAAGAGAATCAGATGAAACAGTACAAATGGGAACAGGACCAGATTGCTAACATGAAGGAATACATAGCTCGATTTGGACACGGGTCAGCTAAGCTGGCTCGACAGGCTCAGAGCAAGGAGAAGACCCTAGCTAAAATGGAACGTGGTGGCTTAACCGAAAAGGTTACCCGTGACAAGGTTCTGGTTTTCAGGTTTGTTGATGTGGGCAAGCTTCCGCCTCCTGTACTTCAGTTTGTAGATGTTACTTTCGGTTACACGCCTGATAACCTTATCTACAAAAACCTTGACTTCGGTGTTGACCTGGATTCGCGTGTGGCTTTGGTTGGACCTAATGGAGCTGGTAAGAGCACACTTTTGAAGCTGATGACAGGGGAGTTGGTTCCTCTTGATGGCATGGTTAGGCGGCACAACCACTTGAGGATCGCTCAATACCATCAACACTTGGCTGAAAAACTCGATCTGGAAATGTCGGCTTTGATGTATATGATGAAAGAGTATCCGGGAAATGAAGAGGAAAAGATGCGGGCTGCCATCGGGAGGTTTGGGTTGACTGGGAAAGCCCAAGTGATGCCCATGACGAACTTGTCAGACGGTCAAAAGAGCCGAGTGATATTTGCATGGTTAGCTTACAGACAACCACAGATGCTGCTACTGGATGAGCCGACCAATCATTTGGATATCGAGACAATCGACTCTTTAGCCGAAGCCTTAAACGAATGGGACGGTGGAATGGTGCTGGTTAGCCATGACTTCAGGCTCATTAACCAGGTGGCTCATGAGATATGGGTGTGTGAAAATCAAACCATAACCCGGTGGGAAGGCGACATTATGGGTTTCAAAGAACATTTAAGGACTAAGGCTGGTCTTTGAGGTTAGATCAGTAAACCGGTTGCAATCATAGACTCCATAGCATACCAAGTTCAAGAGTCAGTAGGTGGGTCCTACGGCAACTTGGGTTGGGACCGACCAAGTGGCTAATGGTTTGCGGAGGACATGGCTCATGCTGACATGGGGCTATGGTTATAAGATGAAAAAAAAAAAAAAGATCACAACTATGAAATATTAGGGTTTTGTTTTTCATGCGTTCTATTTTAAACTTGTTTTCACCAACAAAACATATGCACTGTTCATGATTTGCTACAAAAATTTATAGTGTAATGACCTACTTCTATTCTATGTAGTACTCGGGTTTCTATTGATTTCTCTGTCCAGTTTATAGTGGTTTTGTTGTGGTAGTCATTCGAGCCAAGTTGTGGTGTTGCCGCGATTCGAGCTTGAAACATCAAGCATTAAACCGACCCCTGGTTCTAATGGCCTTTAGGGGTTTAAAGAGATCTTTGTTAATGTTGCAAGTTGGTGAATGTCTGAAAGAGACAGGTTACACACCATCTTCTGAACCCGACTCTCTTATCCAGCATCCACTCAAGCGCACTCTGCCTACACATCACCATGAGTGCGCTCTCATGGTTGAACCGCGACTCCTCTGTTGCCCTCTCCAACAGTCTTTAAATCGACAGTCGATCAAGATTACTCTTTTAAGGGAACAACAACTCTCTTTTATTCTTCGTTGGCGGTTGCAAACTTGCAATCACAACAAATGCCCTTCTTTTACATCTTCCAGGACAGTACCTTAGGCCAGCCCAAAACTCCTGCTCGTCGGGCTCCTAATTTAAGCTCGGCCTAAAGCTCCTGTCGCTTGCCCCAGCCCAACGCTCCTGTTCCTCTGGCCCCTATTTTAGCCCGGCCCAAAACTTTGTTACTCGGGCCCCTATTATTGGCTTGTAAAAGACTTTTGCAGCTTCTCTACTCTACAGCTCTACCCACCACTTTAAGCTTTAAAGTCCCATTGTCTTTCTTGGCAACACACTGTTTTTTAACTAACCTTTTTGTATATTCTCTCCATTGAACAAACAGCTTATCTTCAGGGCTGTCTCTTAAGAATTCAGGGGTTATGCAAATAGAAAAATGTGTCCTTAAAATACATAAACTTATAGGGTAAAGATCAAATACAAATAATGGGCTTTAATCTAATAAACATGAGAAGTAAATAAAGATTTTATTTTATTTTTGTGAATTTTTTTCCCAAAATATAAAAAATATACTTTTGGGTTACTGGCAGTGGTGAATTTTTTGTTTCTAGTAGAGTAACTACAGTAATTACTCTACACTTTGTAGAGTAATTGCGCATTTTTTTTGTGTATTTTAGATTTCCAAAGTAAAGCATGCTTAAAAATTCGAAGGAAAAAATAAAAAAGAAAATTCACTTATTTGCTTCTCGCGTTAAGACTTATGTGTATGTTAAAACTCGTTTCTACAGTAACCTTACCCTAAGCTTAATAGCTTATATATAGTCAGTTGGGTTAAATGAAAAATGGGTTTAAATCCAATATATATTGGGCTATACTTATTAATGGGTTTAATTTTTTTCCTCTTTTGTAGGTGTGTGTGAAACGGCTTGGGCCCACCATACACGTTTCTAACCCAACCCACTACTAAAAACTGGTTTGGACCTAGACCGAATCCGCTGACTGGTAATCAGTATACGATTTCAGTGCGTAAATTTATTTCAACCCGACCCGGTTTGGATACCTTTAAAAGGCGGTTTGCAATAGAAGAAACGGTTGTAAAACCGTTTTCGTTTAAAAACAAATGTATCAAATGTATAAAATGGTTTAAAAAAACGCGCGTCTGGAAAGTGGGTCTGGATGGTCGCCCACCTTGCTCTTGCTAAGGGCCGGCCGCCGGCGTTGCTTATTTTGGCATGTGTAGTCAGTTAGTCACGTCTACAAACAACAACAACCTTACCCAGTAAGTCTCACAATTAGCAATGCTAGGAGTAGGGTCTGGGGAGGGTGAGATGTAGGCAAACCTTACCCCTATTCTTGCGGATAGAGAGGCTGCTTCCAGAAAGACCCTTGGCTCCAAATCCTTAACAACGACAATCAGAGAACACTAAAAAAATAATAAAGGGGTACTGAATTTAGAGAAACATTAAAAGCGTCATGTAGTAAAATAGAGGTATATATGCCATAAAAAAATAATAATTATAATAACACCACCCACAAACACCCAAAAACAAGACACCTTTACAAGCATCCTACCAGTGTAAGAAGAAGCTTAAGCTCCTAGAACCCCACTGCGATACAACCAAACCCTTCCTAATAATCCTTAACCTTAATCTTGTGCCTCCACAAACTCCTATCCTCGACCATGTCCTCAGAGAGGTGCATCCCTGCTAAATCACGCCTAATCTGCTCATCCCAAGTCAATTTGGGTCTTCCTCTACACCTCTTTCCCTCTACAATAAGGGTTTCCACTACTCTAACTGGGGCCGTCATTTGCCTCCTCTTCACATGCCCATACCATCTTAATCTCTCCTCTTTTATCTTGTCTGATATATAGCTACCCCTAACCTATCCCTAATAACCTCATTTCTTATTCGGTCTACCCTAGTTAGTCACGTCTGTGGATTACATTTATAGAAAGAATTATTTTGTACGTTCAAGTTTTACATTTAAATCTAATCGGTGTTGAAAGTTAATCCTAAAATACTTATGAGTTAGAAAGTTGAAGGACCAAAGTGAATGATCGGTTTAAAATTAGTTTGAATGTTTAGAATTATCTAGTTAATTTAATTAGAATAGAATTGGTAGAAATATTTGAGTATGATTAGTATGGTTAGTTTAGTATAAATAGGGGTCTAGGTTAATACTTTATTTGTCCCTTGTTTGTAAGTTTGTTTGATTGAATAGAAAGAGTCGTGGGTTCGTCTCCCCAAATATCATGTGTTCGTGTTTGATCTAATTGCCTGGGCCAACAATCAGGTCTTAACCAAATAATAGAAGCGAAATATAGTCGGATAATTAGATCATGCAGATTGGATAATCTTAATCATAATTCTTGAGGTTATTTTGTACGCCAAGTGAAAATAGAAGACTTCATCATATAGCTTTCTTATCAACCTTTAATTACAATAAATACATGTTTATATTTCATGTATTAAATACTAGTTTTTATCCCGGGAGCGTCCCGGTTGAAATATCTAATATGACATAATAAAATATATTATTATTATTATTATTTATTTTAAACAAATCTCTGCCATAAGTTATGATATTCAAATATAAAAAAACGAATTTCTGCGCCGGGGTATAAATCTAGTGCCATTACAAATGAATTCGGAAGTTTGTAATCGATTAAATTAACATGAAATAAAAAAAAAATTATTGAAATATCGAACGCATTAGTCTAAGGGTTATGTGATGCTTTAAAAAATTCATGGGTATATGATCGGGTATATAGTTCGGGTATTTGGGTATGTTGTTTCGGGTAATCGGGTCGGGTATCACCTAATCCCAGACCCGACCCAAACCCACATTTTTTTAAACTAATCCTAAACCCGACACAATACCTGTCGGGTTACAAAAAATAGTCATTTTTTTCTCCGTTTTTTATATAGCACTATGGTACTCGTTGGAAAGATAATAAAACGCTCGTTAATTTGGTGTAATTTTTTTCTTTAGAAAATCTCATATATAAAAGATATTAACGTTTAAAAGTTATAGGAGGAAACATGAGAGAGAAAATAATAAAGGTTTAATATTTAGATTTAGTAGATTAGCTATTTAATAGATTAGATTAAATATTATAATAGATTAGGTTAAATCATATTTATTCCTTTTTTTTAATTGGTTTACACTTGCCACATCACATCCTATGTGACATCTCTCAAAGAAGAGATTGCATAAGATTATGACATGTAGGATTAATCCCTTTGCAATATATATATATATATATATATATATATATATATATATATATAGGTTTAGGATCATGTGAAAAACTTAATTTGTATGAGAAGTGTGAGAACCAATAACATGAAGGCATATTATATTACATAAAAGGGTAAGATTGTAAATTGGCTTGATAATCTTATTTTAGGAGATAATATCTCATTTAATTCGTGATTAATACCGAGCATTTATTAGGGATTCTTGTTTTCACATCCTCTACATTATTTTACAGATTTTTTGTTAACATTCAACACAATATCATTCATTCTCTGTATTATTCACGATCATATTGGTGTGTTTTATTTGAATCAATTCATATTAATGTGTTTTATATTTTTTTCAAAACTGTTCGTACTGTGTTTTAGTTTTTATATTAAGATACATATCATCGTTTTTTAATGTAGAATAGTGTTTGACGAAACAGCAGTGTTTTTATGTTTTTTGTGATTTTTACAGCAGTGTAGTATAGCGTTTTACGAAACAGCAGTGTTTTTATGTTTTTTGTGATTTTACAGCAGTGTAGTATAGTGTTTTACGATACAGCAGTGTAGTATAGTGTTTTACGATACAACAGTGCAGTATAGTGTTTTACGATACAAGAGTGTTTTCTTAGTCTTTTTTTGATCTGTAATTATTGATGAGAGAGAGGAGGAAAGAGAGAGAATCATAATAAATAGGAGGACAGAGGTGAGAGATGAGTTTTTAATGATGCAATTAATTAGAGTGTGTATTTTACTATCTTACCCTTAATGGTATAATCAAATAATAAAATTATAATATTAATTACAAAAATGCCATCCAATTAATCCACACCATATATTAAGATGATCTAATGGTCCAAAACACTTCTTACCCTTTTCACACAAAACACACTTTGCACAGGATCTCGACCCTATATATATATATATATATATAGATATAGATATAGATGATTATAAAAATTATATTTTTAAATAAAACAAGTTCTAAACTTTGAAGTGCAACCATGTGAACATGGACTAATGGACAATGTGTTGGATAATCAAATTGACCTGCTGAAAATAAAATCTACCAAATAAACAATGTGTTGGATAAATCAAGTGGACCTATAACTATGTATTTTCTCTGTTCATTCTGTTACTAGTGTATTCATAAACCAGCGAATACGACAACTTGATAGAAATAAATTTAAGGGGGTGTTTGTTTTCTTGTGAGAAGTGCTTCTGAGTTCTGACCACTTATGTCTTCGCCGTGCAGACGTGGGCAGGCATTTGAGACGCACAGAGTGCTTGTTTTTTAGAAGACGTACCGCTTAAAAAGCTCTTCCTCGCGCAGGCATAAACCCACATATGCAAACCTCTTCTCACACAACATAACACAACACGAAACACACAGCAGATTCTTCTCTCAAAACCCTTCTACTTCTACTTCTTCCTTTCTCTCTCCACCCTTCACCTTTCGCCGCCGGCTTCTCCCTCCACCCTCCACCTTTCGCCGTCGGCTTCTACTTCTTCAAAACTCTCCACCACCACCTTCATCATCCCTGGTCATCTCTTCCCCTCCTTCGGTCAACATCCGCTGACAACTAACAATAGAACCGTAACCTCTTTGTTATTCCGACCTTCTCTTCCTCCAAACCAATCGAATATTTGGTCCGACGACTCAATCCTAACCAATCGAAGACAGAGAGTACACTGCCCAATCGATTGACTGTCGGGTCACCGAAGATGGGTGTTAGAAAGTGAAGGGTTGTGACTTTCATCGTTGCCGGTCGTCACAGAGAAGGAGAAGAGAGCGGGTGGTTGGGGAAGACGATTGGACATGATTGACGAGGATGCAGAGATGGGCGACAGATTGGGAGGCTCTTAGGGTGGTCAGCAGACTGTAGACCTTTTACCTCTTAAAAAACAAACAACACCTAAATATACATATATACACATGGGAGGCTCTTAGGGTGGTCGGGAGGACCCCCGGCTAGGGCTGGTTTCTTCGGGGCACATTTTTTGTAATATACACACACACACACACATACATACATATATGTATTTCTTAAATAGAGAAGCCATTTTAGAGTTAAAACTTCGACTCATTGAAAACTCATTTAAAACTCAAAATATTAGCCTATTTATAAGCCTAATACACATTTAAAACTCAAAACTTAAGGTCTAAGGCGCATATTTTTGAACGGCTTGATAGGACACCTAAATCTTCAAGGATTGCTACTGCATATACACAAACACTACGAATAATATGCTAACACGGATCTCGTCACCAGTACTTCCACAGTAAAGGTACACTAAGCAACAATGTGAAAATATGATAACTCAAATTCTGAATACGGTACCAGTCGATGATCAACAACTGTGGGAAAAAGGTTGGGAGACCAATAGAAGGGTACCTCATCTGCTTTGGGATCACCATCGGTCCCTATTATATCATGGCCGGTGAGGCTGATACTTCTAACCCCGTAAGATTTCACACTCCTGTTCCTGACCCAGATGTATGCATACTTTAACAACTAAGTACTAATCATTTGTTTAATGTTTGAAGATTGTCATCTTAAGGGTATAGCCCAGTGGTTGGTGGCTCAATGATGGGAGACCGGGGACCAATTGGTCACCGGTTCGATTCCTGAGGGCACCGGGATTTATCGATTTATTTGTTGTCGTGTTTTCGGGCGGACGAATTGTCGGGTTTCTCCGAAACTGGTGTGATGAACCAAGGCTACCTTTGGGGTCTTGAAGTTTACCATGTATGGACCCCGAAGGGAGTTCTTGGTGAATTTGTTAAAAAAAAAAAAAAAAAAAAAAAAAAAAAAAAAAAAAAAAAAAAAACCTTTTATTTTTATTTTTTATTTGTGTGTTTTAGTTACATTTATAAAAACAAAAAATATTTTCTAATTTATAATTATTAAAAGTATAAGATTAAATTACTTTGATAGTACTTATGATTTGCACAAATTTTAAGTATATTACTTATGGTTGTGGTTCTCACAAACTTTAAGTGTAGCTTTTCTAAATTAAAAAAATGGTCCCTCGTATATGTGACAATCCATCCCATGAACAACAAGTGTGACAATCGCCATTTCCATAATTTATGAAACCCATTAACAAAAGAAGAAATTTGTGCCACTCAAGTAATATATTCTAGATTTAACTACCTGTTAGCTACAAAGAAGAATAAGAAAACAGAGAAGAAGGAAATTCATTCATTCATAGCTAAATTCACACTTATTACAATATCCTCTATTTATACACACATACAATCACTAACTACCATTTAACTAACTTTTGAAACTATCACTTATTGACACATCCAGTCCCTGTACTTATTACAATTTTACAATTACATCCTTTTATCTAACATATCTCCCCTCCTAAAAACAGTTCTTGTCCTCAAGAACTAAAATCAGGAAAACGAAGCTCAAAATCATCAGTAAATTCCCAAGTAGCTTCTGTCAAAGGCAAATCTTTCCAATGTACCAAGCACTGCTGGACCAAGCGATTGTTTCTTCTAATAAGTCGTCTGTCAATAATAGCCCTAGGCTGTAGAGAAAACCTTGGACCAATAGGAAAAGATAGGATAGGAGTGTGCTGCCCATGAGCCTTTTTTAATAAAGACACGTGAAAAACATTATGAATTTGGGCATCTGCAGGCAAATCCAACTTATAAGCAACTGATCCAATCTTTTCAATGATCAAAAATGGCCCAAAAAATTTAGGTCCCAACTTGCAATGCTTTTGAGTTCTGGGAGATGTTTGAACAAATGGTCTCAATTTCAAATAAACCCAATCGCCTGGATTAAAAGACCTGTCACTCCTATGCTTATCAGCATACTGTTTCATCCGGTTCCTGGCTTGATGTAAAGAGTCTTTAAGCTTACTTATCATCGACTCTCTTTCTCTGTGTAACTCCTCTACTGATGCCACATTAGTATCATGAGGGATGTAAGGTATATGCAGAGGTGGTGGAAAGCCATACAAGGCTTCAAAAGGAGTTGACTTTATAGAAGAATGATAAGAAGTGTTGTACCACCATTCAGCTAGACTTAAGAATTTAAACCACTGTTCTGGTTTATGCATGCACATGCATCTTAGATAGGTTTCTAAACACCTATTCAAAACTTCTGTTTGGCCATCACTCTGAGGGTGATAGGCTGTAGAATAGGATAAATGAACCCCTTGTAACCTCATAAATTCCTTCCAAAACTGGCTTAGGAATATAGTATCCCTATCAGTGACAATGTTGACAGGACAGCCATGTAACTTGAATACATTGTCTAAGAAACTCTGAGCTACTTGACTTGCAGTATAAGGATGTGTGAGTGGTAGAAAGTGAGCAAACTTTGTTAATCTGTCTACCACTACTAAAATGACATCTTTGCCCTGGGATTTAGGCAGCCCACAAACAAAATCCATAGAGATGTCTGTAAAGACATGAGATGGAATAGGTAAAGGCTGCAACAACCCTGGATTAGCTATGGGCTCATACTTAGCCTGTTGGCAGGCTTGGCATTCTTTAACAAAATGAAAAACATCCTTATAACAACCCTTCCAATAACAAAGATTGCTAACCTTTTTGAGAGTTGGTAAATACCCAGAATGCCCTCCAGTAGGAGAACTATGAAATAAGGCTAGAATATCTTTCTTTAACACAGAATCATCACCTACCCACAGCTTATTCTTTCTTCTCAAAAGGCTCCCATCCCAAGTGACATGTGGAATAGAATTACCTTGTTGCAAATTTCCAATTAAAGTTTGCAGCTTGGCATCATTAGTCCATGATTGCTTAATCCTTTCTAACAAAACAGGATCAATGGAACTAATACTCATTTCAAATAGGGCCATTCCTGAAATTCTTGAAAGTCCATCAGCTACTTGATTCTCACTGCCCTGTTTATACATTATCTCATAGTTGTAGCCCATTAGCTTAGCCAACCATGTCTGCTGCAGAGGAGTTGTGATCTTTTGACTCAGCAAATACTTCAAACTTCTATGATCAGTTTTGATCACAAATTTCTTGACAATCAAATAATGATGCCATTGCTTGACTGCCAATAAAATTGCCATCAACTCCTTCTCATAAACTGATAAATTTTGTTGCTTAACTGATAATGCTTTACTGATATATGCCAAGGGATGCCCATCTTGCATCAAGACTGCTCCCATACCTTTTGAGGATGCATTAGTTTCCACTACAAAATCTTTAGAAAAATCAGGTAAAGCTAACACTGGGGCTGATGTCAAGGCTTCTTTTAATTGCTTTAAAGCCTGAGTAGCTTCTTCATGTAACACCCCAACCGATGGTGGAAACATCGGGATGTCACGTATTGATGATTGTTCAGTAGCTCATGGTAAATAATAAATTTCATTATATGATTTAAATAAATTACATACAATTGTTCTACAAGAATTCGTACATCAAATTGAATAAAACTATGCACACATCTTCAAGCATTAATTCAAATCTTCAAGCAAGTAGAACCTGAAACATGTTAAGTTGAAAATATTTTGGGTCAACAAAAGTTGGTGAGAATTACATAGGTTTTGATAATAGAATAAAATTGTTGTGCAATTCATGTGTCATGGCAATCTAGTCCATATGCGAAAACATACTAGAAGTAAATCGAGTGCATAATCAACCTTGTGACTGTTGTATTGTGGTACATCCCATACGCTCATGGTTCACTCGTTTAAATTGCAGTAACAAACACCCACGTAACCTTTGTAGGAGGCACGTATCCGGGTGGGATTGTCAGTCCAATAGATCTATCAATGTATACCGTTTGGCTGATGAATGTTTATGCTAGAATTGTGCTTACCCTAGTCATGTTCAAGACATAATGCAACATAGAAATACACATAGACACATTGATGATTGAATTGCATAAATATTGTTGTAACATGTTTCACCCCAAAAATGGTGATAAATAGAAAAGGGGCTATGTAAAACTCACCTTAGCAAAGTATTAAGTCTTGAGAAATAGAATATGTGTAGCCCCAAAGTTGCCAATTACAAGAGCTTATAATCAAAGCTTCAAGTGTAGAAGTAATAGACTATAGAAGAAAGGTATGAGGGAAAGTTTAATCGGATTGAAACAATTAGAGGTGCAAAGTATAATGGGTCATAGGTGGGTTTTTATACTAGTTTTGGATTCAATTAGCCATTAAAATTGGTCAACACCATAAAGTAAGGTTTTATGATGAATTGACTATTTGACTAAGACTTTGACTGTTTGACTAAGACTTTGACTAGGACTTTGACTATTTGACTCAAAGCTTTATTTAAAAAAAAAAATCTTGTATGTGAAAAAAAAAAAGAATTTAGAATCATATCATTATTATTATTATTATTTATATACATTTATGTATGTATATAAGTTGTGAGTTAGGATAAATAAAGACTTAGCCACATTTGTATAATATTAATGATAAAGGTGTAATAAAATATATATATATATATATATATATATAAGGGCTTTTTATGTATTAAAATTTTGGGGAAAATTTTGCGATGTTACAGTCTCCCCTACTTTTGGAAACTTCGTCCCGATGTTTATTGAAAACACGGGGTTGAAGGTGATTGGGTAGAAATTAGGACAAGGGTGGTTTGGGAAGTTTCGAGTTAAGGCATGACATAAATTTATAGGTAACAGAATAAACTGTTTCGAATAATTTGGGTAAGAGTTTTGATATGTGTGAGTTTTAAGGGTTGGATTAGGTTCATCTGAAATAGCAAGGAGAATAAAAATCTTAAGTTTTAGGACTCCTAAAAGAAATGCATGAGTTGATTGACTATAGAAAGACTAAATGAACTACCAGGTAACTAGAGTTTATAATTGGTTATTTACTGAAAACCTTGATAGAATTTCACACTACCTTAACGTACCTGTAAATTCATGATTACGTTCCGGACCGCAATCACCAATTTACCTTACATTAAAGTTTTGCGTCCTTCTATATCTCCACCGATTGTTGAGCAGGTCCGATAGCCTCCACCAGTCGTGGAGTAGGTTGTAGGGCCTCTCCCGACTGTTGAAAAGGCATAATGACCTCTACCAATCGTTGAGTGGGTTCGATAGCCTCCACCAGTCGTGGAGCAGGTTGTAGGGCCTCTCCCGACTGTTGAAAAGGCATGATGACCTCTATTAAGTGCAGCATTTATTATACACATAGGTTGCAAATTGATAACATGTTTATGCAAGCAAGTATAACAAGCACAGTATATGAGTTGTAGTTGTATAGATTTATATAATTAGTTCACATTCAAACAATCATGCACCATGTAACAACTCTCAGACAAATATTTTATTACTTGAATCAAATAGCATCAATACATAGAATAAAAGCAACCAATAGTCAAATGGTGAGACTTGCGGTTAGGTAGCTGGAGGATCTTGATCTCTGTTTAGTTTAGGGCATCGGTTACGGAAGTGATTTGGGTAATGAATGTTCAATAAGATATGGGTTGAATGAAGGACAATGAGGTAATATAAGGAATGTAATCATTTATTCATTTAATTAAAACGAATAAACGAAAACGTTGACTTATCAAAGATTCTAAATTCTAATAACATATGAAGACATGCTTTAGCCTATAAGTGAACACTCATCCCGAGAATTCCCAGGTAGGCATCCGGGTCCCTCGTCTGATTGGGATATATGCGCAATGCCAGCCTAGACAGAAGACTCAGAATACAGGCGTTCACCCTTCCAGATTGCACGTGTTCGTTATTAAAATCTAGAACTTCGACGAGATCTCAAGGTGGTTCAGGCTAAACCTGAGGATTTTGTCCTATTAGTCTAAGAGTAGATCCAATGGTGGAGAGCAACCTTCTTGTAGGGATGAAAGTAGGGATAAGAAGTAGGAGGGGGATAAAGTATAGCAAGTAAAAGAAGCAAGTACTGGTTAAATCCTATGGTTATAGACTAGATTATTTTTCTAATAACCTAATTCCCTATAACCATGGCTCTGATACCAATCTGTAACACCCCAACCGATGGCGGAAACATCGGGATGTCACGTATTGATGATTGTTCAGTAGCTCATGGTAAATAATAAATTTCATTATATGATTTAAATAAATTACATACAATTGTTCTACAAGAATTCGTACATCAAATTGAATAAAACTATGCACACATCTTCAAGCATTAATTCAAATCTTCAAGCAAGTAGAACCTGAAACATGTTAAGTTGAAAATATTTTGGGTCAACAAAAGTTGGTGAGAATTACATAGGTTTTGATAATAGAATAAAATTGTTGTGCAATTCATGTGTCATGGCAATCTAGTCCATATGCGAAAACATACTAGAAGTAAATCGAGTGCATAATCAACCTTGTGACTGTTGTATTGTGGTACATCCCATACGCTCATGGTTCACTCGTTTAAATTGCAGTAACAAACACCCACGTAACCTTTGTAGGAGGCACGTATCCGGGTGGGATTGTCAGTCCAATAGATCTATCAATGTATACCGTTTGGCTGATGAATGTTTATGCTAGAATTGTGCTTACCCTAGTCATGTTCAAGACATAATGCAACATAGAAATACACATAGACACATTGATGATTGAATTGCATAAATATTGTTGTAACATGTTTCACCCCAAAAATGGTGATAAATAGAAAAGGGGCTATGTAAAACTCACCTTAGCAAAGTATTAAGTCTTGAGAAATAGAATATGTGTAGCCCCAAAGTTGCCAATTACAAGAGCTTATAATCAAAGCTTCAAGTGTAGAAGTAATAGACTATAGAAGAAAGGTATGAGGGAAAGTTTAATCGGATTGAAACAATTAGAGGTGCAAAGTATAATGGGTCATAGGTGGGTTTTTTATACTAGTTTTGGATTCAATTAGCCATTAAAATTGGTCAACACCATAAAGTAAGGTTTTATGATGAATTGACTATTTGACTAAGACTTTGACTGTTTGACTAAGACTTTGACTAGGACTTTGACTATTTGACTCAAAGCTTTATTTAAAAAAAAAAAAAAATCTTGTATGTGAAAAAAAAAAGAATTTAGAATCATATTATTATTATTATTATTATTTATATACATTTATGTATGTATATAAGTTGTGAGTTAGGATAAATAAAGACTTAGCCACATTTGTATAATATTAATGATAAAGGTGTAATAAAATATATATATATATATATATATATATATATATATATATATATATATAAGGGCTTTTTATGTATTAAAATTTTGGGGAAAATTTTGCGATGTTACACTTCATTCCAAACAAAAGCTTCTTTCCTCAGCAAGTCAGTCAAAGGTTTAGCCATTGTGCCAAAGCCTTTGATAAACCTTCTGTAATAACCAGCCAGTCCTAAGAAACCCCTCAACTGTTTTTGATTAGTAGGAACTGGCCACTGACTTATGGCTTCTACCTTTTTAGGATCAGTCTCTACCCCCTTACCAGAGATAATGTGGCCTAGGTATTCCACATTTGCCCCTTCAAATGAGCATTTTGATCTCTTAGCAAACAAGGTATGTTGCCTCAGTAACAATAAAACTTGTTCTAAATCATGAATGTGTTGTGTCATATCAGGGCTATACACCAAGATATCATCAAAAAACACCAGGGTAGTTTTTCTCATCAAAGGTTTAAAGGTGCTGTTCATTAAAGCCTGAAATGTGGCTGGGGCATTAGTAAGCCCAAAGGGCATCACTAGGAACTCAAACAAGCCTTGATGAGTCCTAAAAGTAGTTTTGTGAACATCCCTATCATCCATTCTCACTTGGTGATAACCTGCTCTTAAGTCTAGTTTAGAAAAAAACATTAGCTCCACCCAACTCATCAAGTAATTCTTCAATCAAAGGTATTGGAAACCTATTTTTAACTGTGGCTTCATTCAACTTTCTATAATCCACACAGAAATGCCAGCTGCCATCTTTCTTTTTTACCAAAACCACAGGAGATGCAAAAGCACTCTTACTATTTCTTACAACTCCAGATTCTAACAATTCTTGTGTTAGCTTTTCTAAAACATCCTTTTGGCCAGCAGGGTATCTGTAGGCTTTTTGATTGATGGTAATTGACTCATCTTTCAAAAAAATCCTATGGTCACAGTCCCTCTTTGGTGGTAAACTTGTTGGTACAGCAAATACATCATGAAAACTATCAAGCAATTTCATCAAAGAGTCATCATTGCTTTCATGAAGTACCTTAGTCTCATGTTGAAACTCTTCACCATCTGCTGCTTGTAAGCTAAACATCTGTGTAGAAACTAGGCAATCCTGATTGTATAACAAGGTGTCCATTTTTTCAGCAGAACACAATGTCATCACATCAGAGCCTATTCCTTTTAATTCTACAAACTATTGACCTATTGAAAACTTCATTGTCAGCTTTTTAAAATTCCAAATAATATCATCCAAAGTCTGCAGCCACTGCACTCCTAAGACCATGTCATAGTTGGTCAATGGAACCAAAATAACATCTGCCTTGAACCAAATTCCCTGCATCATCCATTGAAAATTTCTACAAATCTTGTTGCAACAAATTTTATTACCATCTGCTACTGTTACTTGCACCTCAGGAATATCCTCTAAAGGACAATTCATCTTTTTAGCCAACTGCTCCCTTAGGAAATTATGAGAAGATCCTGAGTCAGTTAAGATGTGCAGTGTTTTTGTTCCTATAGATCCTTTTACTCTCATGGTAGAGTAAGAAGGAACACCCATCATGGCATTAAGGGAGATCTTAGGTTCTTGCAAAGATTGTGTCATGATTTCACTCATATCCATTTCCTCTTCTTCCTCATTATCCATCCCCAACAATTCAATAGAAAATAATTGTTTATTCTTACACACATGTCCCTGAGAATACTTCTCATTACATCCAAAACACTCCCCCTTAGCTCTCTTTTCCTCAATCTCCTTATGTGTCAATGTCCATTTCCTGGAATTAACAGGTTTAAGGCTAGGAAGCACAGACAATTTGTTGGTGTTTGCCATAGAAATAGGCTTATTATTATTATTATAAGTACTATATGTCTGTTTGGTGCTCTTGTTTTGAGGAGTTTGTAAGGCAGTTAAGGCCTCATCTTGCATTCTAGCAAGAAGATAGGCTTCAGGCAGATTCTTGGGTCTAAGTAATCTCACCTGATAACCAATCTCAGGTTTTAAGGCTCTCAAGTAAAGACTCACTGCATACTCATCACAAATGGTTACCCTTGTGAGAGCTAAATCAAATTCTTGATTTAATTTGTCAAGAGTTCCAGTTTGTCTAATGGAAGCCAATGCACCCATTGCATCTTGATTCAATAATAGCCCAAATCTTGCAGTAATAGCATTCTTATACTCAGGCCAAATCATTCCATCAATATTACCTCCTCTTGACTGGACAAATGATTGATGCCACAATAATGCTACATCATACAAATGCACAATAACATGTCTTACTTTCAAATTCTCAGGGGTCTGATCTATGACAAAGAAATGTTCAACTTTGCATAACCAACCCTCCACATTGTCTCCATCAAACTTTGGAAACTCAATCTTGGTCAACCGATTATTGTGTGGGTTATAATTCATACCACTGGTTGTATGAATCATAGTATTATTATTATCATTTTGGTTATTTTGAGTGTTATGATTCATTCCACCATTTGAGGTGTTATGAGTCATATTATTATTATTATCATTATGATTATTATTATTATTAGTTGATGATCGGTTATTACCAAAAGACTGATTCTGTATTGTCTTGATGATCTCATTCATTTGTGCTTCCATTTGAACCTTAATTGCTGCTAGGTTCTCAGCATTCTGCATTGCAAATGTCTTCAACCCTTCTATTTCCGTTAAATTTTGACCAGCAGTAGCTTCTAATCTACTTAACGTCTGATCATGTTCTAGAATCTTCTGTTCAACTGACTGATTGCGAGTAGTTGTCATGATTATTTTCAGATTGTACAAAAGAAAGGAAAATTGATGATTAAAGGAATTGACTGATCACAATTTGATCAATCAATGGAATAGTTCAATCACGATTGATTAAACCCGGCTTGAAAAGAAACAGAGAAAGAATCGAAAGAAGAAAAATTGAATTGAAAAACAGAGTGTGAAAGATGACTGAATATCAAAGAAATAATGGTCGGAAAAAGTTGTTACGGTGGTGGACGGTGGTTAGGTACGGCGGTGATTGGTGGTTAGTGGTGGTTGTTGGCCGAGAACCGATTGGCTCTGATACCAATTGGTAATTCTGTCATGCGCCTTCGGGCCGTCGGTCGTGTCGAGCTGATGGTTTTCGGGTTGGCGGTGTGCATTTTTCACCAAGGGGAAGGGTTTGTCATCATTTTTGTGAAATGATCTTCGATGCAACTTGAATTATCACCTTCTTCGAATTAAATTGTCGGGGTGTAATAGATATAATAAATTAGGGATAAGCCCAATTTGTATTAGGATATAGTTACCATTTATCTCTACATATATGAATTTACATTGCTGTATATTTTATTTTATTTAACATAGGTCTCTTTTTTTTGACAATAAAGTTACACCTAAAACCAGTGTCACATCTAAAAGAAAAGTTGAGAGGTAGCGCAAGCTAAAAAATTTTATTCGATTATAGCCGATACATAAAATGAAAAAAAAAATTTCCCCTTCCTCAAAAACGTTGAGAGGTAGCGAGCCCTCGACCCCTAGATTTGTCACTGCTTAAACCACCTTGACACAGTAGAAATTGTGAATGCCAGGATGTCATAAAGGGTGATTGGTACTTTCGTACGAATCCTCATAAACTAAATTATAAAATAACTTTAAATAAAAATAAAATTTATAAGAACATTGTAGAACTTCACACGTAATCTTTATTTCCTCCGTATGAAAGATCGATCGGCGACAATTTCATGATCGAATAGTAGCATTAAAGAGTAGGCCCGACTGAGAAAATTGATAAATTTTCACACTTTTGTTATTGGTCTATAAAAGAGAGACTTATGAACCAAGTTGCTTTTAAAGTAGTTGGCAATTAAATAATTTTGAATTCTTGTTTGACGTTAATTTAGTTATGATTTCCCTCCTTTTATTTTTTTAGTTCTCTCTATATAAATATTGTTGGTGAATGTGTTTCTAATTACTGGTTAAAGTAACCATCATCATCATACTCATGGGTGGATCTTCCTATCGGCTAGGCGATGCTTCAACCCGTATAACTTTTTTGCTTCGTAATGTAAATTTTACCGGAAAATTTATAAAAATAAAAATAAAAAAATTATACGTATTGAGTCCAGCCCTACCTAGTTTTTCGTTCAAGATCCGTCATTGATTATACTCGGTTAATCCCGTCAATAGCAAACCTAAGGTAGGGTCTGAGGAGAGTAAGATGTACATAGTCTTATTACCTCTACGGCTCTACCCTGTGGGAATAGAGAGACTGCTTCCAGTGAGACTCCCGGCTTGATAGTGGTTTTGCATCGGACCTTGGACATAAGGTACATAACACTTGGCAATCAAGACAATCCCAATTGGTGCACGTACCTCGTGTCTTTCAGATATTAACGCAAACACATGATGCATGAATAGTTAAATTAAAGTAAACCAAAAACAAAAATTGAAACTATAAGTTTAGGGCATGAAATTTATTGAGAATCATTTTTAATTTACAAAAAAGCAATAAATAATATTCTTTATCAACACTGCGAGAAATAGAATTCTGATAAGTCGATTGAAGGATTTTAGATGGCTAGAAATCATGCTTCGTACCAAACACACTTATCTAATAATTTGGTAGGAGAAACCTAGTTTTATGTGGAAGAGGATTTTATCGACATCAATATTACAGTCGTTGTTATAAGTACAGACAAATAGTGATTGTGCCAACACACACTATACCTCTAAAAGAGGCACACATTATAGTTTTGTAACATCTTTTCTCTAAGGCTACTAGGTGAGCAGACATCAAAAATGTCATGTCTTAGTGCCATGTAGGCTGCCACATCACCAAAGTGGTGTCTCAATATTCTTGAGACATGGGTGGGGTGTGCAGACATGAAAAACTCATGTCTCAAGCATTTAATATTTTTTTTGTTTTCTAATATTAATTGTAATTAGTTTTATAAAAATAATAAATAAATAAATAAAATAATGTTTAAATAAATACTAAATTATATAAAAAAATTACAAAGCATCCTAAAATAAAAATTACAAAGCATCCTAAATTAAAAAAAATTACAAAGCATCCTAACTTAAAAAATAATAATACAAACTACTCGTCCTGTCCGTTGTTCCATATATATTCGATCAAGTCGGCTTGTAGATGATGATTGATGTGTTCGTTACGTAACGCGAAATCATTTAACTCTTGTTGCGCTTCGTCATCCGGTATAGTATTCTCCTCCACCGCATTTTCATCGAACTCACAAATAGCTCGGCCTTCGTCTTCGATGACCATGTTATGTAGCACGATGCAAGCATACATACAATAACGTATTTTTTTTGTTGTGAAAGCACGTGCCGGGTTTGCGATAATGTGCCATTTTGCTTGTAGAACACCAAATGTCCGTTCGATATCCTTTCGCGCCGCTTCTTGATACTTAGCAAATTTCTGTCTTTTTTCGTCGTGAGGGTGCTTAATACTTTTAACGAGTGTAGAATAGGTTGGGTATATTAAATCCGCAAGATAATACCCGTGCTTGTACTCAACCCCCGAAACAGTAAATTTTGTATCCGGACCGGTTCCTTTTCGAACATCATCAAAACACCAAAGACTGGTTGAGAACATTAAGGTCATTATTGGAACCGGGAACACCAAAAAAGGCATGCCAAATCCATAAGTCTTGTGACGCGACAGCCTCTAAGATTATTGTTGGATGACCGTGATCGCCGCGATAAAACATGCTACGCCATGCATTAGGGCAATTTTTCCACGACCAATGCATGCAATCGATGCTTCCGATCATCCCTGGAAAACCATGCTTCTCGTGATGGTGCTGATACAACTTCTGGATATCATTGGAGTTTGGTTTTCGCAAATATTTTTTGTTGTAGATCTTGACAACACGCTTGCAAAACTTATACAAGCATTCACGTGACGTTCTTTCAGACATCCGTAAGTACTCATCCCACGAGTCGGATGCCGTCCCGTAAGCTAATTGCCGCAACGCTGACGTGATTCTTTGATAAGTTGTGAACCCCCGTTTGCCTCTAGCATCGTACCGTAATGTAAAATACGGGTCAGAACTCGCCAAATCATCGGCAATACGTACGGACAATCGACGACTCATTCGAAACCGCCGCCTAAACTTCTCGTCCGTATACACCGGGTGATCGGCAAAGTAATCTCTAATTAATCACTCATGTGCACCTACAAATTATACGTTCCAAAAAAAAATTATACGTTCCAAAAAAAATAGTTGCTATATATAATTGAAGAAAAATTATACGCTTACCATGCCGGTCTCTGTTTAAAGCCGCTTGCCTAGGTCGCGGTTGCGAGCTCACTTCGTCTTCCTCCGCCACGATTAATTGTGCCGGTTCCCAAATCGAGTTAACAAAAATCTGGTTTTCATCGCTCGACGAAGATGAGGAATCAAACAATGGTAGGTATGACATTGTTTGTTATTTTTTTAAAGAAAGAATAGAGTTTTTTTTGTTGGTTTTAGTTGATTTATGGGTGTTTATTTGGATGGTTTGGGTTTATATATTGTTGGAAAGGTTAAAAAAAAAACAAAAAAAAAGTTACCGTTTAAATATAGCCGTTGCATTTCAAAAAAAAAAAAATATGAAAAATTCCCATTGGTCCGTCCCCCATGTCTTGGAGAGAACGGGGGAGACAGGGCTAGACTGGACGGGGGCATGGGGGCGGTGTAGCGAATGGGACGAGGGCATCCAAGGTGGGACGGGGCGGGCTCAGTGTCTGTATACCGATTAGTCTAAGTGTCGCTGACACAGCGATTTACAACAACGCAAGAAGATTTTGAAGCTAACCATCATTGCTAAAATTGCGTAGCTAACAAACAACAATCACCACTCAAAACATCTAAACCATTTTGTTACTAGTTGATGTTATTGAACATGAACCATGATGTAGTGGTTTGATATGAAAATACAAAAAAAAAAAAAAAATGAAAAATAATTTCTTAACTTTAAACTGCTCGACATAAAAATTTAATTATTTTTTG
This sequence comes from Ambrosia x helenae, assembly GCA_030844895.1. Classification (NCBI taxonomy): domain Eukaryota; kingdom Viridiplantae; phylum Streptophyta; class Magnoliopsida; order Asterales; family Asteraceae; genus Ambrosia; species Ambrosia x helenae. Next base: position 30,051,804 of record CM061227.1, on the reverse strand, counting down.
TTTATATTGAAACACGGCTCACTTACGGTGTGCGCATATAATGTATATATGTGTGGCCATTGGGGGGCAAAAGAAAAGTTGCACTAGTTTTAACGTTATTTTACTAATTTCGTAAAAATAACGTTATAAACGACGGACGATTAATCATGCATCATGTGGTAGGGCGTGGATAGCCAAAAGACAAAGGGGTACATGCACCGATCGGGTTTGTCCCGATTGCTAAGTGTTTTGTGCCTTATGTCCAAGGCTTGATATCAAACCATATCGAGCCGGAGGTCTCACTGGAAGCAGCCTCTCTATTCTTAGGGGTAGAGGTAATGTTGTATACATCTTACCCTCCTCAGACCCTACCTTAGTTTTACTATAGGTGAGATTAACTGTGAGTATGATGATGATTTGTTTATATTGAAAATTTCCAACATGATTATACTTATCTGAGAGCGATTTTATAATATTGTTTATTTAATGAATTTTGTAAATATTTTTAATCGAATTAATCTAAGTGAGAAAAACCCGGTGAATATATAACACGAAGCAATATGTAGCAAGAAATTTATGCATGAATTTGATGCTATAATTGAGTAAATTCTTCTTTTAAATAATAAAACACAACTATAAACATTTGTTGCTTGTTACAAACCATCAAACAGGATTACAGGAACCCCTAATTTGGGGACGATAAGATTGCACACATCAATAAAGAATTTCGCACCCTTCATTTAATTTTTGTTGACTAATTATAGTTATAATTCTTAATATTTTGGCCTACCTATATTTGTCACAATTTGAGCAACTCCCGTTGTGTCCCCTTGACGAATGGATATGTAAAAGTTATAGATTAAATAAGAGGATAAGCTCAACAAAGCTGATTAAAATATGAAAATTAATGTTGCAAACCATATAGGTGTGATGACTTCTTGTTATGAGTTTCAGGTTATAATGTTGACCTGACGGGTGTATCTCCCTTAGTTGGGTTGAGGGATAGTCGCTTTGTTGCAGGGCAAGCGGTCCGGAAAGCAGAGGCAAAGAAGGTAGAAAAACATGCTAAAGCCTGCGAGGAGAACCAACACGTTTTTGTACCTTTGGCTTTTGATACCTTTGGCTCATTGGCACCGGAGGCTACCCGTTTCCTGACCAGGGTCCAGCGGGTTATTCACAGTAGTGTCTCGGCTCCGGGTGGACATGGTTATGTTTTTAGTAGATTAGGATTTGCTATCCAGAAAGGGGTGGCGGCGCAGCTTGTTGCCCGCCTACCCGCTATCTTAATGTAATTTTCTTTGTCCTGGAATGAATTTTCTAATTCTTTAAAAAAAAAAAAAAAAAAAAATATTTATAATATTTTTTTTTTTTTGCTTCCACGAAGCAAATTACGTAAGGATAGCAGGTAGGTGGGCAACAAGCCGTGCCGCCACCCCTTTCTGAATACAGAACCCTAATCTACTGAACACAAATCCACGCCCCTGAGGAGTTGAAAAGTTTGTGTTAAACTCTCTTGAGTTTAGGAGTATAAGTTGCAGTGTTGGATTCTTGGAAGGTCTAGCTGGAAATTTGGCATATACAAACTGAAGCGATGACTTGCATCCTGTGATTTTAGATTATCTCTTGATCTTTTTTTTCATTTTGTCCGTCTTGTTTGTATTCATAGTGTGTTGTTTATACTTATTGTAATAAATGGTATTTTGAATTGATAAATTGATCAAAGAACAGATTACATAACCAAGAAATAAGATGAACTACTCAGCTTATAATAACGATTACAAAAGAAACAATATGGATTTTGAGATATGTGTTGTAGACCATATAAGTGTGATATGGTCTACAATACGACCGACCAAAGGAGTAGAAAGAAGATTTGAATTACAACACTGACCCATATTTTAACATATGTTGGTTCGTTGGATTAGCTGATAAGTATGTATTGTTGAAGAACTCATAATCTGTATGAGTTCTTGTAGTGTTTGGTGGTATTTTTTTTGTTTATTATCTTTTTTCTATAGTAATGTTATTTTATTTCAATAAAAGGGGAAAATTACATAAGGATAGCATGTATAGGTGGGTAACAAGCTACGCTATTTATGTGTTCGTGTGTGCATCCATGGTTCTTGATACCCATTCTAGTACTTTTACCTATATCAACTCATTTTAGCTCGACTTCATTTTGCCAAAACTCACTTTGCCCCGATTCAATTTGATATTTTAATTTTAAATAAAGGTCATTTTGATTCTAACACAATTACTCATAACCCATATTGACCAATCAGCCTAGCTCGGATTAGTGTTTATGTACTTTGTACTTTACGTTGATTAGGCAATAACAAAATTCACATTAATTGTGTGTACTTGATAATACATATACATCATATCTTGTCTTGTCGGGGTTGTTTTCTTCTTTTGTCGGGATTTCAGTTGCTTGTTGACCCGAGTTCTATATTTTATATATAGAAGTTTTACCGTTAAAAAAAATATACACCATGGTAAAGATTGCTCTACAAAGGATGAAAATCCTTAGTAGGCTAAGAGCCATAGGACATTGACATGTAACAATAATTAAAATTAAGGATGGAAAGTATAAGTGTAACTGAAACAATTAGTTATAAATAGATAAACATCATATACCTACAAGATAAAACACCATGTATCATTTGTTACCTGCAAAATAAAACACCATGTGAGTTTCTGAATTTAGAAACACATAATTACATTTCTACACTTATGTTATCACATAAATTATTAAAATTAAAATATAATTTACAAAAATACCATTAATCAATCTCATCTATCCAAAATTACAATATAATGGTTCACAATACTTCTTAACCTTCTTATAAAAAATAGAACTATTTATAAGCTAACTCTACCTATACATCATATTTTTAACCCAAGAAGATCCGTTATAAACATCATTAAAGCTTTGATACAACTAACATTATTTTTAGACAAATAAAATATGTCACACTATTGTTACTGTTCACGACGTCATATTACCTTTAAACTTTTGTAAAGAGGGCAAGAGTCAATATAATTGGACCAAATATTTAATTTGAATTTTTGGTAGTCATTATAAAGTACAGTTAAAAGTAATAAAAGCACTACTTCTTTTGCTCATCCTATCACTTCCTTCTTTTTTTTTTTTTTTTTTTTTTTCCGGGAAACAACATTTCATTCCACCCAAATAATATGTACAAAGCATAGACTAGAAAGATTCTAGTCAGATACATCAACACACAATACGTCACCGTATATTAGAATGTCAAAAACACGCCATTTCTCCCAAGTCCAAGCCTCTTGTCTTGCTTTGTGTTTCACCCATGTGAATGTCGTGGCTTGGACCTCCCCGATCAGCCCTTGTATGTTCACCCGCTTGCCTTTGAAGATCACTTCATTCCTTAGTTTCCAAATGGCCCACGCCCCGGCTAGAATGATCATCTTAACCAACTTTCTTTTGTATTCGCTACCCCCGATATAATTATGAATGTTAAATAAATCACGCGTAGGGAAAGCATACAGTGCAGGAATGTTACACCACGACCCGATCTGCTGCCACAGAACTGCAGCAGCGTAGCAGGAGGTCAGCAAATGGGTTGCGTCTTCCACTCCTTCTCCACATATTCTGCACAGTGGCGACCCGTTAAGAATCCTTCTTCGTCTCAGGCCCACATAAGTAGGCATGAGATCTTGTTCCGCTCTCCACGCAAAGATACTAATTTTGAAGTATTTAGTTATTATAATTGTTTTATGTGATGCACTTGTAATTAGTGTTTTTAATGTAACACATACATTTTTATATAATTCACGCTTTTTTCCGTTATTTTGATTATCATACATGTATTATATACAAATGTATTATTGTCATGGTTGTAGAAATCTTGTCTAGCTTTTGATTAATCACCGATTAATATCTAGTCGGAGGTTCCACGAGTAATTACTAATTAATTGCTAGTCGGTGATTGTATAGCGATTCTAGCCAAATTTCGGCCAAAAGTTGTACATCTCAGTCAGATTCCGACCAAAACATGTAAATTCTAATGATTAATCCTACATGCTTAAAGATATGAGTTAATGAATGGGTTAAAACATGCCTACTAAAAAAGCTATGTATAAAGATGTGTGTGTGTGTAAACTGAAAATTGCATTTAAAATCTCAATATGATTAATCACGATTAATCCCTACTATTCCTAATTAATCGCTAGTCAGTACCTCATCGGCTGACCAACACCTAACGTTTCTTGCAACACTGATTATTGTATTACGTGTTCTAAATTATCTTAGTATATTATGGGTTTTGAAAATGAATATACCACTTCTAATATTTATAAAGTAAAAAAACAAGTTTGTATATATATACATGGGAAAGTTAATTTGAGAACACATATATTTAGTGTGAACCGCAAAAACGCCATCTAAAACCATTTAAATTCAAAATTTCTTTTTACATTTATCTTTATTACTAAAATACAATCTCAAAAACATAATTTACGCGTAAAAATTCAAACATATACGGAAATAAATTGTTTTTTACACAAGTGTAAATTTACTGTTTATACATGTGTAAACTGTTTCATTTACACATGTATAAAAAAATAATTTGAAAGTGTTTTTTCAAGAAAAGATGAATTATTTAGAAAGAAAATTCATTTTTAAGGTTGTATTTTGATTATAATGAGGTTTGTATTAAAAAAAAATGATTTTGATTGATTTTTTTACTTGTTCTCACGGTTCTCACGATATTTAGCATTCTCAAGATAACTCTTCCCTATATATATATATATATATATATATATATATATATAGGGGAAAGTTAATTTGAGAACACCTATATTTCGTGCGAACCGCGAGAACGCCATCTAAAACCATTCAAATCAAAATTTTCTTTTTACACTTATCTTTATTACTAAAATACAATTCCAAAAACACAATTTACGCGTAAAAATTTTAACGTATACGGAAATAAATTGTTTTTACACATGTGTAAATTTACTGTTTGTACATGTGTAAACTGTTTCATTTACACATGTGTAAAAAGTTAATTTGAAAGTGTTTTTGCAAGAAAAAATGAATTATTTGGAAAGAAAATTCGTTTTTTAATGTTGTATTTTGATTATAATTAGGTTTGTATTGAAAAAAAATGATTTTGATTGGTTTTCTCATTTGTTCTCACGGTTCTCGCGATATTTAGCGTTCTCAAGATAACCCTCCCCTATATATATATATATATATATATATATATATATATATATATAGGCTAAGTATTGGGAAGAAACCTTCCAAAATGAAGAAACTCATGGAAACCTAATGAGTAGACAACATTAATCCACATAGGCCACTAAAAAATATATTATTTTAATTCTTGAAGGTTATATTTGTCTTTTTACATTTCTCTCTTATCTAAACAATTTGAATTTCTTTTCTCCCACATATATAAACACATACATACACTCTCTCTCCTACACCATAATCACTACCACCACCAGACACAACAGCCACCACCACCATACACAACAGCCACCACCGTCGTCGGCGTCCCCTGTTCATCACCGTCGTCGTCGTTACTGCGTACGAGCTCTTCTCGTATGTGACATCATACCTCTCATTCCTATTGTTGTGATAAAAATCTCATTCGTGATTATAACGGGGAAGATTACCGGGAAACAGTCCCAAGAGAAACCTGAGAACTTCAAAGCTGTGAGTATATATCCCTCATTTTTCTTATTCGGTTAATTTGTGCCATCTTTTGTTAATTAAATATATAAATTTGGAGATCTTCTCAAAACGTCAAAGTAAACAAACCATCATTATTTTTTGGAGATCTTCTTGAAACAAATCATTATTTCATTATATTCAGCAAAACAAATCATTTTTTTTTGTTTTAGGTTGGGTATTTGAAGAAAAAAATGTTTTTTTTTGTTATGGAAATTAATGAGATCTGCTTTTTACATATCATCATGCCTTAACTGTGAATTTTAGCCGGAAAAAATAAATGAATGGATTAACATTTTTTCATTCTATTCATCATTATTTTTTGGAGATCTTCTCGAAACATCAAAGTAAACAATTCATGGCTTCCTTTGTTAGGATTTCATGTCATTTTTTCAAACTTAATTAATTAATGTTCAAAGATTTAGGGTATGCTCTGTTTTATGTTTTGGGAGATGGATTAAAGGTAGCAAAAAATTGGAACTTAAAGCAACCGCATTTCATTAATAAAGGGTTAATGGAAATAGAAAGCTTTCTATTTTTTTGTCTCGTTTTTTTCTCGTTTTTGCAGTAAAAAACATCGGTTACACACGTAACAGAAAATGTCTGTTTTGTCATGGTGTTGCAAGTTAAGTGTTTTTTTATATATTAATGGTGTTTCGAGTTATTATTTGTCTTTTTAGATTGTTATTTTTGTTTTCCAAAAGATTCACGTCATCATTTTTAGTAAGCATAATAATTGATTTTATTTTTAATTTGCTTTTTTAATTTCATAAAAAAAGACGATGAATATTTCACTTTTTACAGGAAATGTCTTCTTTTTGGGGTTAGGTGGTTTAATATTTTTATTTTTTTAAGTTAGAAAAAATTGTTGATTTTTTGTGTGTTAATAGCATCTCTTATTTTTTTAGGTGATTTATAATGTTTAAACATCGAGAATGATTTTTCGTTTTGTGTTCATGTTCGTAGTACTTTTTGTGTGGTAGTTAGGGTTTTTTATCGTCTATATAGGTGTATAATTTTTTGTGCTGAGTTAGGCTGTTACGTGTGTAGTATATCCGTTTTTTTGCGGTCAAATTCTTTTTTCTATGTTTTCTAGCATATCAAATTCTGCTATATGTTTACTGCTGACTGTCTAGTTTTGTTGTGTTTTCCTGTTACACATGTAACACTGTGTGTTTTTGCACCATGTCTGACTAGTTTTTTTTTTGTTTCGAATGTATCAGTTTTTTTTATGTTACCTATGTGTTTTTTTACAGAAAATGTCTTTTTTGTATGGCCTCTATTTTGTATTATCTATTTATTTATAAAGAATCATTTTTATTATTAAATAATCATTTTGTTAAGGTGTTTTATCTGTGTTTAGTTATACCATATCTGTGTGTAAGTTAAGGTGTTACGTGTGTAGCATATTTTTTTTTTGCTGTCAATGTGTGTTTGTGTGCAGTCAGAATGTTTGATGTTTGCAGACTACAAAGGCTAAGTATGTGTTTGCAGACAAAAAACGCCTGTTTACACACGTAACACTCGATTTTGCCATCGCTCCTTATTTGTATATTAAATAAGCTGTTTTCCGTACACAACATTAGTTTGTTTGTTTTTGTTTTTTCATATTAAAAATGTCCACATTTACTCTGTGATAACATATGTTACAGGTGCTTTTTTTTAGTCGAATCATGAATTCCAACCCCAGCACTTCCCCTTGGGAGGTTTTTGAGGCCCGTCAGCATCTCAACCCAATCGCACACGAGCCACCTCAAAATGAACCGGACATGGCAATTGCACCTGAATTACCCCCACATGTTGATTTAGATGTACCCCCTGTTGAAGCTGAACCTGAACCCCTCCCCCCTGTTGCCCCGGTCATCCCGCCTGTAGAACCGGTTATACCCATAGACCAGGCAGACCATTGGTTTGTAAGCGACGATGATTTCGATTGGAATGCGGCATATGATTACGTTTTCCCCGAAGAATATCCGCCACCAGAAGACTATATGACACCGGAGGATGATGCGCATGATGTAGCTCACACACCTGAATGGGCTGTTGGTTACGAAACAGACCCAGGGGCTGAATATGAAGAACCATATGAACCGAAATATAACAGACCTGGGTTGTCGGTTATGTCTCAGGAAGGTGGGCGTATTAGGGCAGAATGGGAGGGTATAAGTTATACCGAGGAACAGTGGGCTTTTTATGTCAAATATGGTTATTGGATGCCGTCTGCTACTATTGGTTGCAATGCAGGATGTCTGGGGTTGCACATTACATATGAAGAATTGGCTTTTTATGAGAAGAATGGTTATTGGAAGCCAAGGGGTGGTGTATGAATCTTTTAATAGTATGTTTTTGTTGTTGATACAGTATGAACAATATGTTTGTGTAGTTTTTTTATTTAGTATGGAACAAAATGTTGTTGGTTGATGCATCTTAACATATGATGTTTGTCTCATATTGTTAGTTTAATCTTAAAGTTATATATTATGTTTGTTTGTTGGCTGATGCATCTTAACATATCAATTCTCGTTACGTATGCAACAATTCTAATGCTGGTACAATAAAACGAAAAAAAATATGGTCTAATAAAAATAATAATAAATAAACATTTTTTAAATAATATAAACGGGCAACTCAGCTTTAACCTATGTAACACAACACATGTTACATATGTAACACGGGACGTCTGACAGCTTTTATAATAATGTGGAAAAGTAAGAGAGAGATGACGTGATGGGGTGTCATATCAGCTTTTGTCAGTCCCCTTTTCAGAAAAATCAAATTACCCTATTACCCTTTCTTGTCCTTTTTCACCCATTTAATTAAATCAATATTATAGAAAAATTTGTGACCATAGATTTAATAGATGGGTGGCCAAGATTAAGTTTACAAGGTTTCTTCAATTTAGGAGGGTTTATGTGATGCACTTGTAATTAGTGTTTTTAATGTAACACATACATTTTTATATAATTCACGCTTTTTTCCGTTATTTTGATTATCATACATGTATTATGTACAAATGTATTATTGTCATGGTTGTAGAAATCTTGTCTAGCTTTTGATTAATCACCGATTAATATCTAGTCGGAGGTTCCACGAGTAATTACTAATTAATTGCTAGTCGGTGATTGTATAGCGATTCTAGCCAAATTTCGGCCAAAAGTTGTACATCTCAGTCAGATTCCGACCAAAACATGTAAATTCTAATGATTAATCCTACATGCTTAAAGATATGAGTTAATGAATGGGTTAAAACATGCCTACTAAAAAAGCTATGTATAAAGATGTGTGTGTGTGTAAACTGAAAATTGCATTTAAAATCTCAATATGATTAATCACGATTAATCCCTACTATTCCTAATTAATCGCTAGTCAGTACCTCATCGGCTGACCAACCTAACATTTCTTGCAACACTGATTATTGTATTACGTGTTCTAAATTATCTTAGTATATTATGGGTTTTGAAATGAATATACCACTTCTAATCTATAATACATTATAAAGGAGGAGTGATGGCTAGCATTGTCATTTTCATTTCCGTACAACTTAACAAGCAACATGTACAAGTGATTTATGCTTATATAATGAGGGTATAATTGGAACTTTATGTACATTTAAGACACTTATAAGGGTATAATAGTAATTTTATCATTGCATTTTAGTTAAAACTACAAAATTATTTCCATCCTTACCCTTTTGAAGCCTACAATTTAACTATAATCATTCTGCTTGTCCCTTCACATTCGTAACCTTCACCATAACCCTTATCTCTACCATCCATTTCTCTTGGAAGGTAAGTGAACCATCAAGGTCAATCATTGTAATAGTTTCACTCCCATCTCCCCCATAAACCAGTCATTAACACCTTCACCATAACCCTTTGATTTTGGGGTAATCCTCAAGTTTGCAAATTTGTATTCTCGCTGCTTAAAGAAACCACGGTGCCGAGACGGATGCTTCTGAATCAGAGATTAAAACCGAAGGTTTCAAATCCTTCAATCATTATCTTCGCTTTATTTTTGCGGTAAGTTCTTACTCATTTTCTTGTTCTCTTATTCATCTTTTTATGTCAATTCAAGAGTTTATTCTGGAACCTAATTCTTCATTTGCTTTTTTTGCCCTGAGAGATCTATGAATAGAGAGCAAATTCTGGGACACGACTGTGAATAATCTACATTGAGATTGAAGCATCTCACCCATTTAAGAAACTGATTATGTATCGCTTCACAGGTTTGATATGCATCAGTTGGACTGTTGGTTATTATTTAACTGACTAACTGCTGCTAGAGAATATTTCAAACCCACAAGAAATTGTCACTAAATAATTGTTACCGTAGAGGACGGGAACCGGAATGTCGACACCAAAGCAGAATGTCAAGAGGGGCAGCCGAATATGTTCTACATAAAAGGGTATGGTTTCTTAACTTTACCAACAAAGTATTTTTACAACTTTGATTTATATAATTGAGTAAAAATTATAAAATTGTAATTGTTTTCGAAGCCTTTAAGTGAATTCACGAACCTAGCTATGATTTATGGGGACAACATTTATATATGGCAGCACATGGCATGTGATTAAAACATGTTAACACACTTGCTGCTATATTCTAAAGCTTTCCCCAATTATAGAGGTGTGTTTTTGACCTTTGGTATTGAGACATGGAAGTTTAGAAGTTTTTAGGCTAATTACGCTTAGGATATCATTTGCCTTGATATAAGAGTATCTAAACGTCTGAATTCACAACTGCAGCTATTTTTTTCCATATAATTGGAGCTGGAAGACCTCATTGCTGCTTGGAGGACTTTTAGGTACTACTGATCCTGTTGCGGTGGTTGCTTTTTTTTTTTTTGAAAGAGCTTGGTGTAAGCAAAAAGCTAACTACTATTATAGAAGGAGAATCGGTGATGAATGACGGGTATCAACTATTTACTGCTATTTAACTTCTTAAACATGACATGTATGTAATTTTCTCACTGGATCTCATGTAGCAGGTTTTGTTTAACAATTATTTTGATTACCGACTTGTTCATCACTAAAGCTGCATTGTGCACATTCAGGGTATCAATTGTCATCTATATGTTCTTTTTCTGAATCAATTACATTTATAGTAAGGATAGAGCGTATCTATGCAATTGTCACAGGAATATTGGTAATCAAAATGAGTTATATTCATAACATACTAAAGATAGTGTACTTAATCGGGTTTATATGATTATAGCTTCGGATATAACAATGAAGGGGACGCGGTTTAAACGATGGAGAGACGGGAAGATAATTTTCCCTCCAACTTACAAATATTCAACTAATTCAGATAGATATGCGGGTGATGATATGCACCCGAAAGAAAAAAAATGAAGAACTCCAGCATGGTAAATCTCAAAACAAATTTTAACTCATATAAAGAGTACCCATTTGCGATCTTCATTAACTTAAATTTATTTAACTTCTCATGTGTGTGGTATGTTAGAAGACTCCATCAAATGTCATATGTTCGTGGGTTTTCTAAACTTTATGTGGATTTACAGGTTACTGGTCAATCGTTCAACTCAAGCTGCAAACAAGCAAAGGATTGTTTTAGTGAAGGGTTGTTTAGGCTCTTGGTTTTCAACATGTTCACCAGGTAAGCAACTCAATTTTATTGGTTTAGAACTGTTGATCTTGAGCTAATTTTCTGTATCTATGTGTAATGGTTAAACTCTAACAGATGAAGACAAATTTGGCACTGTTGTTAGTCAAGATGAAGCTGATTCTGAAATGTTAGGAGCTGCACACGAAGGTGCTGATTGGGCTCACGATTTCTATCAGGTACAAGGTGAGTTATGAATTTGTTTGATTCGGTTTTGATGAATGACAACCAGTTAAACCTTAGGCAGTGAATGTGATGTGTTTTTTGTTGTCTTGAAGCAACTTGTGAGGCTCTTAAAACCAGTTCGGGATGCTATGATAAGAATGATAAAAGCTTTTAATTTTGCTTCTTTTGGTGAAGCAAATTGACCCGTAATCAATTGTAATTAAGTGGTTTGGTTTGGTTATGCTTACTAAGTTTTAAAGTGATTTTGGGATCTATTATTGAAGTAAATGAGTTCAGCGGCTGCTGCATTTTGGTTCCTGTTTGCTGCAAGATAAAGTGTTTAAACTAATTGTTTTGGTGGAAAAATGGACCTACAATCTTCGGTAAGTTTTGATTTGTTAGGTTTCATGTTAGTTTCCGTTTTGAAGGTTATTATGACTCTCAAATGAATCGTTCGTCTAAAAGTTAGAGATTGTGTTTATAGAATTTTCTGTGACGCCATCATATGTAACCGATGAACCACTTTTTCATACATATAAAGGCTTAATAAGTCTAAATTGTGGCTTTTACTTGGTGAAAGATTTTATTGGTGTAAAGCAGTTTGACTTGAGGTCTCAAACTTTATGAGACTTTTGTTTTTCAAAAGTTGTGCAGATTCGGATTAAAATTGACATGTGACTTTTTGTGCATTAGAATTACTGTTGGGTTTGATGTTTTTGGGCTGGTTATGCTTGTATAAAATACTAAAAGTATGTTATGGCCATTGCTTCAAGTGTCAATTTCTTTGTTAGCCTAAAAGACAATGCTTGTTGTTGATTCGGTGTGATAGAATTGGTGTTTGATTATAATATAGAGGTAATGCATGCACTTTTTTTTTTTTTAATTTTTTGGGAAAACATTGTGATTTTCTATAGAATTTGAAGCTACGTTGAGGTACTTACATTTAATAGTTTTCTTTTCTCTATTCAATCTTTAAAGATGTTTAAGGTAGTTTAGATTCACTGCAAAACTTTTATTGGATATAGTCCAGGCATCTCATAGAAGAATAGTTTAAGGAAGGAACCTGTTGAGATTATAAAAGAAGGGAATTCTTATGCTACAACTTTACAAATGACTGTGCCCACATTCATATAATCCTCCTGAAAATTTTGTAGGTAGGATGTGCATAGGAGTTGGTAAGGAATTGAATATAAGAATCATCTCACAAGCCAAAATACTAGAGTTTGCTTTAGGCCTCCAAAATCGTTAAGTTGCCCATAATTTGTCATGATTTCTTATTTTACTATGTTTCTGACCCCGGAAATTTTAACATTTGATTGTGCGAAATCTGAGCATCAACTTTTAATTTCTAAATAGACAATGACCTTCATATGATAGTTTATATAATATCATATTGTTACTACATGCTTTTGTAATGTAAATGAACTTTATCATTTAGCAAGGTGTCTTCAATGGTACGGTTATGTAGATATGCAATGACCAGACAACTTACACAAGAGTGATGTTTATGTTCATATTGGTCTGGTACAGTAACATACCTTTGGTTTATTAAGATTCGTTCAATAATGAGTACATGTTTTTTGTGGTGAACTGCAATCAGTTGTAAGTGACGGTGCACATTTCTTTTCTTTTCTTTCTGTGAATAGTTGTTAAAACATAGTGTGCACATTTCTATTCTTTTTGCGTAACTTGCGGCAAAAAAACCGAGGTATTATAATGTTGTATTGCAACCCATTTGTGGATCCCGCTGCAACGCGCGGGTAAACCCACTAGTATTTATAAAGTAATAAAACAAGTTTGTATATATATACATGGGAAAGTTAATTTGAGAACACATATATTTAGTGTGAACCGCAAGAACGCCATCTAAAACCATTTAAATTCAAAATTTCTTTTTACATTTATCTTTATTACTAAAATACAATCTCAAAAACATAATTTACGCGTAAAAATTCAAACATATATGGAAATAAATTGTTTTTTACACAAGTGTAAATTTACTGTTTATACATGTGTAAACTGTTTCATTTACACATGTATAAAAAAATAATTTGAAAGTGTTTTTTCAAGAAAAGATGAATTATTTAGAAAGAAAATTCATTTTTAAGGTTGTATTTTGATTATAATGAGGTTTGTATTAAAAAAAAATGATTTTTTTTACTTGTTCTCACGGTTCTCACGATATTTAGCATTCTCAAGATAACTCTTCCCTATATATATATATATATATATATATATATATATATATATATATAGGGGAAAGTTAATTTGAGAACACCTATATTTCGTGCGAACCGTGAGAACGGCATCTAAAACCATTCAAATTCAAAATTTCTTTTTACACTTGTCTTTATTACTAAAATACAATCCCAAAAACACAATTTACACGTAAAAATTCAAACGTATACGCAAATAATTTGTTTTTACACATGTGTAAATTTACTGTTTATACATGTGTAAACTGTTTCATTTACACATGTGTAAAAAGTTAATTTGAAAGTGTTTTTTGCAAGAAAAGATGAATTATTTGAAAAGAAAATTCATTTATTAATGTTGTATTTTGATTATAATTAGGTTTGTATTAAAAAAATTTGATTTTGATTAATTTTTTTACTTGTTCTAACGGTTCTCACAATATTTAGTGTTTTCAAGATAACCCTCCCCTATATAGGGGAAAGGATAATGTGGAAACCCTTGTTATATGGTAAACTTTGGAAACTCTGACTTCCTAATTTTTTTATTTTTGAAAAAAATAGGGCATGTAATATACATGATTTTAAGTATTTTGAGCCAAAAAAATCAAAAAAGTGCCGAGTAGTTTTTTTTTTTAAATAAAGTTTTGACTAACACGTGTTAAGCGAAACTAAAACGTGTTAACCATTTGTTACCCGAAGATGGTTTTTTATTTTTTTTTTAAAAAAATGGCTCGGCGCTTTTTCCATTTTTTTGACCCAAAATGCTTAAAATCATGTATATTACATACCCTAAAATTTTCATATAAAAAAAAAGTCGGGAAGTTAGAGTTTCCAGAGTTTACCATATAACAAGGGTTTCCAATATAACCTTATATATATATATATATATATATATATATATATATATATGCGCGTTTGTGTGGGTGTAAAGGTTTATGTATAAAGGGCACATTTTCGTAAAAAGTGTGAGAATGATAATTAACATGTACACATCAATTTTGGATCTAAGCACGATGTTTTGGGCTGTTTTTTACTAGAACAGCACCAAACACAACAATTTAAAACATAATACAATTTATTTTAGGCTTAAAATTTAAAACATCATAACATATCTCCTTCATATCGAACCAAGCCAAAAGATCACTAGTGATTCTCTCTCACTTGATCTCCTCCCTTTTCACATTCCCCACTTGAGGACACCCATATATATCACGTATTTTGTCCTCCCTATTTTCTCCTCAAAGTTGTTGTGCCCGTCTCCCCCTCACTCTCTTCCATCTCAGCCCACGACCCCTTCCACATAAGAGCATCATTGATCCTCTTAGTTATTCTTCATTAATTTAAAATTTTATTTTGTCAAATGAATAAGTTTAAATAACAAAGAAAAATATAAATTATTATAAGATCAATTAGTTTTCATGACCGATAAATCTTTATCTATATCAGTATCTATACTACATTATAAAGGAGGAGACATGGGCAAGTATGTTAAATTGTCCAAAGTTAAGATAACATATGAAGAGTTCTTTGCTTCACACCTAAGATGTCGTCATTGTCATGAAAATTCTTTCAATACTACCCCTATTTGCAAAAACAACTTGTACATTTTTTTGTGATATTGAATGAAATGGTTGAATGCACCTTGCTATAAATGTAGAAAAGCTCTAAAGGTTGGATCTAAAAAAAAATATAGTTTCTTTTCAAAGTTTAAACAATGAAGAGAAATGGATTAAATTCATATACATCGTTTTGCATTCGAAGACAATGGAAAGAAGACAATATATTTTTACAGTTTTCCTACAACTTGGTGGGCTAACACGACTATGCTTGTGCATTGTTAAAAATAACATTTATCTTAATCGTCCCGCAGCAACACACAGGTTTCTCACTAGTCTCTTATAAGGTTTGAACTTTCAATCTCTCCTTTTAAACACCAACACAAGTACACAACATAGGGTGGGACATAAGATCAATCAGTTCAACGGAGGGTATCAATTTGTTTGTTTCTTGAAAACGAGATTAATAATATGCAAAAAAAGCTAAAAAAAGAAAGCTGATCAATATCTTTCTCCCACGTATCAAAAATATTACAAAACAATCTTTTGTTTTTTTCCTTATACATTAACTATTATTTCAATTCAAAATTTAGTTTTTATTATTAATTTTAATATCAACCCTAGCTAATTGCAATATTGCATGCATGGGTCCCTAAATACTCTCCTTATTTATACCCTATCTCACTAAATGTGTTCTTACATGCCTAAAATTTCTCCTTATATATGTTGTAGTTCTACTTAAGCACAACATACAATTAACCATTCATTCCATGGCCCTCTTTCTCCCTATTCTTCTCTTAATAGTCACTACTATAGCCAATGCTCAAGGCAACCCACCCTCACCTGGCTACAACCCTGGCTCTACGGTCGAAACCGTCACCTTTGATCAAGCCTACAAAAGCCTATGGGGCCCACAAAACCAACGGCTCGATGAGGGCTCAGTCACCATTTGGCTCGATAAGTCCTCCGGTTAGTAAGCACTAGGCAGTATTATATATACGTTGTTATTAGTATTGGTATCATGTAATGTAACAAACAATTGGTATCATGTAACAAACAATGTAAATTGTGCAACGTGTGTAATATTGTAACTTTTATGTGTCAGGAAGCGGTTTTAAGTCAAAAGAATCATATGTTTCGGGTTTCTTTGGGACCGCGATGAAACTTCACCCCGGTTACACTGCTGGAGTCATTACATCATTTTACGTACGTATGAATTTATATGTAATCTGTCTTTAACAGAGCTTAAACCCTTGACCTCAAAGGAAGCAACACCTTAACTCCAACGGCTTTACCAATTAGACCCAACCCCCACCAGCATAATATATGTATACTTTTCTATGTGTTTAGTTTTATTGGCTAATGATTTTTTTCTTGTGCTTCGATTACTTGTACAGCTTTCTAATAACCAGGATCATCCTGGAAACCACGATGAAGTCGAT
The DNA here is from genome assembly GCA_030844895.1 of Ambrosia x helenae. NCBI lineage: Eukaryota > Viridiplantae > Streptophyta > Magnoliopsida > Asterales > Asteraceae > Ambrosia > Ambrosia x helenae. The sequence continues at coordinate 30,035,126 of CM061227.1, read as the reverse complement.
ATCGAGTTTCTCGGTACGACTCCGATAAACCGTACACGTTACAAACAAATGTGTACATTAGAGGAAGTGGTGATGGGAACATCATAGGACGAGAACAAAAATTTCATCTTTGGTTCGATCCTACAGAGGATTTTCATGATTATGCAATGTTATGGAGACCGGACGAGATAATGTTGGTTTTCTTCTATATCTTTTTTTTTTTTACATATTTCTTTTTGCAAATTTCCGTTCTATAATAATTAATTAAATAAAAAGAATTGAACGACCTATAATAATTTAAATGTAGGTCATATGACGCGTGTTTCATAAAAAATAAATACTACATTAAATAAGGAAAGGGGACACAAGTGCTTTTTGAATTCGTATAAAATTATTTTAGGGAAAAAGTATGTTCTCATATTTTGCATGTTTTGAAAGCATATTTTGTCCTAGTGTGTTCTCATAAATATTTAGCTCTTAATTTTAAATAATTTTCTTTTTGTAAATTAAAATAGATTTCATTTAAATAATCGGATTAAATTAATTTAAATTAAATTAAATTAAAATGTTGTCGCAAGTTTGCGACAGTTCCCGTGATAGAACAAGATGACAGCAGATGTTGCAACAGTTTCTCCAGCGGAACATGTTACCGTCACAATTCCATAAAAAAAAAAACTTGGCATTCAGAAGTACTTCAAAAGTTGAAAATAAAAATAATTATTTCGACCTAATTTTGTGGTTAGACCGTCACTTATATATAGCGAGGTCAATTTCCATTGCAAAAATCAATCGTAAATTTATTCATTGTTATGATTTTTAAATAGACTAATTGCCACAGATAAAACCATAGCAAATTTTGCAATGGTTTTAGCCGTCGCAATGTTTGTTGTTGTGGTAGCGTTATTACAACACTTCTATTGCTTCATTTTCTTTTATGATCTAAAGTAATAAACTGTTAGCAAAACCAATCACAAATACTACGACCCCTAGTTCTTTCACAAGTTAACCACATGTAACAAATTTCGATCGCAAAGCTAATTTACTCATGTAGGTTTATTGCAACCTTCTTTTGTGTCGTAAATTAATAGTAAAAAGTCATTTGTGATCGAAAAAATACTCATTCTAGTAGAATTGGATAGGATAGTTTTAATAGATAAATTAATATAAATCTCTTAATATCCTTACCCTTAATATAATAAACGATTTCAAAGAATTTCACATGTCATTACCAACTCTTTTCTCCTAATTTAATATTATATAAAATAAATAATAATAATAATAATAATAATAATAATAATAATAATAATAATCAAAACAATTTAATGCTATGTATATCTTTATTTTATTACTACTATATATTAAATAAAAAAATTTCTCTACTATTAATAATAAAATTAAATCATATATTTTTTTTTTTCATCTTTCTTATTAAATAATACTATTTAATCATAATTTCTCATTATTCTTTTATTTATTTTCTCAACTATTTACATTATTTTTCAACTTACTAATAACCATTTAATATTTTATTTATCCAACCTTATATAATACACACATTTCTTGTAACCTAATACATGGGTTTTTATAAGATATATTTTTTTTATTAATTAGTATATAAAAGTTTATTTATTCAACCCGTGTAATACACGAGGTTCTAATCGTATCCTTAGCTTTGAGAGTTTTTCATTACAAAAAATGCATTTTTCTTTTCTAGTTCTAAAGTTTCAATCATTGTTGATTTAAATCTAAACTTTCAATCTTTGGCAACTTTGCCCCTTTGATTAATTTGAGTTTTCACTTCTAACTCAAAATTTTTCATCTTTTACAATTTAATGTACCCTTTTTTTACTTTAATCCAAAGTTTTTCATAGTTTGCGATTTAAAAACACATTTTTTATTTTCAGCTGTGGTCCCTCGTATTTTTCATCTTTGGCAAGATTTTGTTTTATGTTTCCTTCTAAATTTTCCGAGTTAACACGCCGCAACATGTGTGTGGAGTTCAATGTTTTTTCATTTATTTTTTTTGTGTGACAGGCCGTCGCAATGCCTTTACTTTCCCCGTTCGATAAGTTCGTCATAACCCACGGGTCTAGATCGACTTAGTTATTCTTTTTTCATCACAAACTCGGTGGTCAACGCTCACATAACAAAATACTAGTTAATATCTTTTAGCAATTGGATACCCTATAATTGCTGTCGGTGTAAATGAGGAATTCTTACTTATAAGGAAATCTAGACAAAGATCATTTTGATGGCTAGTTTGGTATCATGATTTTTTTATTTTTATTTTAGAATAAATTATGAGGTTAGGTATTACTGATATGTTTGCTCAGGAATTTCTAATATAACGATATTTGTCAGTACTCAGTACTCTCCATTATTATACGGTTACCCTCATAGGATACTAGATTGATCATTGATAATTGATTACGACTTTTTGGACCCAAATGTTATCAAAATTCAACGTGAAAAACAAAACACTAATATTACAATCTTTCGATATGACATGCAGATTTTTCGTGGACGATATCCCGATAAGAAGGTACCCAAGGAAAAGCGATGACACATTTCCTTTAAGACCGATGTACGTGTATGGGTCGATATGGGACGCATCTTCATGGGCTACTGAAAACGGTAAATACAAAGCAAATTACGGGTACCAACCGTTTGTTGGTAGGTATAGCAATTTTAAGCTCAAAGGTTGTGTCGCAGATTCAGGACAATCTTGCCACCCTCCATCTGGTTCTCCATCCACAGACGGAGGGCTGAGCCGCCAGCAAGTGGCGGCTATGCAATGGGTTCAAAGGAACTACAAAGTGTATGATTATTGTAGTGACCCAAAAAGAGACCAGTCTCAAACACCCGAGTGTTAAATATACGGTTTTTGTTCAAAAGGAATAATTAGGTTTGATATATATGTGTGCAAAATCATTTTGATTGTATGTGTCTGTGTTATCCTTTTCTTTTGGTGTGTTGTTTTTGTCATCATATGCAAAAAAAAAATTATATAAGAAAAGTAAGTAAATAAATGAATTATTTAGAGGTACTGTTCTGTCTTTATTATATGATTGTTGTCACTTTCGATCGATAAATAATACATATAATTTATTATAGTGTCGATCACTACACTATTGAGGTGAAAAATCGTTTGCACTTTTTCGTACTCGTCTAGTACTATTTAGGCTATGTGTCATGCAATAATGCCCCGTTGCGTTATATCAGCGTCACGTAGACAAAAACTTATTCAACGACACTCATTCGATGGAATAACGTCTCTTTAATTAATTAAGGAAAAAAAAAAGAAAAATGATTGGTTGGTTGAGACGATGGACCTCACTTGATTAGCTCGTTGCTGCTCGTTATTGTGCTCACGAGTGTTCAATGTCACCCCAATGACGTCCGGGAAATGGAGGGGATGGGCGATGTTGGTGAGATTTTTGCTGAGGTGGAGGGGCGTTAATCGGTACCACACAACCTTAATGCATATTCTTGTATGTATGTGGTAACTAGCAGCTTATTAATTGAATCTAATTAAACTTCAAATAATAACAAAATCAACAACGATTACCTTGAGATACATATTTCACCACCCAAGAATGCCAAAATTGTCCAAGTGAGACTTGATAAAATTGGAAAACTGGCTACGTATAAAATGGGATCAATCTGGGCACTTTCTGGAGGAAAAAAAAAAAAAGAAGGCTTGGCGCCACGTGAAGGATTGGGAGGTTCCCTTTGCGTAGCGTGACGGGGTCCTGACGTGAAAAAATCTTTGTTTTCAATTATTTCCATTTCTAATCGATAACGTTAACGTTTCCCGGGTTATTTGACTTTGTTAAACCATAGGGAGTTCAAGGATCCGTTCCTGCACAATCTTTTACTATTCATCCATCGCCTTCTTTAGCCTCAAGGGCCAACGCTCTCAATAGATTTCTTCAAATCACTAGTGTTTCAGATATCCATGGCTATGATACCAAATGGTAACCAACAACTTAGTAATTGGACCTAATTAAACGCGAAATAATAATAAATCATCAACGATTACCTTGCGATACAAATTTCACCACCCAAGGTCTTAGCTGGGAAATTCTAATTTGAGAATCACAATACAGACACACCACATGAACTCAAATTAGTTTCCAAGTTTAATTACCATGGAAAAACAATCATTAAAAGGCGAGATGAATTCTAAAAAAAATCAAGAATTGCCTTTCTCATTCATCAATTTTGCAATACATACGAGAGAAAGGAATATACAACTACCCACGTAGCCACACTTATGGAAAATAAATAGGGAAAATGACCAAAATAGCCCGTTGACCGGGCGTTTTGCACAAATAGCCCTCTCCACCCTCTTTGGAGAGAGGGGTCACGGTTTCCAACATGCCTGAACCGTCTCCCGAGAGGCTTCCCATTTCAGCCAACAGAGGACCGCCACGTGTCGTTGTTGATCCCGAGACAGACCTTTCTCTCTCCTGAACCCCTTTTCTCTCTCCTGAACCCTCTTTCTCTCTCCTGAACTCTCCTCTCTCCTCTCTCTCCCGTCTGTATTAATGCCCTTGCGTTGAATATTACTAAAGCCCTTGCTGAAAACTTACTAAACCGGTTTATGCAACTCAAACACGGTTAGCAACTTAACAATAACATAACAGCCACTCATATATAAAAATTCCTGGCTCTAGATGGTGCCACGTGTATAATATTCATTTATTTTAATATATTTGGTCATAAAAATTTCCATGATAATGGATAAGAACATACATACAGTAAAGAGAGAAGTAGAAGATAAGCTCTAACAGCACCAACAACAATGGAGGTCTGTATGTCTCTTACTAAACCCAACTGAGCACTGTTTTTAAACGCTTCACACAGACACTGTGCGTCAGTTTTCAGCACAGTTTTCAGACCTGAACAGCAGGTTCCTTCAGGCTTCTTCACCGTGCTGCCAGCGGTGACGTACGACAGGCAGTCCGCCATGTTTAGTATCACCGTGGAACAGTCGGCTGCCGGTGCCGGAGCACTGGTGTGGTGGGCTGACTGGACTTGAAATGGGGTTGTGATGAGGGTGATGAGGCAGAGGAGGAGAATGGTGGTGGTGGTAAGTCTTCTTCTTCTTCTCCGGTGAGTTCGTCGTCTTCTCCGGTGAGTTCTCCGTCTTCTCCGATGAAGTTTACTGTTTTTTTCTTGTTCTTCGTCTTCACCGGAGACGTCTTCCGAGACGTCACCGGAGGCGTCTCTGAGACGTCACCGGAGGCGTCTCTGGGACGTCACCGGAGGCGTCTCAGGTCTGTCTCACGTCTCAGGTCTGTCTCGGGATCAACAACGACACGTGGCGGTCCTCTGTTGGCTGAAATGGGAAGCCTCTCGGGAGACGGTTCAGGCATGTTGGGAACCGTGACCCCTCTCTCCAAAGAGGGTGGAGAGGGCTATTTGTGCAAAACGCCCGGTCAACGGGCTATTTTGGCCATTTTCCCAAATAAATAACTTCTTTTGAAATTGTCAAGTAAACGAAAATAATAAGGAAAATAAAATGACATGGAAATAAAATTGAGAGGGAATTATATGTATCTAATAAATTAGGGACACTTGAACAGTGTCCCTACACTAAATTACAAATTTGCCATTGATTGATAAAATACAATTAAATGTTACTTCTACCTGTATCTTTTAATATATATATTTATGGTTAATTATATGTATATTTTAAGTTCACTATATTTTTTGTCACTAACTTTTAGGTTAATTAATTTTTGCCACTAACTTTTAGGTTAACTTTATTATCTTTTAATTTGACGACCAAACTTAGACCACCAAACTTTTAGCTTTTAGAATTTAAAACCTTGGCCACTAACTTTTAGCTTAACTTTTAGCTTTTAGGATTTCAAACTTTTACCACCCAACTTTTTTAAACTTGCATTGCACTTTGGCCAAACATTTAGCTTTTAAGATTTCAAACTTTGACCACAAAACTTTTAGTTTTTAGCCGCGAGTATTTTTTTGAAGCCCACGCGAGAATAACAGTCACTTAATATTATCTTTTATGTCCACGAAACCCTCCACGCAACAGGAGCTCCCACAGCGACGCGCAATCTTTAACGTACACTAAATCCTCAACACAACAGGAGCTCCCGCCGCGAAACGCGGGATAATAGAATCCTAGTTAAAAATATGTATGTGTATATAGAAAACGTGGGGGTGAAGCGTAATCGCTAGGGATGACAATCAAACCCGAACCCGATGGGTAAACCCGAAACCCGATACATTTGGGACGGGTTTGGGGTCGGGTAATCGGGTATGGGTCCGGGTATGGGATTAGTTTTTATTTTTTTCGTGGGTTTGGGATGGGTTTGGGATTTGATGATATACCCGTTTACCCGACCTGATTACCCGATAAAGTATACACGTTTACCCGATTAGATACCCAATATAATTTCTAATATATCTTTTTAAATATGTGTCCATAATATATCAAATTGTCTATCTAGATTGTGTGCTAAAAATTACCAAAAATTAGTGTATACTATTTGTTATCTATGTCTTTGAGTGTTTTTATTTGATTTAAGTATTTTATATTTATACATTGTAATCATTTACATAGATATTTAATAATGCTAAATATAATTGGTTAATAGTTACTTAATAGATACCCGTAAGGTCTTTGGTCGGATATGCGAAATGGGTAAGTTTTAAAAATTAATGGGTTTACCCGAAACCCGCTGGTATACCCGATACCCGATGGGTAATTACTCGACACAAACCCGATGGGTTTTGGGCCGGGTTTGGGACAAGCATACCTAATCGGGTATGGGGTTGGGATTACGTAAACCCGTCCCAAACCCGACCCATTGCCATCCCTACTGATCTCAAGTAATGGGGTCTGACTGAATCAAGTTGGCCCATCTGTGACCCACTTGATTCGAATCTTGAAGCGGGTATGGGTCTGGTTAGGGGTGTAAACGAGTCGAGTTGGGCTCGTCATGCTTTTATGAGACTCGATCTCGAGCTCGGCTCGGTTCGAGCCCAATATTTTGAGCTCAAGCTTAGGTTGATGAAATTTGAAAACAATTTTAAACGAGGTAAGAATTCAGCTTGAGCTCACTGCAATAGTTTAAACGAGCAAAAGCTCGGCTCGAACTCGACTCACCAATGTTATTACTTAAAGTTGAACAAAATCCAATAACAAAATCACATACATAAAAAAAATTGTTTGACATCGGTTTGGCTAGCGAACCTAAATCAACTTTATATGTTTCTCGTTATTTTCTACTTGGAGTTGTAATGGTGATAGATGACCTTTTTAGCATAAAATCTTGTCAACAATCACATAAATTTATATTATAAGAATCCATAATCAATGTCAGACCATATTAACAAAACTACAAAAGTTTTTTTTTTTTTTTATCGGCAAAAGGCTATTCATTCTAAACCCAACATATTTACAAACATCTAATAGCAAGGTGCTACAAAAGTTATATTGTAGACTAGTTTTTATCCCGGGAACGTCCCGGATTGAAATATCTAATATAAATAATAAAATATATTATTATTATTATTATTATTATTATTATTATTATTATTTTAAACAAATCCCTGCCATAAGTTATCATATTCAAATATAAAAAAACGAATCTCTGCGCCGGGGTATAAATCTAGTGCCATTACAAATGAATTCGGAAGTTTGTAATCGATCATTCTAAAAAGAACTAATATGAAATAAGAAAAAAAAAAGTTAATTATTGAAATCCCAAACCCGACACAATACTTGTCGGTTTACAAAAAATAGTCATTTTTTTCTCCGATTTTTATATAGCACTATGGTACTCGTTGGAAAGATAATAAAATGCTCGTTAATTTGGTGTAATTTTTTTCTTTAAAAAATATCGTATATAAAAGATATTAACGTTTAAAAGTTATGGGAGGAAACACGAGAGATAAAATAATTAAGGTTTAATATTTAGATTTAGTAGATTAGCTATTTAATAGATTAAGTTAAAGATTATAATAGATTAGGTTAAATCATATTTATTTCTTTTTTTTAATTGGTTTAAAGTTGCCACATCACATCTTATGTGGCATCTCTCAAAGGAGAGATTACATAAAAATATGACATGTAGGATTAATCCCTTTGCAATATATATATATATATATATATATATATATATATAGATTTGAATGTAAAATTTTAAGGAAAAAACATAAACTCAAATGTGTTAGCCTCATTTTATATATTTTATATGATTGGTTTTTTGTATCTCACAAGTAAGATTTCAAAACTCATAGTATTAATATCTAGTTGTGTCTTTTTTTTTCTTTATAAAATAGAAGTGGTTTTTTAGTATTAAGAGTAAATTGCTAAAATGGCCCTTCAGGTTTGGCCCAAAATGCTTGTTTGGTCAGTTATCTTTTTTTTCTGCCAAAAGTGTAACATCGCCAAATTTTCAAATTATAAAACGTAGATTATTTACATAATGTGCCTAAGTTTTATTTCACGACCACACAACTTATATATATATATATACATATATATATATAATAATAATAATAGTTATACATAATATTGTTGAAACAAATCATCCTTAACCCAAGAAACAACCCAAGCCCACCTTCCTTTTTCCTTTTGTAATTTCTGGAAGCCCAGTCTTTGAACGGCCCAAGCCATCAGGCCCATACCAGCAGCCCAACAGCCTGGGCCCATCTCACTGCTTTTAAAAAAAATAAAATAATACATAGCCTCAGCCGGGTATCGAACCCGGATCAGCTACCAACCATACACACGCCCCCACCATTGAGCCATCTATCATGTTTGCTATTCAACCAAGTCACCATTCCTTTTATAAACTTCTAAGCCAAGACCAACCCTTCCAGATCTGCTGCTGATGGACGCGCGCACAGCCAAGGAAGGGCTTGGTTGACCAACCTTTCAAGCCTAATCTGATAATTAAACCTATGGGTTTTGGAAACTAGATGATTTCGCATCATGACTGATTTAATCATTCCACAATTAACCTACAATTAGTAGTAAATCAAGCTTAATCACGCGTCAACATTAAACCCGAGGTCAAAGTTTCCAATTCGATCACCCAGGCCTATGTACTATAAATTGATCAACTGCGAGCCTTCACAACTCGCCAATTACTCTCTCCTTACCCTCAATTTTCTCTGATAAACTCGTCTTAATCATCCTTGTTCGCGAAGTTGACTTTTCCGTTGACCGTCCATAAATCACGAAATCAAATTGTAAGTTTTAAGATTTTTGTTAGGATTTGTTCATCGGCCCCTTACCAACAATAACCCCAAGTTTAATCGGGTTATTGTTCGTTAAATCTGCTGATTGTAAAGGTTAGGGCTCGGCATATACGAATTGGGGATATAGGTACCTGCAGACTCTCGTAGATATATATTTCAGAACCATATACATCACCAACTGATCAACAGATCAGTTGGTTATGTCTGATGCCTTTCAGCCGGCCCACGCGAGTTCGATACCCGGCAGGCACATTTTCTTTTGCTTTGTTTAAAAAGAAAACAAAACAAACTCTTATACATATATATTTTCTTATTTTTTTTATTTTTAAAATACCAAAACCCTTTTAAAAATTCTACAAAAATTATATTATGTTAATCTGATGAAAAAGTTCAACACCCAATTTTTAGTTTTCTGAAATTTATTTATTTAATATTTACAATAATTAAATCAAGTTTATTCTATTTTATTTATAAAAATCCATTAAAATATCAAAACGATCTTATTAATTTCCACAAAAATTATCCTAAGTTTTTATAACATTAAACTTTTCAGAAATGATTTTTATTTCTGAAAAATCATTTATTTAGTATTTTTAGTCAATTTTTGTTAGTTTTAATCATAATTAAATCATAATAAATTCAATTCTCATTATTTTTGCACCAAAATTTTATACAATTTATTTTTAAATATTTAGAACAGAAATATGATTTTTAAAATAGAAATTCTTTAATTTTAGTATTTTTGAATATTAAAGTTAAATTTTGACAATTTGTAATAAATAGATTTAATAATCTATTTTAAAGAAAATAATTTTATAAAAATTATTTTTATACTTTAAACACATTATTGTGACCATCTTAAAATTAAATTTCATAAAAAGATTTTTGGTTATTTATTTACTAAATTTCTCTTAATTGGCGAATATTTTTAATAATAATCAAACGTGCGTTTATCCCCAATTCGAAGCCCTAGAACATATACATTTGTATGCTAGATAGACTTAGACATATTTATTACCTTATTATAGGGTGATACTTGACATATTTGGGCAACACACTATTCTATTTATCAACAAATATAACATTTTACCAAGGTGAGTTTTACATAGCCCCTTTTCTATTTATCACCGTTTTTGGGGTGAAACATGTTACAACATCATTTATGCAATTCAATCATCAATGTGTCTATGTGTTTTATATGTTGCATTATGTCTTGAGCATGATTAGAGTAAGCACCATTCTAGCATAATCATTAACTCCGTACAAGCCGGCGGTATACATTGATAGATCTATTGGACTGACAATCCCACCCGGATACATACCTCCTACAAAGGTTGCGTGGGTGTTTGTTATCGTATAACATATTGGACCATGAGCGTATGGTATGTATCATATTATAACAGTCATCAGGGTTGATTATGCACTCGATTTATTTCTAGTATGTTCTCACATATGGACTAGATTGACATGACACATGAATTGCACAACATTTTTATTCAATTATCAAAAACCTATGTAATTCTCACCAACTTTTGTTGACCCAAAATACTTTCAAAATTAACATGTTTCAGGTAACAATGAAGCTGAGGCTTGAGTTAGCATGAGGATTTTACATGAAGTTTTATTTGAAGTTATTGAAGTTTGTTATTTGATATCATGTATTGAATTCCTAGACATCATTTTTATATTTGGATATTATGTTTGAATAAATTATTTAATGGAATTTACTATTCACCATGAGCTACTGAACAATCATCAATACGTGACATCCCGATGTTTCCGCCATCGGTTGGGGTGTTACAAAAAGCACCCCTCATAGATCGAAAATTGCCATTTTGGCCCATATTTAACAGAGTTTCTAACTGAGTATTGAAAGTCAGTTAAGTCTCAGGGGCAATTTCGTCCTTTCAACTCACTCCTTCTTCCTCATCATTTTCTTCAACCTACCTGCACCCACCCCTCATTCCACAACTCCACCATCCTCTCCTTTCTCTCTCTGCTCTCACCTTTCTCTACGAAACAATCATATCCCCATCTTAACCAAAATAAATATATAAAGACAGCCACACATCTGCCTTCATAAAACAAACACAAATAATCTAGAGAGAAAGACAGACGAGAGGAAGAGAGGACCGGGGAGGGGTTCCGACCACCGTTCGCGGCGGCGACACCCATCTCCAAGTAACACAGCCACCACCATCACCACCCCTCAAGGGTTTAAGAGAGAGAGAGAGAGAGAGAGAGAGAGAGAGAGAGAGAGAGAGAGAGACGGGGATTAGGAACTGCCGGTCACGATCCCTGACCCGCTGGACCTGTTTTGACGGTTAAAAGACGACAGCGACGGCGGCAGTTTGGGTCCCGACTAGGGTTGGGTTGAGTTGACCAGATTAGGTTAAACCAAAAGCCTAATAATAATCAGTGGTGGTGGCCGACGTGGTTTGATACAGTGGACGTGGTTTGATACGTGGTTTGATACAGTGGTTTGATACAGTGGTGGTGGCCGACGTGGCCGGAGCTTCGCCGGAGGTGGAGGAGACCACCGGTCTCCTTCTCTCTCTAGTTCACCCTCTCTTTCTCTCTCTACCAACATCAATGTTACGTGAAACTATTTTTTGATGGCAGAGAACTTGTGGTGAAACTAAAATCAGTCATTCACCCAATTTCTTTATTTCCTCAATCTCTCTCTCTCTCTCTCTCTCTCTCTCTCTCTCTGTAGTTAGGTGTGTGTTTGTTTGGGCAGACAATGGTTTTTGGAGGTGGTGGCAGAGCAAATAATAGGTTTGGGGGTTTTTATATGAAGAAGATGAAGTACAGATGAAATGACGAAAATGCCCCTGATATTTAACTGACTTTCCATCCTCAGTTAGAAACTCAGTTAAATATGGGCCATTTTGGCAATTTTCGATCTGTGAGGGGTGCTTTTGGCAGAAAAAAAAGATAACTGACCAAACAAGCATTTTGGGCCAAACCTGAGGGGCCATTTTGGCAATTTACTCTAGTATTAATTTTGTAAAATAATGTGTTATGTTTCCCTAATTGTATTAGTATGATTTATTTACTATTACCTAACATATTGTTTCCTTCTCAGTTTTGTGGTCTTTGAGGCTCATCTCAGGAATCGGTGGACCATATGTTTACTGGATGTCCGGTGACTTCGGAGGTTTGGAGACTTGTGTTCAACTGGTGCAATGTTCCGGATTGTATTGCCTTTCATGCGCGGGATCTGTTGACATATCATTTGACTGCAAAGAGTGGAAAACGAGTTCAAAAGTGTTAAAATAACATGATATCAAGAACATAAACACTTTATTACTGATAATCAACAAAACTGATACAAAGAATAATCTGAAAATGTTCAATACAAAACTCTCACAAAGTAAACAACTCTCTGATCAATGATCACAACACTCATCTACAAAGGAATCACGAACTACAGGCTTAGAACAAGCAGTTCTAAGCAAACCCTAGATGAATATGAGAGAAGAGTAAAAACAAGAGAGAGAGATGAACAAAATAATAATCTGAGGTTCTTGGAGAGAGAGAAAGCACAACAGCTTATATAGTTGCACACACGAATGCAAGGCCCGAGACAATCCAACGGATGACAGCTCTCCAAAGATATAAGATCAACGACTGAGAACGAGTGTGTTACTTTAACACGGATTGCCAGCATGACAAATCACCTGAGACTGGATCAAAATATAATGGGCCATATAAATGAGCAGGGCCAAGAGAATGGGCTGGACTGAGTAATAGACTAGACCAAAAGAAGATGTAGACCAATTATAATGAGGCCCACGTTTTATTCTAAAGACACCATCACTAGCCCAATAATAAGAAGCCTTCAAGTCTCCCTTATGCAGGTGCACATGATCCTTATCCTTCACAGCAGCATCTTGATCACGACCAACACATCAACACAGCTACATCTCCAGTCTTCAATCTAAAGCATTAATCCTTAAACACAAAGAACTTATGCAACATATTAAAGCAAGCTATCTAGAGAGAAATAAGAGGATATTAAATTGACAAGTATAGACATATATTTTAACACCCCCCCCCCATCAATTTAATATCCAAATGGGTCAAACATATTATGTTTCCCACATAAATCTTCAAATTGACCTCCTCCAAAGCCTTTAGTCATTATATCAGCAATTTGCTGATCAGCAGACACCTTTGAAGTTTTCAGAAATCCTTTTGAAACAAGATCCCTTAAAAAGAAAATATCCAACTCAAAGTGCTTAGTTTTATCAAAAAACACAGGGTTGGCTGCTATGGATAAAGCAGCACTGCTATCACAATAAAGCACAATAGGTAAAGAAACTTGAATAGGTAGTTCAGACAACAAGTTTCTCAACCATAAAACCTCACAAGCAGTAGAACACATGGCTCTATACTCTGCCTCAGCAGATGACCTGGAAATAGTTGACTGTTTTTTGCTTTTCCAAGAGATCAAAGAATCTCCTAAAAAAATGCAAAACCCTGTAACAGATTTCCTTGTTTCTTCACACTTGGCCCAGTCTGAGTCAGAATAGGCCACAAGATCAAAACAAGGGCTCTTTCTAAACCAAAGACCTTTACCAGGGGCTTTCTTTAAATATCTCAGAAGTCTAAATGCAATTTTCAGGTGACCTTCACTAGGATTATGCATATACTGACTCAAGTAATGTACAGCATATGAAATGTCAGGTCTGGTATGAGACAAATATATTAACTTGCCTACCAATTGTTGATAACCAGTGACATTTTTTAACCCATTTGAATGATCCTTACAAAAAGCAGTCAAGACATGGTTTGGTTCTAATGGACTATTGAGTAGCTTGTATCCTATCATGCCATACTCAGTCAAAAGATCCATACAGTATTTTCTCTGAGATAAGCAAACAGACTCATCATGAGAAATAACTTCCAAACCAAGGAAATATTTTAGCTCACCTAGATCTTTGATTAAAATTTTTTCCCTTAAACATGTTTTCACCTCATTAATCTCATCAATATTACTACCAGTTAAAACTATGTCATCAACATAGACAAGTAATATAACAATAAAAGACTGAGTGTACTTAACAAAGAGAGAATAGTCACATTTGCTTTGAGCAAAACCAAGATCAGTCAAGACACCAACAAGCTTCTCATTCCACATTCGAGGAGCTTGTTTCAACCCATAAAGAGACTTATTAAGTTTACAAACTTTAGACTCATTTTCAGAAAAATAGCCTTCAGGCAAAGACATATACACATCTTCATTTAGGTCACCATACAAAAAGGCATTGTTAATGTCCAATTGAAACATTTTCCAGTTCATTTGAACTGCAATGGACATTACAGTTTTGACAGTAACAAATTTCACCACAGGTGAAAAAGTTTCATCAAAATCTATACCTTCCTTTTGACTATAGCCCTTGGCCACTAGTCTAGCCTTAAATCTCTCAATCTTACCATTGGATTTGTATATTATCTTATAAATCCACTTACAACCAACTAGACTCCTACCTTTAGGCAAATCTACAAGAGTCCATGTCTTATTTCTATTTAAAGCCTCAATTTCCTCATTCATAGCACTTGTCTAGTTAGGATCAAGAGCAGCCTCTTTATAGTTCCTAGGTTCAAGACTTTTATTTAACACACTAGCAAAGACTCTATTTTCTACACTTAGATTTGCATAATTGACAACTCTTTCAACCCCATATTTGACCTTTCCTTTTATAAGGAAATCATCAAATCTTCTAGGGACAGTTGAACCCCTGTTACTTCTTCTAACAGTTTGACTTATAGAGTCATTACCCTCAGAAGTACCAGTGTTGTCATTGTCAGATTTCACATCCTCAGCCCTGTCATCACTGCTGTTATCTTGATTCATTTGTGAACCCAGATGTTCGACTGATGAATCAGAAGCAGCAGTGGACTGCTGAGACCCATGTGTCTCTAACTCACACTTACCTAAATCCCTTCCTTCATCATTGGGTATTTCAGGATAATTGGATGTTTCTGATTCAAATGGGCTAAAAAAATTTGATGAGTTCAAATCTATTAAGTTGTTATCATTAAATTTTTCAAATACACTTTTATCTTTGAAAGGAAATATGGTCTCATAAAATTTTATATCTCTTGAAAAAAATATTGTTTTAGACTCCAAACTATACACCTTATAACCTTTCTTTTCATTTGAATAACCAATAAAAACACATTTTTCAGATTTTTCAGTTAACTTATTTGACTCATTCAATATTGTTGTAAAACATAAACATCCAAACATCCTTAAATGACCTAGGAAGGGTTTAAAGCCATATATTAGTTCATAAGGGGTTCTACCATCTAGCACAAAAGAGGGGGTCCTATTAATCAAATAAGAGGCAGTTAGCACACATTCAGGCCAAAGCCTAACAGGTAAATTGCTTTGAAACAGAAGAGACCTAGTGACAATTAAAAGATGCCTATGTTTCCTCTCAGCAATGCCATTCTGCTGAGGGGTGTAGGCACAAGAAGTCTGATGAAGAATCCCTAAGGATTTACAATAATTTGTCATTTGGGAATTGACAAATTCAGACCCTTATCACTCCTAATACACTTAACTTGTTTATCAAATTGAGTTTTAATAATGTTAACAAACTCTTGAACATTTTCAAAAACTTCAGTTTTATTCTTCATCAAACAAACCCAAACAACCCTAGAGAAATCATCCACAATAGTTAGAAAGTACTTGAACCCATCCCTGCTTGGAACCCTATATGGGCCCCAAACATCAAGATGGATAAGTTCTCCCAACCTGGTTGACTTATGGTCACTTAAGGGAAATGGTTCCCTGTGTTGTTTGGCCTTGTGACACACATCACAAGGAACATCAGGGTCCCTATTAACCTTAACACCTAGATCAGACTCAAGCCTTTTTATAGCCAAGTCAGAAGGGTGACCAAGCCTAGCATGCCATAAATCAAAATGTTTAGAGTTATTAGCAACCTAGAACTACCACAGAAGTATAATCCTTCAAGTTGACTACCAGTCACCAGGGTTTTCTTTGTTGACAAATCCTGGACATAGCAGTTTTGTTCATCAAAACCAACAAACAAGTGATTGTCCTTAACAAGTTTGTGCACAGAAATCAGATTTACAGAGTATTCAGGTACAACTAACACATCATGTAAGACAACATTGTTTCCTAGATCTAATGTACCAATTTTAGTTACAAGAGCATTAGTTCCATTAGGATGTTTTACTTGAATATTTAGATCAGAAACATCAACATAATCTGTTAAGTCAAGTTCACTACAGACTATGTATTGGTTTGCACCTGAGTCAATTATCCAACCCAACTTGATTTTCCTCCCATTAACATTGAAACAAAAAACAGGTTTAATATGCACATTGGCACAAAATAGAGAAAAGACATTGCCAGAAAACAGGTTACCTGACACATTATTACTCTGGGGTGGATCAACATTCTTATCAGAGATCAGACTCAACAATTTGGACAACTGTTCACTAGTCAGAGATGTAATTTGAATATCAGACTTATCAGAACCAGACACATTATTAGCTATAGGTCTTTTACCTTTCATACCTTTAGCCTTTGCCCAAGGAGGATACCCAATTAACTCAAAGCACTTATCTATTGAGTGTCCATTCTTATTACAATGTGAACATTTTAGGGTTTGAGTATTAGAGTTAGCCTTTTTATCAGTAGATTGATTAAGTTTAGCAAAGAAACCAACTGTTGTCTGTCCCTTTTTAGTTAATCCACTTGAGTTCCTATGGGATTCCTCCCTGGACACAACAGCAAAGGCTTCTTTGACAGAAGGCAAAACATCTTTCATTAAAAGACTAGTCCTAACACTTTGATACACACTATCCAAACCATAAGAAACTGCATCAATTTTATCATATTGTTGAAATTATTAAAATCTCTTGATGCATCACATGTACAGGCAGGTAACTATTAGATCTGATCTAACTGTTTCCATATAACATTTAGTTTATGATAGTATTCAGAAACAGTCATACCACTTTGACTAAATGAATTTATTTTTTGATACAAATCAAAAACAATAGATCCATCAATTTTATCATAGGTTTCTTTTAATTCATTCCAAACATCACTAGCTAATCTAGAGAACACATGACCCATATATAATTCTTCACTAATAGAGTTCAGAATCCAAGTTAGCACAATAGAATTGCACCTATCCCATTGTCTAGCAAGTATATCATCAGTTTGAGATTTCACACATGTATTATCAATGAAACCCCACTTATTCTTGACTTGTAAAGCAAGTGTTAAAGCATTTGACCAGACTGTATAATTTTCAGAACCTTTAAGTTTTATAGAAATAATGGTCAAGTTACTCGAATCAGATGGATGTAGATATAAAGGGTCACTTGCATCTAATTTGCTTATTAGGGTTTCATTGACAATCATATCACCACCACCAGGGTTGCCCCCACCAGCAGGATTCACAGCATAACCCATATTAATCAAGTACAGAAACAAGAAAGCAAGTAATCACAAATAAGAACACCCAAGAAATGCAAACAAACGCCAAGAACACACAAACTGAGACAAAAAGTAACACAACACCGGCGAAGCTGAGTCAGTGATCCAGATCAGTGGATTCTCAAGGGATTCCACCGCAAGTCTTAACTCAGGAGCCACCTAGACCTAATGACAGACACAATCAACCACAATATGAGCCAATTTCGGTCCACCTAACCCGGACAGTGCTCCTAGACACACGACTGAATAGTAAAACACAAGGATGGAACGATCTCACCGAGAGAACCCAAGTTAAGGGTCGCCACAAACTCGTAACGTTTAACCTTCACTTAGGATTAAACGTCAGAGAGCAAGAAGAATAATAGCCCACAGATCCAAGTCTCCAAGGACACCAGATCGGAAGGGGTGATTGATGAAATCACCAGAACACCCAAATCACAACCTATAGCTCTGATACCATGTTAAAATAACATGATATCAAGAACATAAACACTTTATTACTGATAATCAACAAAACTGATACAAAGAATAATCTGAAAATGTTCAATACAAAACTCTCACAAAGTAAACAACTCTCTGATCAATGATCACAACACTCATCTAACAAAGGAATCACGAACTACATGCTTAGAACAAGCAGTTCTAAGCAAACCCTAGATGAATATGAGAGAAGAGTAAAAACAAGAGAGAGAGATGAACAAAATAATAATATGAGGTTCTTGGAGAGAGAGAAAGCACAACAGCTTATATAGCTGCACACATGAATGCAAGGCCCGAGACAATCCAACGGATGACAGCTCTCCAAAGATATAAGATCAACGACTGAGAACGAGTGTGTTACTTTAACAGGGATTGCCAGCATGGCAAATCACCTGAGACTGGATCAAAATATAATGGGCCATATAAATGAGCAGGGCCAAGAGAATGGGCTGGACTGAGTAATAGACTAGACCAAAAGAAGATGTGGACCAATTATAATGAGGCCCACATTTTATTCTAAAGACACCATCACTAGCCCAATAGTAAGAAGCCTTCAAGTCTCCCTTATGCAGGTGCACATGATCCTTATCCTTCACAGCAGCATCTTGATCACGACCAACACATCAACACAGCAACACAGCAACATCTCCAGTCTTCAATCTAAAGCATTAATCCTGAAACACAAAGAACTTATGCAACATATTAAAGCAAGCTATCTAGAGAGAAATAAGAGGATATTAAATTGACAAGTATAGACATATATTTTAACAAAAAGGCGTTTTATGCGGTTGTTTTAATAACCTTTTGGAGTATTTGGAGGGCAAGAAATGATCATTTATTTAACAACAAAGAAGCGGATGTGGGGAAGATTTTTGAAGAAATCAGAATCATGAGTTTCTTATGGATTGTTGCTCGGTCTAAGATGACGGATATGACATTGGATTCGTGGCGGAGGTTCGATGTATCTAAGATGAGTTAGTTTGGGGCTGTTCTTGCGGGTTTTGTGTGTATGTTGTTGGGGTTTTTTGTTTTGTTGGGTTGTTTTTGCGGACTCTTTTGTATTTCGGATTTTGCTTGCTAGCGCCTTGCTAGTTGTTTAATAAAAGTTGGTTGGCCGTTAAAAAAAAACCATTACCATTAGGTCCACAAGTCCACAACTATAACATTAGTGGAAGTAAATTTGTCAGACCGTGTTTCCCAACATATGGCCACTAAAAATCCAAACTACTTGATACTGGCCCATTCATGTGAGGCCCAGTTTAAGAAAACCCAATTCTAAATTTCTGATACGACGAAAACGTCCATGTTCAAGGCCCATTTTTTAATGCTTAATAGATCTTTGGCCCATTTGTAGAACATAGGTGCAAATGTGCAATATGTTAAATCTTAGTTGAAGTTGGTCTATTTCTTATTTCAAGAATAAATCATTATGATCAAACTATATTTTAGAGGTGCACACATCAGTTTTTCACAAGTCAAAACGGTTTCGGTCAAAACCGGATCGATTCCGAACCGGTTTGGTCGCCCACAAATCAGTATTTTTACCCAGTTTTGGTTCGGTTTAGTTTCTATTTGGTTTCAGTTCCATTCCGGTTAACGTACGCACTCTTAGGTTTTTTATAAAAATAAAACAATTGAATTTTAATTAAAAAAAACAAACAAAAAAGATTTTACTTTTGTGTATAGCCAAAAATGTTCTTCTTTCTTAAAACGAGTTTTTTATCCGGGTTCAACTGGTTTTTAGCGGTACTCGTTTCGGTTTGATTATGGCTTGTGTACGGATTTCGGTTCCAGTTGCAGTTTGTTTGACCGGTTTTTAGCGTCGGTTTTATCCCGGTTTTTGGTTCGGTTTTGGTTTGGGATTTTTAGTACCGGTTTCACATGAAACCAGTTTTGGTTCACGAACCGGTTTTTTTTGTGCACCTCTACTATATTTCCATGCAAAGTTGGGCTTTCTTTAACTTGGATATATGGGCCCACGTTAGATATGTCCTCTATAAGCTCAAAGCACTTGAAATTGGACCATACGTGGGAAGCCCAGACTAACAAAGCCTTCCTAGTGGGTTGATACTCATTCACATGGCCCACTTGTTAATGCTTATTGCCTTATTGGGTCTATGATCCATTTCTAGAACATAGATGCAATGAAAGATGATGTAAATCTCGATTATAATATGAGAAAATACCATTTGCATGCCCAACTTTATAAATCATTCGTTGTAACACATGGATATGAAACATATGATTTATACTAGTGGTAATGCCTGCGTGTTTTTGCGGGTACTTATGTTTTTTTGACAAACTTTGCGTGTCGGGTTTCGCGTAATTTATTTTTAATATGAATTCACAAAGAGCAATTGACTATCCTACACACGTATATGTGTTTTCTGTTTTATAGCATTTCTACATAGTAACTTTTATAACTTAAATATTCCAGAAAGTCTTTTATACATAAGAATAAGAAGGTCTACTACAATTCGGTCAATTATCCAGACAACAGTTTGACTCATTAACTTTTATAAGTTGCTAACTCCTACAAATAATGCAAGGTGCTACTTGAACAAAAAACATGTCCGATTATCTATTATTGGCTCCTTACAAGATGCAAAATGAGCAACCTAAACGACGGGTTTAATTTGAGAGAACCTGTAAATTACGTTGATTTCTTCAGGGGTTTTCTAAGGAAGCTTTGCTAGTATTAGTTGGGGCACAAAATTAAGACATTAGTTAATGATAAACCTTACTCACAACACACAAAGATCGTCATTCAAGTTACCATGAAATCTCAATGATTCAACGCAAAATGACAAATTTTACTACCAAATTAGGCACATAACTAAGGCCTTCAGTTATTTGCAAAAAAAAAAAAAAAAAAAAAAAAAAAAAAAAAAAAAAAAAAACTGGAAACCACCAAAGAACAAAAAATCAATACGAAACGGTGACATATTTAAATTACTTCTCTAAAAAAAAAGGAACAATAATACATGTTTTTGGAGTTTTAATGATGTTAATTGATACAAACATTTAAAATTTTTTCATTAGATTTTTATATTAAAATCATTTTTATAATGCCCGGCTCTTAAAATTGTTCCAACTAAATAATTGAATATGTAGATCAATATTTAACTTCGACAACTTATTTTCAATAGCCCACATATTCCTCAAAGTCCTTGAAAGAGACAATTTTCATGGGTTAGTTCTTATCTGCCTCCCGCCCCCATGAATAACATCTATTATCCAAGAGCCAGATTTGCCTCTCTGTAACTTTCAGCAACCACCCAAAACAACAAAATAAAACTTGGTTAACGGTAGGCACAGAACAACACAATCAGCACCTATATATAAAATTCAATAACCACTTAATCACTCAAATTATTAAAACAAAATGCATGAATAATACCTTCGATATAATCGAGAATCACGCCACGGAAACCTGGTTTTTCCTCTTTGTATGAGATGCAGAGGAAGTGTCTTCAGGGACAAAAATATGGCATAGCAGTTGCAAGACTGTTGGAGATTGTAGTGAAATAAAATATGCAAGTACTAATTTATTATTTATCATATAAAAGAAATTAGACAGTGAAATTTACCCAACTTGATATTGTTGCAAAAAATGGCATTTTAATGATGAGGTCTTTTGAATCCATGAAATCAAAGGCAACATTATCGACACACACAAAGGACATGAAATTAAGCATAGTATTAAGTTTAAATAATAGTTAAAACGGGCCGAGGAGTCCCAAAACATTGATGGGGAAAGTTCTACGATCATTACATAAAGTGTTTTATTCTTGTGTAGAAATCCGGATGTGACTGCATCAAAATGTGTGTGAGAAATCATAATACCATCCTTCACCCATATCGACAGTTACCTAAGAAGCATCAAGAAATGTATTATTAGTCAGCTTGAACATAAAAAATCAAACAACATTGATTCATGAAATTTAAATTCTACTTGTTATGGTCATTTAACAACGCCAATCTGTTTGTTGTAGTGAAATACGTAAATATAGGAATAAAGACGATGCACGATGTAGAAAAATGATAATAAAAAATAATAAGTTGTACATAACCAAGTAGTAAAATGATTGTAAACCTTGAGAATTGTTTTGACACGTAATATAACTCTAGGATCAAAGATGGAGTCATTTTTCATCAAGATGAACATGAACGACCATTGGCCTTGAAATGATAAGAATATTAGAGATGTGAGCATTCAATCACCTACAATAAAAGAGAAATGGGTGTTGATGGGATGTGAAAAAGACAATGCCATTGAAAGCGAAATAAATGAACGGTTTCAAAAACAATGGTCTAAAATTCGTGCATTAGTCATTTGTACAATTATCATCAAATGTTACACATTAGGGGCATAAAGGGAAGAAATGTGTAAAAATTAGAGAATTACACTATGGCTTTTGGTATGCCATCTTAAACTTGATGTAAAATTACATATCTATCCATCAAGTTTCTTATTAAATAAGGTATATAGATTAATCGACTAACAAAACTTCAACAGTTCCACATATGTACTTGATGTCCATAATGATTACTCCGTATTTTGCATTGTCAACCAAACAATCGAAAGCTAAATAAGCAAAGCCACTGCTAAAGTTATGGTTTCAGTTCGTTTCATTATTTGGGTTTATTGAAAAATTAAACAAGGTGTAACATCGTAATAAAAAACATGGTTAAAGGGATGATTAGAGTCTAAAGATGGAATGAGTCCAAACAATGTAACTTTTTTTACAGTGCCCTGAGTTGACCCAAACCTTTTACCAGTGTGTAACAGTATATTTATGTTTTGAATCTAAGATAAACGACTTTAAGTGAAGGTAAAATACCTATACACTAGTGAGGATAAAACAGTAAATGATCAGGTTAATTGTTTGGTTATGTTTTATGTCATACTATTTTCAAACCAAACTGTTCAATCCGCTTTATAGAAAACCAAACTGCTGGTTTAAAAGTTAAAAAAAAAAAAAAAAAAAAAAATTATGAGGGGCGACGGGGTGCTTCACTAGGTTTTTTTCAACTTCACTGATTTCTATCAATCTTGTACTGTCACATCACTTTACTGAAACAGTTTTTTGGAAGCAGCACTCCACTGGAAATAAAATAGAGAAAAAGACAAAAAGGGGGAGACAGAAACTCACGGGTACCAGCTTGTTAACTACAATCAGATTTTAGTTCACGGGACCACTACCAGCATGGATGGCGACGGTAACTTACCGTGCTGGTAGTGGGGTACCCGTGACCAATTCTGGTGACCAAACTAGCATTTTGTTTAATCGGTTTGAACCATACCGTACCCCCCCCCCCCCACCCACCCACCCACCCACACACACACACTTACTTTTACATAGGGCTGCAAACGAACCGAACGAACACGAACAAAGCCTTGTTCGTGTTCGTTTGTTAAGGAAATCATGTGTTCGCGAACAGTTCATGAACACTTGCCGAACGAGATTTTTTGTTCGTGTTCGTTCGTTAAGAAAACACTTGCGTTCGTGTTCGTTTGTTAATTTTGTTCATGAACGCATACGAACACAAACGAACATTAATGAACACAAACGAACACAAAGAAATGTTCATGAACATAAACAAACACAAACGAACATATTAATTTTGGAATAAAATATAATTCTTAAAATATTAGCTAAATCCACCTAAAATATAACTAAATTATCAAAACATATTTACCTCACATGTATTAATTATTTGGGTAAATAAAAGAAAATAAAAAATTACAAAAATTATAAACCCTATTAAACTATCGAACATAAACGAACACGTTACCGAGCGTTCACGAACATAAACGAACGAACGCGGCCTCTGTTCATGTTCGTTCGTTTAACTAAACGAACAAAAAATTTTTGTTCGTGTTCGTTCATTTATTAAACAAACGAACTTCCCGCCGAACGGTTCATGAACTGTTCGCTGAAAGTTCAGTTCGTTTGCAGCCTTACTTTTACATATACTTAGTTAGTCTGCTTTTAAACTACAACCAGATTTTAGTTCACGAGACCACTACCAGTATGGATGGCGACAGTAACTTACCGTGCTGGTAGTGGGGTAACCGTGACCAATTCTGGTGACGCCCCGTCCCCCTAAACCAAACTAGCAATTCGTTTAATCGGTTTGAACCATACCGTAACCCCCCCCCCCCACACACACACACACACTTTTACATATACTGCTTTTAAATTATTTATTGTTCTTAATTTATACACGTACATATATAATGTTTCCTTAATTGACTTTGTCATGGCACCCATTCTTCCTCATAGGGATGACAATCAAATCCGAATCCGATAGGTAAACCTGAAACCCGACACATTTGGGATGGGTTTGGGGTCAGGTAATCGGGTATGGGTCCGGGTATGGGATTAGTTTTTAATTTTTTCGCGGGTTTGGGACGGGTTTGGGATTTGATGATATACCCGTTTACCCGACCCGATTACCCGATAAAGTATACCCATTTTCCCGATTAGATACCCAATATAATTTCTAATATATTTTTTAAATATGTATGCATAATATATCTAATTGTCCATCTACATTGTCATCTTACGCTAAAATTACAAAAAAATAGTGTATACTATTTGTTATCTATGTCTTTGATTGCTTTTATATGATTTAAGTATTTTATATTTATACATTGTAATCATTTACATGTATATTTAATAATGCTAAATGTAAATGAGTAAGTTTTAACAATTAATGGGTTTACCTGAAACCCGCAGGTATACCCGATACCCGATGGGTATTTACCCGACCCAAACCCGACGGGTTTTGGGCCGGGTTTGGGACAAGCATACCTAATCAGGTATGGGGTTGGGATTACCTAAACCCGTCCCAAACCCGACCCATTGCCATCCCTACTTCCTCATGTGTTCGTTTCTCGATTTTGCTCCAATACCATCTAGGGAAGAAAAATATAAAAGTTGTTAACCAAAAAAATTACTTTCTAAACGGTTAAAAATTATTAGTAGCTCATAAAGTCCAACAAAGGACACCACTTCACATATAGAAATTTTATCACACGACTTCAATGGACTAACAACAAGCGAATCAGATGTTAACCGAACAACATCCAAGAAAATCTTTAATCAAAGATTAAATGGTCTAAAACTTTTGCTGAAAACATATATACGTGATTAAACCCTAGCCGCTCCAAAAATGTCGGGCGATCCAGGCGATCCAGGCGATCCAGGGATAACAGACCAAGAAGGTTGGGAACATCCACGTCAACGTCAACGTAGAAGGAACGGGCAGTCTTCTGGGGCTTCGAACAAGGTATTCTCTAAGTTTTTCGTCTCTAATCTCCCTCCGAAGGGATCTTCACAGGATTTAAAGGAGGTGTTGAGTGGGTTCGGTAATTACGAAGGCTCGTATGTTGCTAGGAAATTAGATAAGTGGGGTAAACGTTTTGCTTTTGTTACGTTTTCTGGGGTTAAGGATGTTGTACGGTTAGAGAACGACATGTCGGACGTCTGGCTGGGATCGTATAAGTTGTTCATTTCTCTTGCACGTTATGTCGACGGGCAAAAGAGTGATAAAACACACGGATCACAGAAGAGTTCATCGTTTGACAGGAAGGAGGGGAGGGAGGTTCCTCATGCAAACCCTAGTTCTGGGGGGAGCGTTAGGGCTGAACCCATGCAGGTGAATGTGGGTCGTTCGTTTGTGGACTCAGTATTGAACAGAAACAAGGTCGATGTGGTCAACATTGAGGACTCGGTTGAACGGTTTTTGCATTGGTCAGGCTGTGCATTGTATGGGAAGGTAGTGGACCTGGATAAGTTAACATCTTTGAAACAAATTCTTAAGAAGAAAGGGTGGGTTTCATTGGATGTGAAGTACTTGGGGGGATTGTCAGTTGCATTGGTTTTTTACGATGGTAGGGATGCGGAGAGATTTTGTGGTGACGTCAATTCTTGGTCAGGAAGCTTCGAGGTTCTGCAACCGTGGGACAAGGGTGGTTTTGTTGACGAGGGCCGCATTGCATGGTTACAGGTGCATGGCATCCCCGCTCAACTGGCATTGGACCAGGTTTACGAGGTGATTGCAGGTAGATACGGTAAGGTAATTCGAACAGCCTCTTTGTCAGGTGATGATAAAAATTTAGCTTATGCTCTAATTGGGGTCTTGACTAAGGAGTGTAAGAGGATAGTGGACAGGGTCGATGTTAAATGGAGAGGTCGTACGTTTAACGTGTGGGTTGATGAAGATGTAGGAGAGTGGGCTCCTGAATGCATAGTTGATCTTGAGGATGATGATTGTAGTTATTCACATGAGGTTGAGCATTCTGTTGAACCTTTCCCAGTGGACAGAGAAGAGGGGGAGGTGCCACATGAAGAGCCTATGGTCGATTCACACATTGAAGTTGTAGTACAAAGTTTGGATGATGGTGTTCAAGATTTGGAGCAACAAGTCGATAATGCGTCTGGGATGGGAGATGGTCAATCGAATTTTTCTAAAGGTAGGAAGAAGTTTCGACGGAAATCTTTATTCAAAAATAGGGGTGATAGCAGCGGATCTTCTGAACGTCCGAAAAAGAGATCGCGAGAGAATAACGATATGTTTGGGTTGGATCGCTTGATTGGTATTTTTTCGTCTGAGGGGGTTACGGATAATAGTGGAGGCAATAATAGTGATGAGATGGAGGAAGTGAATTTACCACCCGACTTACATAGTGAGGTTCGTGTTGGTGAGGAGCCCGTAGGCAACAGGTTAGAAGTTCTGGACAAGGTTATTAATGTTATGCAGAATCATGTCGAGGCTGCAGGTGGCGAGGATACAGGTGGGGATGACATGTTCATGACACCGGATTTAAACAAACGGATTCCTGGTGGTCCGGATGTCGGGAGTGGGGTCGATGATGGTAGTTTGGCTGGTATGGAGGATCTTGTGTCCAACGGTAGGGATAATGTTACGGTTCGTGTCAGATGTCCACTTGATGTGGAGTTAGACAAAACCATGGAGTTAAGTGAAATGTTAGGTGTCCAGAATTTGGTTGATTTTTCTGAAATTGTTAAAGAGGCCTTACGTGCAGAAGGTTATCAAGAGGGTGATCAATGAATGGTATGTCATTGAACATTCGTGGGGTTTTTCATACTTGTTGGAGGTTATGGAGAGCTAGGATCGAGAAGATTTTTGATAGCAAGAATCCTAACATGGTGGATATGGTTGCGGACATTAAGGCGTTGAGGTTTCTTTGGTACATATATAGGTTTAAAATAGAGGTAGTGGATTGGTTTAGTTGGTGTAATTTTGATGTAACGTAACTTTGTATTGTTTTGGCTTTCGGCGTCTTTCCCCTTCTTGTGGATTGACGTTTGGGCGTTTTGTTTGGTTTAATGAAAGTCAATTTTCAAAAAAAAATATATACGTGATTAAAGAGTTAATGTCATTTAATTCACCAAAAAACCCATTTGCTCTTTTTTTTTCCTAGTTGCGCAGAGCTCCTGAATTTTTAAAGACGACCATAACTATACGACTAGACCTTCAACTACATCTATAAAACACATTTAATACACACGTCAAACTACTAGGCCCCAATCCTTTTCTTTTATTTTCCGATTGTAGAAAAAAGCGCAGTTTTTTTAACAAATACATTTATATATATATATATATATATATATATTTTTTATACGGCAAATAAATCAAACCCGAGCACTCTCAGGGTACCTTTTTGACAAATTCAAGTGCTCTGAGAATACCCGAGTTGTCAAACATCAATTCTGGGGAAAACCAGGTAACCCATCCGCCTAGAGGCACGATGATAAAATTACTGGTATAACCAATCTGACTCAAAAATCGAACCCAAATATTCTATCATAGCCCTCTCGTTACATAAAAAATAAAAAATAATAATAAAAAAAAAAAAAACGATAGTGATCAGTAGGTTGGCATTTAATCCGAAAACCAAGAAGCCGTGACCGTTGAAAACCAGAACCTCTGTCTCCACCACTGGCCTATTCTGACACATACTCTCTCCTCTATTATATTATCATATCATGCTATGTTTTTACCTTTTTAACCCCACACTCACGTGCTCTTCCCCTTCTCCAACAACATCACCCCCTCAATTTATATATCCTTACAACTTTTGCCCCTCTTTTTCCCGCCAATCATTTTCACATGTAACATTACATCCTTTTGTTTTCACCATTTGCTAAAACACACCCAATATAAAAACTCACAACTTTAATTTATGGGTGTTCACGGTATGGTTTGATCGGTTTCACAAAAATTCTTAGTTGAACAACAAACAAAACCAAACCAAACCAAACCGACTAGAGGATGGGTGTGGGGGTCAACGGACTGGCCGACTTTATCAGTTTCACATTTTGAGACTTCAGTTTTGAACCAATTTCTTTACTTTTTTCATGATCGTTAGTTTTTAGATATCTTAAAACAATAAAGATGGTTCATTGTTATAATAACGTACATAACTATATATTAAAAACTAGAAAAAAATAAAATAAAATTTCAAGAATCGGTTCCTAGTTCTAAGCCAGATCTTAATGTTAAACTAGTCAACCCGCCAAATCTTTATGATTTAAAAGACCGATCAATTTCAACGGTTTATAAACAATTATAGTTAAAAAAATGTAATAGATTTCGTGTATTTCATGTAAATTTAACAATAGTGCGATTTATAATGTACAAGGGCCTAAACTAAATATATAAAACCATATGGGCTAAAGTGTAAAAAACAGTACCCCTGTCTATGATGACAGGTAGGTCTACACTATGAACCGTGAGGACCACTACACCTTATCCCACCTCCAACTTCAATAATATGTATTCAATCAACCTTGTCTCCTTGCCAACCAATCACCAATTGCCAGCTCAGCAAGAGAGTCCCACGAACCAATGTTGCGTTGGAAGACAATAAACTAGCTGGCATACCACTTTCCAATCAAACATTGCCACGCGTACATCAATCATTTGCTGAAAACCTTGACCTTCGATGAGACCTACTGAGTTTAGTAGATAAAGCTACAAGTACCTCCCACGTGGCATCACCGGTTTCCACGTCATCATGAAATAGTAGGGCCCGTTGGAGCCGCGGGTCCCACAAGTTGCGTTGGATCGCTGAGAGATTTGTTGCTGACACTTGATCAAGTATGCGGCCGAGTTTTGCCACATCGCTCTCCCTAACCGTTAGCGATATATTTGACCATGGTACGGTGGATTCAAATGGCAAACGGATGCCGTCCGCTATGATCACTGGCACGCAACCCAATGCCACGGATTCAACTAGTCTCGGGCTCCATGGTGCCCATCCTAGCGGGCACAAACAAAACACCGATCGAACGATTTCTGATTGGTAACCAGGGAATCGATGTCGTTTCAAATAAAATCTCCGATCGTTTCCATATTTTCTTAGGATTTCGGTCCTCACACGCCTGAACAAATTAACCACTGTCAACAACTAGAAAATAATATATAGCGGCAAAACCAGAACTTTTTAGTTAGGATCATTAAGAGTTTCTTTAGAAACAAGGGATCCGCCTCCCTTTTTTCCTTCAAAAACTCACTTTTTCCATACCATTTTTAAGAAAATTCATATGATAAAAAGTACGATGACGGAACCAGAACTTTTAGTCACAATCATTTTAAGATTCTTTCAAAAACTAGGGGTGCGACTCCTGTTTTTTCATTAAAAAAAAAACGCAAATTCAATATACGAAAATTCTAACAAAGTGACCGAGCGATTAGCATGACCCTCTTGACCACCCTTTGGTTCCGACGATTATCTTTAACTTAAAAAGTGAAGGCATAACTTACTTGCTATAGAAACGCCCGCTAACGTTCTTCGGGTGAACCTCCATTTTCCCTCTAAAAAACGCGAAAATATCCGCGGACCATCAATCGGCGACTTCGACAGTGTCGACTGAACAGCATTCGGCGAAATGTAAGGCGGGATAACTATGCTCTCGTCGTTTTGACACGGGTGTTGGTATTTAACACCAAATGTTTGTAATATAATTGAGTTATTCATGAATTCGGGTATCCCATCAGCCATAGCTCGATCCTCCTAACATGTTACAAAAAAAAAAACATAACATAACATTAATGAATAATAATTTCATATTAAGCAAATGAATACATTGACATATTGAACAAATGACTACCATGGCATGAAAACAAGCTCCATAATCATGAGAGGCAACAAACACATGATCAGACCCATTGCTTCGATTCCAAAAGGGTAGCGACGACGAGATGTGCTCTACGGCTGACGATATAAGAGCACGGGCGTGCCCAATGGCGGGAAATCCATTAACCGTGCTGAAATTGCAGGAAACATAAACGGGGACAAAGAAAAAATCAGCTTCTGTCGGGTCAAATGTTCGAAAATCGCTTTTGATTAATGCTTTGTGTATCGCCACCTCTGAAGCGAATAAGTGGTTGCTACACCGCTCGTTCGATAGCCAATCGCTGTTGTATTTCGATGGTAATTCGTATACATACACCTTCAAATCGTTTAATACACCTGTATATTGCACCAAATTGTCCAAATCAAATCAATTGGAAACAAACAAGCGTACTTAATAAAATGATTAATATCCCACTCGTAACAAAGCTAAAATCTCATTCGTAGCAGAGTTATTAATACCATTTAGTGTTTACATGAATGGTGAGATAAATACAACTATTTTCTCTATCCAATGGGACAGTGAGACGGCTATTGCCACCACCTCTGTCTCAGAGGATAGAGAAATTGTTGATCTCTCTATCCATGGGACAGAGATGGCTCATCCCATTCTTTGTCCCAGGGACAGAGAGAATGTCACTTCGTCTATCCCTGGGACAATAAGGATTGCTTCCGCTTACACTCTGTCCTAAAGAATAGCGAGAGAATGCATCAAACTATTTTATAGGACAGAATAACAGCTGCTTTTAGCGAGACACTCGGCTCCAAATTTTTCTACATGTACAATATAGCAATCAAAATGAGCATTGCAAGATCAAATTCAAGATTCAAACCATGATTATCTTGAGCTTCTTGTCGAACAACCGATTCCGAAAGCACACGATGCGAATGATTAACCATACTAGTCTTCAAACCACTAGTACTTGATTCATGATTGTTCAAAAACTTACCAAAGAAATAAAAGATAACGAAAACCATAATACCCATTTAAAGTATCTAACAAAGAATGGTTTTTCATGTTTCCCATTCTTTGTTTTAAAAAACCTCATCTTCACATAGAACCCTTTCCTATTCTTTCTATAAACCTCTCCCATTGTATAATAATAATCTTCAAGATCTATATACAACCATAAACATATGTTAAACAGTTGTTGTTGAAATGTACAAATTTAATGAGTTGAAACCAAGCTTTCAGTTGTTGTTGAAGAAGTAGAGATTAAGAAAAACAAAGGTTTGTGGTTGAAGAATATAGAATTTGCAGAGTGGTTGAAAGATGGTGTATTATTATTATTATTATTATTATTATTATTATTATTATTATAAGATGCAATTTGTTGATGATCGAACATTAAACAATGGGTTGTCGAGGAATGGTGTTTCTCAAGATGATCAAACATGGTGGTTGTGTCTTGGTTTTGTGAAAAGACCGTTTGGTGTGAAATGACGATTTTGACCTCCAAGCTGGATGACTTAAATGTGCAGTGAATGGTTGTACTCTGATGATGATGGTGAGTAATGAGCTGGTTGTGGGGCTCATGTTCATACCTCTTTTGGTGAGTAATGCAATTGTTACATATGTTTGGTTGGTTATTAAGATTGTTGTGACTTAAAAACTTTTGAAATTTTGTTATATGTTTTAGATAAATGTTAATGTTTGCATTTGTATTTAGTGGCGAAGTCTGGTTCTTAAATCAGTGGGGGCTGAACTTAACTCGGACTCAATTTATCTACGAAAATTGCAAAATTTCACCACTACACAAACAATCGGTAGGGCCAGGGCCTCCTCGGGCCCTAAAGAAGACACGCCCCCTGTTTGTATTATGTCTTCGTGATTAGTTTTTGAAGTTATTTTAATTTTTGTATCTAATAGGTGTATATAAATCTATCTAATATTGATTATGGGTTACCGCTATTTAAGAAGGGTGTTGAACGTTGAAATCATATAATGGTAGTTGAATGTTTTAACTTCCGTGAATAGTTTTTGAAGTTCTCCTTGTCTTGTCCACATAAGACGGTAATGAATGAAAATCTTTCACGGACAAACTCTCTCTCTCTCTCTTGTTTTTTTCTCTCTCTTCTATCTTTCTACCTCTCCACATTCTCTTGTTTATAGAATCCATCACCACGGACGTTTGGTATGGCAAGTTGTGTCGTCTTGAGCCTTCGCTTCACAATAGAGCCAAGTCTACGTTCATGAGGTGAAAGACTGCGTTACGGAGGTTCTGAAAATATAAAATGGTAAGTTGTATGTTTTATTATGTATATCATAATCTAAAGTTATAATTTAAAAAAAAAGTAGAGATATAATAATATAGGAAGTGAATGAATTTGAGGAGGAGACTTGTAAACATCAAAGAATCAATAATTGAGAAATGAGTTGGTCTATCGCCATGTTATTAAAATGTACATTTTATCCTTTTAAGTCATAGTGGAACATGAGGGATGTGAAATATAATATGCTGAAAGAAACATGGGGACCAATAGTTTAAGTAATTTACTTAATTATTTAATTAAGAATCGCATGTTCCTATGATCTAAAGAAATAACTTTATGAGTATTTTATTGACACATAAAAACTTTCTAACGTTTGATTCATTAATTGTAAT
Organism: Ambrosia x helenae; assembly: GCA_030844895.1. NCBI lineage: Eukaryota > Viridiplantae > Streptophyta > Magnoliopsida > Asterales > Asteraceae > Ambrosia > Ambrosia x helenae. The sequence continues at coordinate 30,002,155 of CM061227.1, read as the reverse complement.
GTAATTTAATAAGGTGTTAATTATCATATATCCATATTTTTGTTAGAATGTAAAATTATAAACAATTAATAACATCCGATCATGTGGCCTAGTGGTAAAAGGGCCGGTTTTCTTTTTGGGGGAGCCGGGTTCGATTCCCACGGGAGGCATGTGATGGATACCCCCACCCTTGTGGTGGGGTAGGTGGCTGGAAGTGATGGAGAGACCTTTGACCCTTGTGGTCATGGGTTCGATTCCTGATCCCTCCAGGTTTTACCGGTTCACTACCATCGTGCCTTCAGGCGGGTTTATGGGTCAGGTTTTCCCTGGAACAAGAGACGGGTGGGCCGAAGGGCTCTGTCCGTACGGACTAGAGGCCGTCTGGGGCCCTTTCGGCCATTAGGGGCCGCGTACAGAGTACCCGGCAATACTTTAGTTGATCGTTCAAAAAAAAAAAAATTAATAACTTTTTGTATTGATAAGGAGTTGGAGATGATGGTGGTGGTACGGTGGTTTTAGTGTAGTTGTGGTGGTACGGTGGTGTTATTGTAGTTGTGATGGTACGATGGGGATGGTGCGATGGTGGTGGTGGTGAGTGGAAACAATTGTCAAGAACAAAGACCAAAGATTACGTGATCGAATCAATTAGTTCATCAACATAGAAAAGGTTAGACAGAATTGTCAAGAACACAAGTGTTATAAAAAAACACAGTGAAATACGAACAATTGATCACAAAAGCTTAACGATCTTATTGAATGAATGAAAACGAAAACAAGAATTGAAACGAATTACAAGATTACCGATCTAATTGGAAAGCCCCAATTATATAGACATTACAAGCCCTAAATTGTCTCAACAGGTTGGTTATTAACAACCGTACTTCCAGATTGGCACAAATAGTCCCTCAGCTTTCTTCATTGTTATGTTTATAGCCAAAACATAACTTCTGATCGTTTTAGTGCTTTATGAACTTTGGATTGTTGTTAGTTTTACCCCTCGAACTTTGTTGACTGGCTTCGACTTGATTGATTTTGACTTTTCTGTAACAACAAGCTCACTACTTTTACTAAAAATAAACTATTAAATTTATGTAAAGTTACATCCTCACCCTAATAATACCTAAGAAATATAGCTAAGAATGGCCATTACAATTTTCTCACAAAGGTTGATTTCAAGAGAAATCATGGTGAGTGTGTGATAGTGATTTCTTATGTTTTAAAAAGAATTGTGGGTTTTCTCTCAAATGTCACTTAAAAGAACCTAACAGTGTAAAAATTACGAGCATAGAGGTGAAAATGAGATTGTTGAAGTGTTGGTAAAGACCTTTATTTATAGGCCACCCTGCCAAGTCCTACACGCTAGGGATAATTAGTGCACGCACGTGCACACTTTCTCCACTATTCTCCTATGTCCTCTGTCCTCTAGTGTCCTTCTGAGCAGATCATGTCCCCGTTGGTTGGGGGCACACGCTCGAGCCATATAGTGCACGCCCGTGCAGTACTGAAGTGGTGTAACTGTCTGTCTGTGTCGGATTTCAATGAACAGTTTGCACATGTGGGGGTATGCAAGCTTGTGCACCATTGTACACGCCCGTGCACAATAGTTGATGGCTTCCTTCTTTATGTTGACCTATGGATTTGTGCACGGTCGTGCCTACTATGGTGCTTGGCCGTGTATCATCCATCATCTACTGATGATTACCAATTCTCCAGTTTTTCATCATTCTTGCGTGTTTTTCACTTTTTTTTTTTTTTTTTTTTTTTTTGAGCTCCAAAAACCTACAACTATCGAGTAGAAAGGATTTAGATATGTTTTCCTATGATAAAAGCATGATTTTTCTAATAATAGCGATAAAAACACATGTAAAACATGTTTAAAAATGATGACACATCACCTACACATAACCACAACCAATAGTATACAATCAAACACATCATCACTGATAGTTGCACTATGTATTGTAGTAGGGGCGGATTTTAAGGGTTCAAGGATGTCCGGGATACTCTTAACTTTCTTAACGAAGTGCACAATACCCTTAATTATACAATAAAAAAATTGGGATACTCCTGACTTTTCTTACAGATCCGTCACTTGTTACGGTGGGGTGAACGAATAAAAGAAGCGTTGCCAAGTATGAAGTGGTGGTTTCACCTATCATTAGGGTGTGTTTTGGTAATGTGAGATATGATGGAATGAGTAATAAAAATGAAATGTTGAGATGCAAATAAATGATTGACGAGTAATTAATTTAAAAACAAGAATACCACATATTGACCCCATAACCGCCACTGCAAAGATCTTCACATGCGACGCCATAGCTGCCCTTTTGTTGCGGTGTTTCAAGCCCTTCGAGTCAACATGATGATGCCCCATCGGCCCATCCCAACATGTAGTCCTAAGCAGAGTTAATTGATTTATACAAGAGTATTGAATTTGAATACTATCAATTATCACTAATTGCCTGCCACCAGTCTTAATTAATAAATATATGCTAACGGTCTCACCTATTAACATATTGGTCACCAACGGAATATAACTAAAAATATCATTTTCATTTATATAATCAGTTATTGTTTTGTCAGTCATGGTCTGTTAGTGGCCAATACGTTAATAGGTGAGACCATCAGCATACATTTCATCAGATGGAACTGATGACGACCAATTGCTAATAGTTGAAGTTATTTAAATCTAATACTCCTATTCTATATAAGTATATCACCCTTCTTCGTTTCACGATTTCTAAAGTTGTTTTTCTTTTTCAATTTAAATTAATAAAACAAAACAAAAATCCCATTTCATGATTTAGAAAAACGAAATCATAAAGTTTAGGTGTTACGTAAAGTTGATAACACCAAATAAATGAAAAGGGATATAGCATATGTTTATATAAATATATTGTTGTCCGAATTTTACTCAATCTACAATTGGTTAGGCATGGATATCAGCTATTTAGAAAAAAACAATAATTTAAGTATTGTTGGAAAAACAAAAAATCTAATTGTCTTGAAGCTAAAGCAAGTCTTAACCTTCATTCGTTAAACACATTCATTTGCGTACTGACATAGACATACATCTACATACCAATATAATCAAACATATTTTACTTTATAATATTAGTTCGTACTTGTGTGAAGATGGTTTTTACCATTTAAAAATAAGTAAATAATAAAAAGATTATCTTTTATAAATAGAAAATTGGATTTTTTATTTTTTAATAATTATGAATTTGATATATTAGCCCCAATCAAGGAAATTTTTTTTATGACCGTCTCAACTCTTAAGTTTTTAACATGTTTTTGCTCAACAATCTCATACTAACTAAAAGTTAACTTATTTAGTTTTTGCTGACTTTTACTATTACATAAGCAGTCAACAAGTAAAAACCACTCAAATGTTAGTCTCACCTCATATGCGGTACAAGTTTCATTCAACTTTTCCAAATTTTCACAGTTTCAAACACACAACTTCAACTCGAGCATCGATTCTCTCTTTGGGAGAGTCGGGTTCGATTCTCACAGGAGGCATGTGATGGATACCCCCACCCTTGTGGTGGGGTAGGTGGTTGGGAAGTGATGGAGAGACCCTTGATCCTTGTGGTCATGGGTTCGACTCCTGATCCCTCCAGGTTTTACCGGTTCACTACCGTCGTGCCTTCGGGCGGGTTTGTGGGCGGGTTTTCCCTGGAACAGGAGACGGGTGGGCCGAAGGGCTTTGTCCGTACGGACTAGAGGCCGTCTGGGGCCCCTTTCGGCCATTGGGGGTCGCGTACAGAGTACCGGCAATACTTTAGTTGATCGTTCAAAAAAAAAAAAAAAAAAAAAACTCGAGCATCGATAGGTTACAAAATCAGTAATTATTATATTAATTGCAATTACATGTCCAAACTATTGGAAAAACACATTTTTCACTTGGTGAAAAACCTCACTTTCGCTATATTTTCCATCACTAGATACACAAACTTTTTAAACTCCCAACCTCTCCTTTAGAACCCCAACACCTTTACCATCACACCACAAGGGGTGGACTAGATACACAGAGTTCGTTTGCGTATTTCATGGTTATCTAATGTAATTTAGTTATACATATATAGTGACTTATACTTAAAAACTGATCATATTTTCTTCTTTAGATCATAGTTTCATTCACATATAACGTGTGAAAGTTTTAAATAAAGTTAACAAAACTTACTACCAAACATAGTTTGTTAGAAAAAAAATGTTGGCCGAATGCCATGAATAAGAGAGAGGCATTTCTTTACTTCATTAAGTCAATGCGTGTTGGTAAGTATTTATCGTATAACAACTTTTATGTTGTTATTTTATATAATTAAGTATATCATAGGATATAACAAATATAATTTTTTTATTAATCATAAATAACTTACTATGATAAAAAAAAGTGACATGACCCTGGGTTTTATCCTTTTATCTATATCTATATCTATATCTATATATATAATAAACCAAAGCATTTTTAATGACATGTCATAATATTATGCAATCTCTCTTTTGAGAGATGCCACATAGGATGTGATGTGGCAACTCTAGACCAATTAAAAAAAAGGAATAAATATGGTTTAAATATGATTTAACATAATCTATTAAATACCTAATCTACTTCTCATGTTTCTTCTCATAACTTTTAAACGTTAATATCTTTTATATACGAGATTTTTTAAAGAATAAAATTACACCAAATTAACGAGCGTTTTATTATCTTTCCAACGAGTACCATGGTGTTATATAAAAAACGGGGAAAAAAAACGACTATTTTTTGTAACCCGACAGGTATTGTCTCAGGTTTGGTAATTAGTTTAAAAAAAAATTGTGGGTTTGGGTCGGGCCTGGGATTAGGTGATACCCGACCCAATTACCTTTTTTTTATATTAGAATATGATAACTTATGGTAGAGATTTGTTTAAAATAATAATAATAATAATAATAATAATAATAATAATAATATTCATAAATCATATAGTTTAGATACTTCTAATTTTATTCACTTTACTTAGATTTCTCAACCCGGGAAGCTCCCGGGGTATAAGCTAGTAATTAATAAATACTAAACATTATATTAGACGATTATCCTGATTTTCTCGACTATAACAGGTAAATTACATACTACTATAACAGTATAACCGAATAAAGGCTTTTTACGCATTTGCTAACAGTTTAATCGTTTAGATGGTTGGATGTGGGAGTGTTTAACACTTTTGTGTGGGTTCCTGCCTTAGAGGTCCCTGGTTCGATCATTGCCACTTGCAAAATATGCGATTAAGGCATTCGGGCCGAGAGAGTTACAATACCCGCGGATGCTTGGATTCATACTCAGGAAGGGGATGAGGATGATGTCTTTGACCGTTCAAAAAAAAAGTAGTCGTTTAGGTAGATGTTTAGGTAGATTTTTTTTAAGTAGTGAAAGTATAAATCAAATAAAAACCTTAGAACACAAAAGGCCCCTTGTTATTGTCCTATATGACTAATTAATTCATTCCTTTTTGTGTGTAGGACTAGGTTTTATCAAACAAATTTGTTCTAACATTCCAAATACTCTTTTTGATTATTATGATTGCCATATCAGAATTGCCAAGCAATATAGGGTCTTGTGTCATATTCCCAACACTAAAATAAAAAAGTCACAAAAGTGGGCACAAATGGTCTGGCCTAAGGATACCCCATAAAGGGGGTCTTAAAGTGAAGACTTATGAAATGACATTGACCCTACATATATGAGCTGTGTAAGCACATGTTATGGTCTATTCAATTATTAAGATTCATTGGAGTCATATCCCCATATTCACCACATACACCTAGTTTCAACTTTTAATCATTTAAACAAAAGCAAGTTAAATTCATGCATTTGTTATGTCGTTATAGCTTGTTAGTAGAATAACAAGAGTTTAGATGTGTTGTAAACGAGTCGGATAAGGTGTAGTTGACTAGATGATATTTGACAAAATACGAACCTGGTTGCATAGCTTGACTAGCTAGTTTACCTGTTCAAGGTCGAATATCTGAAATATTATTCTTAATAGTGTAAACTTGACCCAAAATGTGTAATGTGGTATCTCTTTCTATGAGGTTGAGGATTTGAGTCTCAAAGTGGGCGTTGGAATGGAATTAAGAGTAGGATTGAAGACTACTTGTGTTTGCTATTCTAAAATAAATATTTACAAAGTAATTTGTTTGAACTTGAACAACCATTATCTACACAAACATTGAACCTAAATTTTTACATGTTATTCCTACTCAAACTCAATATATTTAGTTGAGTACTCTATAGTCTTTTAATCGAGCTCAACTTACACTGGTTTAGATTATATAGTTGTTATGAAAATTATATGAATAAATTTATAATAAACGTTTTTTTAGAAATATTCATATGACCCACTAATAAGAATAGATGTGTAGAAAGAATAAAATCACGGGTGTAGAAACCAAATCATGTGACATGTCTACAGTGGAATACACCTAGGCAATTGTTTGAATTTAAGAAAATGAATTCTTATAAAAAAAAAGTAAATAATAAATATTATTTTTGTATTTTAGTAATACTATATAATTATCAATAACAATTATATTAGCAATAAGTTATAACAGTTCCACCAAGATACAATGTATGTGATTTTGCAAGTCATGAAATGATACTAATTAGTAGTAACTAGTGGGAATGCCCGCGCGTTGCAGCGGGTGCGTCTATTTTGTCGCCTCACAGTTGGTGAGGTTGTGGTGTGTGTAGTATGGCTTTTGTGAGTGATTTGTTTTGGGACCTCTAAACCATAAAAAAATATTTTGTGAACAAAGTTGACCGTGTAAAAGCGTCGTGGTTAATGAAAAAAGATTGTGACATTTTTAAAAGTGGAAAAGCATAAGAGTACTTGTTGGCGGGAAGAGTCGCGAATTGGTACTCGTATTTTTGTCAAGATTTCCATCACTATAATTTCCAATTATAAGATCTGGAGCACCATTCCGGGTTTCTAACATTTTACTACAGTATGCATGTGGCAATCATTGTATTGCCAACCAATACATTCATTGTATTACATAATACAATAATAAATTTACTAAAACACATGTACACATTCCCCATATGTGAAGAGATATCTTAATCTATAGGGATGCTTTGATTAGTTCTAGTTAAATAATTAGTGGTGACCAATGGGGTGGTGGTCCATTGGCAAAGGCAGAACCTTTAAAACACCTAGGTTGTGGAAGGTCTTAGGTTCAAGTCCCACAGACTACAGGATTTAAAAGAAATTAACCTTTCAAAAAAAAAAAATAATTAGTGGTGAACTTGTAAGTGAAAAAAGGGAACATGAAATAGATAAACATAGTAGAGTTAAGATGAAAAAGGAACATTAAATAGATAAACATAGTTGAGCTAAGATGAAGTACTAAGTCAGTTCGTGAAAAGACATTTGCCCTAATTTACATTGTAAGGTATGACATTCCTTAATACTGACACCAAATTAGTGTCCCAATTTATTTATAATGACAAAAAGATATCACAATTTTGTGGGACAACACACAATGGAATTTGTTGCAATATTCATGGATAAGATAGTATATCATTCGATACATATTTTTTGGTATAAAAATTATATTTCTATGGTTAGTATAAATCAAATTTCCAAGTAAATGTGTAGACTCACAAATAGTACCAACCCGCTATTATCAGTATCAAAATGGCAGAAGGCTAGGCTTTGTGCGTAGATTAAGGAAAATGATATAATTAAAAAAACCTTAAGTTATTAGTATAAAACACCTAAAAAAAGAACTCACAGCTTGCTTAACTTCAGCTTTTGAATGTTTGGAACCCATCCTAGCAAGTCCTGTCTTTAATTCCTCATAAGTGATTGAACCGCTTTTATCAGTGTCCATGTTGACAAACATTGCTTTGGGTCCTTTAATTTCTTCTTCAGACATACTTTCTGCAATTACTTGGGTCGTCTTCAAGTGCATACTTTTAGAGCATGTAAATGATGTGAGGAGAACAGAATGTGAAGGTAGGTTCCACACAATGGAGTGAGTAAAATGGTGTACAAAAATAGTGTCTTAATCAAAGAACAAGACAAACATTCCATATATATTAAGTAATAATCATTCCATACTCAAAGAATACACAAATATAATTTTCAAACCATGGTTTATGTTTTGTGTTTGTATAACATTTTGAAGTGATCATTTCAGTTTTCTTAAAACACATTAACAACTTCTCTAAACCTGTTGGTTCAGTCCTAAATAATCAGAAAATCCTAATCATATTTATAATCTGGAAATAAACGTCTCCTACTTCTTTAAACCTGTTTTTTGCATTCATTTTCTAATTGTAGTGAAAAAACAAGCTTGAAGCTTTACTTTCAAAGAGAGTTTTCTAATAATTTAGAAATTTATATCATTCATGACGTTGAAATCAATTTTATCTATTTATTTATTTTTGTTGCAACAACAGAATGTAGGCATTTTTCAACTCAAATTTAAACATCAGTAATATTAAATTAAAGCCACAAACCTTAAAGCTAGGATGGATTTCAGAATTATCTCTACACAGAACCTTAAAGCAGCAATACTCCACCAAATTACGGGCATCATTAGATACATTTTCAGGGACAAGAGCTTTAAACTTCATCTGCATTTTCTTCCCGGTCAATCCATTTATTCTGCGGTTTCATTCATCTGACAAGTTCAGGCTAACAAAGTATCAAATAGTATTATCTATTGAAAATTAACTTAAGAGCTTTATTCAAGTCTATGCTTATAGTTTACCTACTAAACTGCTCAATGGAAATAATGGCAGCTAAAGAAAGATTTCCCATTGGTGTTTTTGCGTCGATAGTGTGCTCGGTCATTAAGAGTTCAAAATTTAAACTCTTGAGGCCCTAGTCAATTCTTCAATCAACTTTCTGTACCTGTTAACCAGAACCAAGTTTAGCAACTATTTGGTTTTTGATTTTTAATAGAAACCAAGTTGGCATCGATTCCTTTTCATCCTCTATTAATCTATCCATGACCAATCCACATTAATTCTACACAAATCTCGTATTCAAGTCTACGCAGATCGAAGGCACACCGCCTTTTGATACCCATCATATCATGTGTGTCTGTTTGTGTTCATACCATTTCCGTCTGAATGTCACCGCTTTGGCTGCAGACATAACATTTTTCAATCTTTATTCTCTTTGTATTTATTTTGAAGACAAAACGACACAAAAAGCAATCAAGACATAAGTTTTCATACCAACAGAAACAAATAAATCAATCACAAACAAAAAAACCACTTATACACTAATTATATTCTATGTTACTTACGTATCAAAAAGACATCCAAACATTCTCCAACACTGCAATCAAACTGCCAAACAACCCTAATTAAGCAACTGTTTAACATGAAAGTGAAAAATAATATCCTGTAAGGTCAAAATCAAACATAACAATTGATATAATATAATAATAAAAAAACACATATACCAAACCAATCATAACAATTCAACCAGAAAACAAACATCATGAAACAATAGAATCGATTAATAACTGTAATTGAGTGATAACTGAATGGTGGCTGCTCCACCATCGTCGGTTATATAAAGTTAATTTAATTTACACATTGAATAGAAAGATGGTAGCGGGCAGGTGAAGTGAAACGACGCTCATTCAATCGCCAATAAGGTGACATTGATTATCTTCAGTGAATGATGCTAGGGGGTTAGTAAAGGGATGGGAGGGTTAGAAAGGGGAGAAAGTTTTAGGTTTGAACTAAAGTGCTATAGGTAAAATTACATTAATAACCTTATAGGTGTCTTAATATCCCTCTAGGTGACTAATTTACCCCTATCAATTAAGCTTTATTAAATTGTATATGTAGCTATAAAATTTGTACTCATAACAAAATTACAATCTAGTACATCACTCTTCCTTTATAATGTATTATAGATTATTGAATAAAACAAAGATATTAATAATGATCTTATACCTTAGTAGCAGTGTACCGAAAAGACCATTTCATCTTGGAGTAGTTTTGCTGTCACTTCGTCTTGGTGTGGTTCCTATGACGACGGTTTACAATTCTTTAAGACTACTAGGTGTGGGGGGCGGCATAGGGGAGGCAACCATATGCCGGGCCTCGCTACACCACTCCCCTGGGGCGGCATAGGGGTAGGGGCGGCAATGGAGGCATCTTGTTGCCGTTGAAGCCGGGCCAATTTTTGCTTTGGGATTGTTTTTAATAGATTTTTTTTTTATTTTTAATAATTCTGGCCAATGAGGAGGCCCATCATGAAGATGTCTCTCCCCCACTCCTACGTGGCGCCTACGTGGAGGCCCATCTTGTTGCCGTTGAAGCCGGGCCAATTTTTGCTTTGGGATTGTTTTTAATAGATTTTTTTTATTTTTAATAATTCTGGCCAATGAGGAGGCCCGTCATCATAGTGCACACCACCCCCTTGGAGGCCCATCATGAAGATGCCTCTCCTCCCACTCCTACGTGGCGCCTACGTGGAGGCCCATCATTAAAATGCCACACTGCACACCTAATAGTCTAAGATTCCATTCTTCATAGGGTGATGTTATTTGCACCGGAGGCTTTTTTAGGGTTTTAGACAACTCTACTGCTTGTAGAGGCCTCTACGAGCAGTAGAGGAAACTCTGCTGCTCGTAGAGGTCTCTACTGCTCGTAGAGAACTATGTCAGATGTGGTCCACACTTGCCAATCATTGACAATCATTTAATGATACCTCTACTGCTCGTAGATGCCTATACGAGCAGTAGAGTTTCCTTGAATTTTTTTCCATCGTGCATGGAACTGAATGTTTTTTAAACTTTTTAATGTCCTCTACAGCTAGTATTGGTCTATACGAGCAGTAGAGTTAATATAATTCAGTAAAAAACTAGCTTGTAGAGGAGCTCTATGACTCGTAGAAATATCGTCTACGACTAGTAGAGGTCTCTACTGGTTGTAGAGAAACAAATATTAAAAAAATAATTATTTTTATTATTATTATAAATTATATTATTAGAAAAAAAATAAAAAATAAAATAAAATAAAAATGTGTGTTATTCTACGACTAGTAGAGGCCTCTACTGGTAGTAGATAAACCTCCACGAGCCATAGAGCTCATCTACGAGCTCCCAACATTGTTTCTCTATGAGTGGTAGAGGCCTCTACGCTCGTATCTGTTCCACCCTCTACCACTAGTAGAGACCCATACCACTCGTATATAAATACTCTACTGCCTGCAGAGGCCCATACGAGTGGTAGAAAACCTTTTTTTTTTTTTGTTTTTTTTGTTAATTTTATGTATGTTATTTGAGGTTTTATAAAAAAAAAATTCCACTACTTGTTATATATTATAAAAAGCGTGTGCCGATTTAGATTTCCCGTCTTAAGCCCCACCTCGGTAGCTCAGCGGTAGAGCGGCCTCTTTTATAGTTCAACAGGTAGTTGGACGTGGGTTCAAATCCCGCTCGAGGGAAAAAACAGAGAGAGCAGCGAAGGGGCCTTTCCTCGCTTCTGTCTGTTTTTATAGATCAGTTCAGTCTGTAAACAAGCGGGTGATTTTTAGCCGGGAAACTGTAAACTTTCGAAAGCAAGCTCACCCACTCTCCCCCAGTGGTTAAACTCTAGGATCTGATTTGAATTCCATATTAAAGAAAAGTAGACATCTGCGGCCTAAAACTACACGAGTGGATAGATTTACGGCTACTACTTCCCGATCTTTGTGAACGTTCACTTCAATAGGATATCTCGTTTTACTAGCTCGACTATAGAGAGAGGAACTAATGGTAACAAGCCAGACCAGATGGTCTTCAAAGACATACATATAACAAGTAGTGGAATTTTTTTTATAAAACCTCAAATAACATACATAAAATTAACAAACAAAACTAAGAAAAAAAAAAAAAGGTTTTCTACCACTCGTATGGGCCTCTGCAGGCAGTAGAGTATTTATATACGAGTGGTATGGGTCTCTACTAGTGGTAGAGGGTGGAACAGATACGAGCGTAGAGGCCTCTACCACTCGTAGAGAAACAATGTTGGGAGCTCGTAGATGAGCTCTATGGCTCGTGGAGGTTTTCTCTACTACCAGTAGAGGCCTCTACTAGTCGTAGAATAACACACATTTTTATTTTATTTTATTTTTTATTTTTTTCTAATAGTATAATTTATAATAATAATAAAAATAATTATTTTTTTAATATTTGTTTCTCTACAACCAGTAGAGACCTCTACTAGTCGTAGAGGATACTTCTACGAGTCATAGAGCTCCTCTACAAGCTAGTTTTTTACTGAATTATATTAACTCTACTGCTCGTATAGACCAATACTAGCTGTAGAGGACATTAAAAAGTTTAAAAAGCATTCAGTTCCATGCACGATGGAAAAAAATTCAAGGAAACTCTACTGCTCGTATAGGCCTCTACGAGCAGTAGAGGTATCATTAAATGATTGTCAATGATTGGCAAGTGTGGACCACATCTGACATAGTTCTCTACGAGCAGTAGAGACCTCTACGAGCAGCAGAGTTTCCTCTACAGCTCGTAGAGGCCTCTACGAGCTGTAGATAGGTGCAAATAAGTTTTAATCCGGTGCAAATAAGAGGCGCCTTCTTCATAACTTTATCTGAAGTTGCAAACAGTGTCGGGTCTAGAAAAATGTACGAGAAAAGAATGAATTGACGTAAAAATGGTCCGGGTGGCAGAAAAAACCCACAAATGACGATAAATTGCATGACAATGTATTACACAACAATAATCTAGTAATTAATACATGATGCTTTACTTATTATTCTTTACTTTTTAATTTTAAAAGTGACATATGTAATAAAGTGAGTATATTTTTAGTTTATATATTAGATAGTTCAGATTTTCATTTAAATTACACAAACATATTTGAAACTTTGATTATTGTTTTCACAAAATTACTTATTACAGTTTAACATGAAGTGATGAAACTTTGACACAGTCACGGTTTGATTGGTGTAGCTAGGTTTCAAAGAAAGTGTGCGTGATGGCGTGGAGGGCAAACCTTGACAGGTTACCAACGGTTGCAGCATTGCTTAGGAGGTATATTCAGGTTGCGAGCGGTTTGTGCAGGTTCTGCCACATGTAGAAACAATCGGCTCAACACATTTTTACGGGTTGTCCATTTATCTTGGAAGTTTGGCAACAGATTTGGTTGTGGTGTAACATCCCGACCCAGATGTTTTTCCATGTAAGTGATCTCTTGAGTTTACACAAGTCGGCAATGTCGGGTCATCGGCAGAGGGAGGCACTATACACGGTTGTCCTGACCACTATTTGGAGTGCTTGGGGAGCAGCCAAAAAGAGGCCTCAGTGCAGCAGATTGTCGAAGAAGTCACAGTTATGAGTTTCCTATGGGTTAGAAATCGGGCAAGAATGGAGGACATGACCTGGGAAGCATGGCGTGGATTCGACACAGCGAAAATGGGAAGTACGGATAGTGCACTAGACGCGTTACTTATGTTTGTTGATTTTCGTTTGTTCTATTTGTTTGATTATGTTTATTGGTCGCGGAAAAATTATTCGGACATGTAATATTGATTCTAGCATCTTACTAGTATGTCAGATAAAAATTTAGTTGGCCGTTAAAAAAAAAACATGAAGTGATGAAACAAATATACTACCAAAGTGGACTAGTCTGACAAGAGTTAAAAACAATGTTTAAGCTCAATCCTATATGGGTCAATCATTAATGGGTTTGAGCCCAATAAACATAGTTCAGACTTCAGGTTAAGAGTGTTGTTTACAGTTTATAGTTTACACTTTACACACAACATGACTACATGAGGTGTAGAGAATTCCGTTTTGACTCGAGCATTCACGGTAGTCTCTCCATATTTACTCTATAATTATTCTAAAAACACTATTTTTTTCTCTTCTTTCAATTAAATAATATTTTTTTATACTTCTATCATTACCTTTTCTCTCTCCTCTACTCACAACCACTTTTAAAAATATTAAAAAATTATGGGGGTGAACAGTGTCACCTCCAAATTTACTTATGAACAGTGTCTCCTCTATATATTTTCTCTCTCTCCTACTCACAACCACTTATACCACTCCATATAATATAGAGGCCCCCCTCTCTTGCTCGTTGCATCTTTATTTGTCAAACCCAAAACCTCATTAAATTTATGTCCGGATTTGGGTCCAATTAGTAACAACCGTAGCTCATGTTCGTTATCTTTGTTTAAAAAGTGTAAGCCACAAGGCGAGAGTTTCACATACGCAAAACGTTGCTCTATGGACGACCATATAAACTTTATGTGCAACTATCATTTTCATTGTTTTTACATATGAGCCTCCCAAAGGTCGCAATTCTCTAAATTTCTAGAGCAACGCCTAACTTTGACCCACATCACATGTACATGATGCACCGCCTCAAGGCCCAAAGGCTAATTCCGGTTGCCTCGCAGCAAGGTTATATAGATGAATGGAGTTGAACCATGGCGGTTGGTACTTTACTTTCATAACAAGTAACAACAATCTTTTTTCTTAAACACCAAGTAAATAATTGACATTAATGTTTGATCTTTTATTGACAGGAGCTTAATATAGGCAAAAAGAAGGTACAGTGTTTTTCATGCTCAATTTCTTATAGTTGCATGAATCAATGAGGGTTTATCTTATATGCATGTTTTTTTTTTCTTTTAACAGCTTAAAGAATTGCAGCATCAGCTCACTTGCCAAGATAAATGTACATCTCGAGAAGATGAACCGAATGAGAATTTGTTTAAGATGCATGAAGATTACAGAACAAAAACATGACAAATGGTCCAAACAAGAACCGCAAGAATCACAAAGAACGTTGTTCGGTAGACCGTATCGAAAGGCTGCTGACAAAATACACTCTTACAAGGAAACTCATCTCAAAATATTTGTAATTTTTAGATTTTAGAATAAAAGAATGGGATATTGTAAAACAAATAAAATGTATAATCTCATGGACTTAAGGTGTACTTACCGGGTTCGCTGTAAGATTTTTCCAACTGCTCCATCTTGTTTATTTTGAAACCCCTGATTCTTACTTCCTCAGGCAATGCTGTGTTGTCTTTGTCAATGCTTTCAATAGCCCACCCGTTATTTTGCACCGAACCTCCCACCTTCACCTGAACAGAAAAAGAATTACTCAAAACAAAAAAAAAACTTTTTTGCAGCAAAAAACTGGTTGTGGTTTGGTAATGAGTTAAAACAAGTTCGGGTCAAAATGGGTTGGATTTGGAGACTGTAACACTCTGAAATTTTCCGCCTTTTTTTTTACTTAAGTAAATATGTTTCCAACAGTAATATCATTTTAGTAATAATCTAAATATATTGAATAAAATGATCTAGAAGGTTGTATGCGACATTTGATCCATTTGGTGCGGGTCAAAGCATGTTAGGGTCAAAATGGTTTGGGTTTGGCTGACCCGTAACACTCTCACGAAAGTTTTACATCTTTCCATAAGTTCGTATGTATGATTCCAACAATAGTATCATTTTAGTAATAATCTGAATATATATGAATAGAGTCGATAACTGATTTAGCAAGTTAATATGTATTGAAATTTGAAAATATAAACAGGATGACATTCGACCCGTTTGACACATGTGACACAGTAGCTATATTTATTTATAAACAAGATGACATTTGACCCGTAAAACATAAAACTGAATCAACTAAGTCATAACTACAAGACATAATAACTGAACATACCTCTGCATCATCAACAGAACTGATAACAAGCGTTCCATCCAACGAGAGATCTTGAATAGTTACATTACTACCCTTGATAACCAATGTTGAGTTCCGAGAAAGAAAGTTGTTTCCGCTCACTTTGCTTTTAACGTCAGCAAACGTAATGGCCCATTTTGGTTTCCACACAACACGGGGCCAAACCTCCACTTCTTGACCGTTAAACACCTCTGATACTGGATCATCTATCCTAACACCTGCCTGCAGACAAACGTAAGTTACTTAAAGCTATCATCAAAAGGTAACGAAATGGTCAGGTTGGGTGATGAGTCAAAAACGGTAATAGATTAATACCATTATTAGTTAAAAAAAAATTTATATGAAATTAGTGACCTTTCTTAGAATTATGCTATTAGATCGATATATCGCCATTTCTCCAGACGTGGCACTATGATACGGATTTCCGTTGGGTACCTATAAACATAAACATGGATGTAACTAGGAAACAAGTAGTCAACAAAGAAATAATAATAATAATAATATCTCAGTTTAAAAGTTATATGTTACAAAGGTTATAGAACTACCTTTGCAGCATCTTCGGGATTATTCTTAACAGGTGCATATGCAAGCCATGGATCGGTAACCTAAAACGTCATAAGATGGTTAGAAACACATGGAACGAAGAAACACATTTTGAGCTTGGGATGGAAATATTGTAAGCTGATGTAATGAGGCATAAATGTATAATGCAAACGCCTGTTATAAATACTTGGAAGCAATAATCAATTTACTTACCGTAAATCCAACACGTGCTGATGGGGATAATGTTTTAGGATAATCTTGCATCATACATTCTAACCTAGTAGATGACTTGAATGCAGTTTTCATTGCATCCTTGTATCTGTCATCATCCAATATTCACATTAATCGTCGGTTACTTATTTTTCACCATCTAACAATAATTATGATTAACCTATAGAATATTAGTGAGGAAGTATCGAAAAGTGATTACTTGGGGTTAACAAACTCCTTTATAGCGCCACCGGTTTTTGAGAGCTCGTCAATATAAGAACCAAGCTCAAGAATCAACTGCAATGAAATGTAACAATAAAATCAAGACCGTTAAAAGAAATTAACGAAGCAACGAACATGGAAAAGAATGTCATAGGAGTTGAAATATACTTGGTTAATGTTTCCAGGGTATGGAGAATAGCCGGTTTCACAATTAGCATCACCATCAGGATGACCTGTTGCTCTAAGCAATGGATCAAGCTGATTATACTCGACGTTAATCACCATTTCCCTTCCTGAGGTTAATATTCACACATATAAGATCTAAGACCAACTTTAATATTAAAACCGGCAAACGGCATAACTGTAATATATTCTTAGATAACAAAATGTACCATCTGAATGAGTAAGCCTTGTAATGCCTCCGATAGCTTCTTTAGCTTTGCGAGGAACCGAAAGAGAATTAACATGATACTCTTTAGTTGCGCTAACTCCTAAAGCTGCAAGAATTGCCTGAGAACGTAAGCTCGTATCAGAATCATCTAGTGGCCGAAAACTATATAAGAAATTTATTCTAATGGACCTTGAATAGCAGTCCATTTGTATCTTGGAAAAACAGCACCCATCTCAAACCTGCATCTTTCCTGAAAAAGATAGTTGTACATGATAAAACACAGTGGCGAAGCTTGACCCGAAACTTCAGGGGTCGGAAATCACTAGTTTTGGGGGGTCGAAACCGTATATATCAAAAAATTTCTATACGAATACTATATAATCGGAACTTCTGAGCGAAAATTCAGGAGGGGGGGGGGGGGGCGGCCGCCCCTTAAGAGCTGCGCCCTTGATAAAACAGTTACGAACAAACAGAAACCGACAAGATAAGAAAACATACCATTCTTTAAGAAGACCGCTTGAATAGAGAAGTGAATGCACGTCACCATGACCATGCGGTTTTGTCTAATATGAAAACGAAAATGGTTTATAAATGTGACCGATTTGATGTTATAACGAAAAAAACAATACCAGTTTATATACATTAGAAAATTAACCTGTATTCGGTATTTATTTTTTGGATCTACGGCCAGTGTAGCATTATTATCAGCCAAACAAGCAACTTTTTCCTGAAACATGATAGCATGAGTAACTATGGAATTCTATTAAAGCAAAAAGATTACACGAATGTTCAACGCTTACCTGTTTAAGAAGTTTTACTTGTGTCGGCTTCATCCCAAAATAAGAATTTGATTCTAAAAGTTGTAATGTGCGTGCATGTGTGTCGTCTGAAGTCATGATCACAAAAGGCACGTCTCGCCTGCTTTCACCTACAATTCAAAAACACTAGTGTCGTTTACTTTGTTAACAACTTAACATTTTATATGATTCTTTTTGACATTATGTTGGTCCATAATACAATGTAAGCAACCTTGCGCCTGTTTACAGCTAGCTTCGGATAAGCATAAGATGGACTCTATGTAGTGTTGTAAAAAACAGGTTCCAGTCGTTGTCTCCCTTGGTAGCGCTACCTACAATATGTATCAAATTTTAGCAAGTATTGTTAAACGGATAAAACAAGTACCGAAGAATTACAACTTAAAAAAAAAAAAAAAAAAAAAAAAAAAAGTGGCAAAACCTTTATTCCATTGTATCCAAGGCGTTCCCCGAGCCCTCCAGCCACAAGAACAAATGCAGCATTTTGCACTTGCTTGACGCCAGTCTCCTCGTATTTCATAAAGTTATCATCACCAAACGTCAGAACTTCACCCGATGGGATCTGCAGAAATGTAAATCAAATATAAAACCAAAATAATTTGCACCGTTTTAGTGCTCAAAGATATGTGTTACTTACAGATGGTTTGAAGCCATCAAATGGATTCTTTCCTGCTTTTGAATCTGCTAAGAGTTCTCTTGCAGTTTTAATATAAGACGCCAAACCACCGGGATAGCTTGCGTTAAGAAGACCAACCTAAAAGTTTATAACGAAAGCTTCGGTTATCGGTCGAGAGATTTGCTATACAAGCTGCATTGCAGTTTTTGGACTCTTATCACATATATCTACATTCAGTCCTTGAAGCAAAGGCCGCACCTTTATTTTGATCTATGTTGTCAAAAGCCCCTCGGGCGCAGCGAGGCACACCTATAGCGCCTGGTGGTGGCTTAAGCGCAAATCTGGGCTTTTTTTTTGTGTGAAACAGCGCCTAGGCGCGTGCGCGCCGGGAACCAGGCGCAGGTGAAAAAAAACGAGAGCTTAAACTCATCAGGCTGATTTTCCGGCCAAATTCAGGCTAAAAGTTGCCTAAACCTCTAAAACATCCTAAATGAGCTATGAGCAAGTCCTAAACAACCCTAAAACATCCTAAAGTAGCCCTAAACAAGCCTAAAACATCTCTAAAATCCCTAAGAATTGTATTTTATACTATGCGCCTAATTATAAAAAGCCCTCGTTTTTTATGCGCCTTGCGCTTAGGCTCCGGGCTCGGCGTATGCGCCTTGAGTGCGCCTAGGCGCTTTGACAACTATGAGTTTGATTATTCAGACAAAAATCATATGAACACTCATTATTTATAAACTGTATCTTTGCTATCAAGTATATTACATTCAAAATCTGGATCCAATATTAATACACTATAATAACAGTCACAAAGTCAGTCAGCAACTAAACTGTGTATCTAGCTTAGCACTAAATCAATCTACAATTTCACAATAAGAAATAAACACAATGCAATCCAAAACTACTAATTAGTAAACCAGAAACAACCACTGAGGTCCGACCCTCCTGGTTGCGTGGTAGCCCCGTGACTTTCCAAACATGACATACCTCGTGTACCTTGAGTGTTTTGTTTTTTTCTGAAGAGCAAGAAAAGCGCATTTTTTTTACCCAATGCATGCGCCTCATGTGCCTTAAGTGTCTTTTGGTTGTTTTTATGCAGTACACTGTTGCACATTACATTTTTTTAGCTTCTACATGTAAATAAAATCATTTAAAAACTTTATCTACAGTTATATTTTAGACAGGGGAAGGTAAAAACCGATGGGGCATATATAAAAAAAAAATTATATCACTGTCTTGCGCCTCGGGTCCGAAAAGTCCACTGCTTTTGCGCTTTACACGAGATAAATTTTGTTCCTAGTTGACCCTTGGGGTTTCCCAGTTGTGGGTTCCTTTTGGTGGGCCCGGTCATCGCGTTCGGGCAGAAGGGTCATCTGTTTGCCCAAGTGATCATGTAATGGGCGAATTTTAGTGAGGGTCAACTAGTTTTTTTTTTTTTTTTTTTTTTTTTTCAGTTCATAGCGTAATTTTTACTGAAAATATTATAAGCCCAACCCCAAGATTTTAGTTTTATTTTACCGAAAACTAAGTTCAAGATCCGCCAATCGATCCGACTGTCCGAAAAAAAGAAAGTAACCCAAAAACAAATCAAGCACCTGATCAATAAAACCAATCTTGTGATCATCATCAACACCAGGATCAGGCCAATCTTGAAACAAGTGTCCCTGACCCATCTGCAGCAACATCTTAGCAAGCTCTACCTGTAACACAAATCACAAATGCAAATGCAGGTTCATAAACTTATTATGTAAATATACATTGACAAACAGAAACGTTCAGAGAGTCAGAGACCTGGTCTGGAGAGAATATGGATATGTTTTTGTGGAGGTTTGGTGATGAAGAGATGGAGAGCTCATTGAAGTGGTTGACTGTGGATGCAGAGGCCATGTAAGTGGTTGACTGTGGATCTTGGTTATGGTTGTAAATGGTGAAGATAATAATAATAAACGAGGAGGACGATGACGTAGAACAGAATGTGTTGCTGAAACTGAAAGTGTTTTAAGTTATTTTATAAGATAAAAAAAAGGGTTTGAGTTTTATAAAATGTGGGATAATATATAAATGGTTGGATAGCCAATCAGGTTTTTTGGAAAAGGATTTTTTACCCAACAGGGACCCATTGGGTAAGATGGCACGTTGGTGAGTATGCACTAGTTGGAGGGTGAGGCCTTTCAAGGAAACAAGGATCTTGGACGAATCATTTTGATTTGTCATTGTAGTTGTATATATCCGATACATGAGAAGATGCTTTATTTGAATACAAATTTGTTTTCAACATAAATAAAATAGAATGTTGAAAAAATAGACACTAATAGTGTAGTCAAAATTCTTCAGAATTTAGCTCATGCTTTACATGTGTGTTATTTTGATTGTTTTTTTTTTTTTTTTTTTTTTTTTAACTCTATTGTACTTTTGAAAGTTTTTAATAATATATGTATTTATAGTAAATTGTAAATTATAATCAATTGTATCAATCTCTCTAAAATTAGAGAGTCAACCCTTGTATTATATATGATTGTCATTCAATGGAATTAATCAAGTTTTCCAAAAGTCTTTCGTGGTATCACCCTCTTCGGTCCAACCCTAACTCTACCCTTATCGCCGCTGCAAACTTGTCGGCTGCTACCTTTCTGTTCTTCACCCTTCGACATCTTCTTCATGGACTCTAAACCTCTCCACCCCGCCCTCACTGTCTCTAACATCAAGTCCCACATACCCATACTTCTTGAAAAAGACTCACCGCATTATGACACTTGGAAGACCCTATTTCAAGTCCACTGTCAAGCATATGAAGTTCTTGACCACCTTTCATCTCGACCGGCAGCCGACAACTCTCAATCACCCTCTGACCCTGCTGCTGCCGCCACGGCAGCGGCGGCCGCCATCGCTGCTGACCAACTTTGGGTCCGGCTTGATGCCCTTGCTAAACAGTGGATATACGCCACTATTTCTCAACCCCTCCTTCGTATAATTATCCAACCTGGACAGACCGCATATGACGCCTGGACGGCCGTGGAAAGCGAGTTTCAAGATAATCAGAATACGCGCGCTATATTCCTCGGTCAGGAGTTTGCGAATCTCTGTCTGGAGAATTTTTCTTCTATGAGCGAGTATTGTGAGCATGCGAAACATCTTGCAGATCAGCTTCAGTCCGTTGGTTCTCCTGTTGACAATCGGATGTTGGTTCTTAAAGTTCTGACCGGTCTGACGGAACAGTATGACAGTATATCAACTGTCCTCCAGAACCGGGAACCACTCCCTCTATTCAGTGAAGTTCGTTCCAGGCTCAATCTTGAGGAAAGCAAGAAGAAAAGGCAGGTGACTCGGGGGGTCCCAGGCCGCTGCAACGGCCCTAACAGCCACCACACAAAACCCACGCTCCACCCATAATACACAAACTCCCTCGTCTGCCTCGAACCGGTCTCGAACTTCTCGTGGCCGTGGTCGTGGTAAAACTACCGCCAATCAGCCTCGTTCCAACACCACCAACCAAAACAACCCGAGTCACCCTTACATCGTTTTCCCAGCCAACTGGACTTCATCTCAATGGGCTTCTCTGCTGAACAATAAATCGGCCCAACCCCCTTGCCCATACCCATCTCGGCCCAATGCTAATAACTCTCAGGGGATTCTTGGACCGCGGCCCGATCAAGCTCACCATACCACGTATTCTCCAACCGACATTGAGCAAGCACTCTACACTTTGTCGCTCAATCCACCAGATCATGGGGTGATGGATACTGGTGCATCTTCACACTCTGCCAATGAATCAGGTATATACTCCCCGTCTAATTTTAATATTTGCACTAATAAATTTATTGTCGTTGATAATGGCATGTCTATACCTGTTGTGGCCCAGGGTAACCAAATCCTACCACCCCCATATCCCCCCTTAAGACTCAATAATGTCCTTTTTGCTCCCAAAATAATAAAAAAAATCTTATATCTGTTCGTCGCCTTACCACTGACAACTTAGTTTCTGTGGAATTTGACCCATTTGGCTTTCTTGTGAAGGATCTCAAAACATGGGCTCCTATCCTACGATGCAATAGTACCGGCGATCTCTATCCACTCAATGCACCACTGCCCCTCAAGTCCACTCAACCATCCACTTTTGTTGCTGTTTCTCAAGATCGCTGCCATCAACGTTTGGGTCACCCTGGCGAACATTTATTACAATCTTTAAAACTTTCTCCTTTTGTTGATTACAGCAAACTTAATAAAACGCTTTGTCAATCCTGCGTGTTTGGCAAAAGTGTTAGATTGCCATTTCATGATTCTATTAATTCCACTAATTCTGCATTTGACATTGTTCACAGTGATTTATGGACCTCCCCTATACTTAGTACGGGCGGTCATAAATATTATGTCTTGTTTTTGGATGATTTTACTAATTTCTTGTGGACCTTCCCTCTCTCTCTTAAATCCCAAGTATTTCACACATTTACCACACTTCACAACCTAATCCATACACAGTTTGAACGTAAAATCAAACAATTTCAATGTGACAATGGCAAAGAATATGCAAATCAAAACTTTAAAAAATTTTGTAATCATAATGGCATGCAATTTCATTTCTCTTGTCCCTACACCTCATCACAAAATGGTAAAGCGGAACGAAAAATCCGCACCATTAACAACATGATACGCTCCCTTCTTGCCCAAGCCTCTCTCCCTCCTAACTTTTGGTACCATGCTCTTGAAACCGCCACATATCTTCTTAACATTCTACCTAGCAAACTCCACAATTTTAAGTCTCCAACTTCCCTCCTCTATCACTGCAACCCGGAATACGAGCATCTTCGTGTTTTTGGGTGTCTTTGTTACCCTCTCACTCCCTCAACAAACATTCACAAACTAAATTATCGCTCCCACCCTTGTGTCTTCCTTGGTTATCCAAGTAATCATCGAGGATACAAATGCCTTGACCTCTCCTCACATCAAATTATCATTTCTAGGCATGTACACTTTGAGGAATCCATATTTCCTTATGCCATCCAATCACCAACTACTTCACCATCATATGATTTCCTAAATCCCACCATTAACCCCTAGTTTGGGATTACTTACGCTCCCCTCATGCACCAACATCAACTTCAAATAACACCCCTTCCGCCCCCAACACACCTCCTCTGATCCCCACAAGCCCACCACCCTCAAACCCAAATCCTCCTGTCCACCCTGCTCCGGATGCCGAGCCCACTGATCTCACCCAACACACGGCCCAGCGACAACAAGCTGGTCCATCAGCCCCTTTTTCCACACCTTCGGCCCAGACTACCGGCACATCCCACCTTAGCGGTCCCCCCACAACGCAGCCCAATTCTCAGCTGCCTTCCCTCAATCACACGGCCCAGCACCCACCAGCTAGCCCATCTGCTCCTTCACCCACACCATCCATTCCTGTACCGAGCCATCACTCTCCACCTCCACCACCTCGCACCATCCACACTCGCTCCATGAGTAGCATTCACAAACCGAAACAACATTTTAATCTCCATACCTCTACCGTCGTCCCACTTCCCAAATCTCCCATGGTTGCCTTATCCACTCCAGAATGGCATGATGCCATGACCAATGAGTTTAGTGCACTTATTAAAAACAAGACCTGGGAGCTTGTACCTAGGACCCCTGACATGAATATTATACGTTGTTTGTGGTTGTTTAAACATAAATTCAGGTCGGATGACAGCTTGGAGCGTTACAAAGCTCGGTTAGTATGTGATGGTCGAAAGCAGCATACAGGTATTGATTGTGGTGAGACGTTTAGCCCGGTAGTCAAACCTTCTACCATACGGCTAAACTATCTGCTGACTCAGGTCCTCCTCACGATGACCCTTCTACATTTCGTAGTCTTGCTGGTGCACTGCAGTATCTCACCTTTACAAGACCAGACATCTCTTACGCAGTGCAACAAATATGCATGCACATGCATGACCCGAGACAGGATCACTGGAATGCTTTGAAACGCATTCTACGCTACCTTCAGGGTACCTCGGATCATGGGATACATCTTGGTCCTGTTCCACATCATTCTCTCGTAGCATACACTGATGTTGACTGGGCTGGATGCCCTGACACACGTCGCTCCACGTCTGGTTATTGCGTCTACTTCGGTGACAGTCTCATCTCATGGTCTTCAAAACGTTAGTCCACTATCTCCAGATCTAGTGCGGAAGCTGAATATCGCGGCGTTGCAAATGTAGTGGCGGACATTTGCTGGTTACGTAACGTGTTGCTAGAACTTCGGCACCCTCTATCTCGTGCCACTCTTGTGTATTGTGACAATGTTAGTGCAGTATACCTCTCGGGCAACCCGGTGCAACATCAACGCACCAAACATATCGAGCTCGATATTCATTTTGTTCGTGAACAAGTTCAACGGGGACACATTCGGGTCTTACACATCGCTTCTCGACATCAGATTGCCGATATCTTCACCAAAGGACTCCCTCGCATACTGTTCGATGACTTCAAAGCCAGTCTCAGCATCGGTCCTCCCGACGTTTCGACTGCGGGGGTGTAATAATATATGTATTTATAGTAAATTGTAAATTATAATCAATTGTATCAATCTCTCCAAAATTAGAGAGTCAACCCTTGTATTATATATGGTTGTCATTCAATGGAATTAATCAAGTTTTCCAAAAGTTTTTCAGTTTTTTATACCTAGGCTAACTTATTGTCGTCTTAGTTGAAGGATTCTATTTGGCATTTTCTAATTGGCTATTTTAGACATGTCTATTTTGGTAACAACTATCTATATATGTCCATTTGGTTAATCTAGCCGATCAACATATCATTTTTTTTTCATGTTTATTTTGACTTTATAAAAATGTAAACCACCTTGAGTCTGCTTACAGCTTGATACATAATATGTTATTCCGGTGGCGGCCCAGTTTTGAACACTGACTTTCGATGACTTATCAAAGGGGGAGGGGGGTCGAACATATGACGTCCCCTAAAAAAGTGTAAGAAACGAACCAACTTTAAATCAATTTTATATCGATTAATAGATACAAATTATTATGTCGCAACGGTATGTCATGATTTTATTAAACACTAGTTTATCCCACAGGATAGACAAATTTAATATGAAGTGATAAAATGTGTGTAGCATAAAAGAATAGGTCGTTTTTTCAATATTTTTTTTTTAAAGATTAACACTTGATAACTCAAAAAACTTACTTTTTAATTCTACGTGTGTACGTCTTGCTCGAGTGAAGTCTCTATACAACTTTGTCACTTCCTCAAGACACTCTAAAGTTGCGATGTGAACTTGAAAAAGAAACAACCAAATTGGTATCAAATGTTATGTCATGATGAGGATATGCGACTCTGATGTGTAAAGTTAGCATATGTGAATAATGACATATCTATTCAATCTTTATTATGGATATAAAATCAATTACTTTGGTGACGTTGAAAAAACGATCAAAAGGTAAGCAATGAAGATATATATTGAAGATAAATAAAAAATGATTTAACTGCTATCACCAAAAAGGATTGTAGGATGATAACTTTTCATGTCTCCTTACTATTTTCCTTACTAATACGTAATTTAAGTTTCTATTTCAATAATGACCAAATGTCAATCGATTTCAAATTACATACACTAAAAACGATCTAAGAGGCATGCATGGTGGGGACTGGGTGATTAATTATCACTTATCAGCTAAATATTTACTTGGTGTCTAAGATTCATATGCTACATTTAACCGGGTTAGCAACATTTGTAATCAATGTTCCTAACTAGGGATGAGCTTGGTACCGAACCGATACCGATTTTTGGGAAAACTTGGTACCGATACTGATACCAAAAACATACGGTACGGTACCGATATGGTATCGGTATTTTATGATAAATACTGCTACCGATACTGATTTTGCCAAAACTTGATACTGAATTGGTACTGAAAATGAAGCGGTATCGGGATCGATTCGGTATTGGTATTTTCGGTATTAAATACCGAAATGCTCATCCTTATTCCTAGCAGCACCAATACATTATTTATTACAAACTTCTAATTAATTAATACTTTATTTATTAAACTTCTAATTCTAATTAAATTAACTAAATGCATTTTCTCAACAATAACTTTTATACGTAAATAAATAAAAAAAAAAACCTAGGTAGAAATACATATATAATTAGAACAAAACAAAACTAAATAAATTTATAAAAACAAAATAAGTAATAGTATTATGTTATTATATATAACTAATGAGCAAATAAATAGACTTTAAGTTATCTACTTATAAATATTATACCTTTGACACAACACATAAATTTGAACATATTATATTCATTAAATTAAAATAACAATATTAATAATACGTAATAAGAGTAAGTTATTTAACAGTTTATCAAATGCATTATATTCTTTAAAATAAAATTGTTGGATATATAGTATGTCCGTTGTAATTAAAAGTCGAGGTCAACGTAACCCGACCCGGTACGATCCGAAGAGTTACACGTTGGTACACGAATCAGATAAGTTCATGTGTTGGTGGATTATTATTTATGAAATAATAATAGTTTTGAACTCGAGGGACTAAATAGTAAAGTTTACACTTTGACTAGTCAAATGGTCAAGTGTATGACTTTGACTAATTAATTGGTCAAGTCCTTGACTAGTCAATGGTCAAGTGAATGACTTTGACTAATTAAGTGGTCAAGTGCCTTTTATCTTTATAAATAGGTGTGATAGAAACTCTAATCACACATGTTTTTGAAAAGATAAAACAACATAACCCTTGTCTCCTCTTCAAGATTTGCGGTCACCCTTAGGAGCCACCGCCCCTTTGCCCTTTGAAACATAAAATACTAATAAATTAGATTTTGAACTTTGTAGATGTCAACTGAAAACAATTCCGCCTCCCATTTCTCTCTCAAGTCCATCTTAGAGAAGGACAAACTTAACTACTCCAACTTCATGGACTGGCACCGCAACTTGAAAATTGTTCTCAAGGCGGAGAACAAGTTGTATGTTCTAGAAACGCCAGTTAGCACTCGTGTGCTAAAAATGAAGACATATGTTGATCATTTGGCTCGTCTGGAATTCCCCTTGAGCGATGAGTTAGCTGGGGATATTATCCTAAACTCATTGCCCAAGTCATATGACCAGTTCATTATGAACTACAATATGAACGGGATGGAAAAGACACTTGCAGAACTGCATCAGATGCTCAAAACTGCTGAGGTGAACATACCTAGCAAGACTGCACCAGTGCTAGTGATCAAGGAGGGTCAAGTTAAGAAACCTAACACCAAGAAAATGGGCAATCAGGGCAAAGGGAAGGGCAAAGGCAAATCTGTTGCCAATAAGAAACCTCGGAAAGATGCCAAGTGTTTTCATTGTGATGAAACTGGGTACTAGAAGAGGAACGATGCTAAGTATTTAGCTGAGCTGAAGCAAGCTAAGGCTTCAGGAGGATAGTCCTCAAGTATATATGTTATTGAAATCTTTGCTTTTCCTAGCAAAACATGGTTGTTTGACACAGGATGTGGTTTCCACATTTGTAATGTTTTGCAAGGACTAAGAAAGATTAGAAAGTTGAAACAAGGCGACTTGGAGGTCCATGTTGGCAATGGACAAAGAGTTGTTGTGAAGGCTATAGGAGAATGTATTCTCTTACTTCCTTCTGGTTTAGAACTTGTTTTGAACAAAGTTTATTACATTCCTAGTGTGACTAGAAATATTGTTTCAGTTTCGGCTTTGCGTGGACAAGGTTTTAATTATCGTTTCAATGGCGAATTTATTTCTGCTTATTTTAACGATGTATTTTACTTTGATGCAAAACCTAACAATGGGATCTATGAGATAGAAATCCAAAACGATAACATATTATGCAATATCTCCCATAAACGTAATAAGTTGGACTTTAATGATACGTATATGTGGCATTGTAGACTTGGTCACATAAGTGAGAATCGTGTTAAACAACTCAAAACCGCAGGAATCCTGGATTCCAAAGGTTCGGAGTCGTTTGGAAAATGCAAATCATGCTTAAGTGGAAAGTTAACAAAAGCACATTTTTCAAATGTTGGAGAAAGAGCCAATGATCTGTTAGGACTTGTACATACAGATGTATGTGGTCCATTCAGAACAATGTCAAGACATGGAGAAAGATACTTTGTTACATTTACTGATGATTTCAGTAGATATGGTTATGTTTATCTTATGAAGCATAAACATGAAACTCTTGAAAAGTTCAAGGAGTACCAAAACGAAGTAGAAAATCAGCTAAATAGAACTATTAAAATGCTTCGATCAGATCGAGGCGGTGAATATCTTAGTCAGGAATTCATCGACCATCTAAAGGATTGTGGAATAGTTTCACAACTCACTCCACTTGGAACACCGCAACATAATGGTGTGTCTGAGCGGAGAAATCGAACTCTATTAGATATGATTCGATCAATGATGTGTCGAACAAACTTTCCAAAATCCTTTTGGAGTTATGCTTTGGAAACTGCCGCAAGACTTGTGAATATAGCTCCAACGAAAAAGGTTGATAAAACGCCCTATGAGATATGGCTTGGAAAGAAACCTCATGTATCCTACCTTAAAGTCTGGGGATGTAATGCTTATGTCACTCTAGAATCTTCGGATAAACTAGATCCCAGAGGCGAAAAGTGGTTTTCGTTGGATACGGTAAAAAGATCGGTTACCTGTTCTACCACCCCACTGAAAATAAGATTTTCACCAAACGCAGAGGCACTTTCTTAGAGGAAGAGCTTCTGGCGCGAGGGATTGGAGATAACCATGTGGATCTTGAAGAAATTCAAGAATCACAAGTGACTGAACCAGCTGTTCAGACAGAACCAGATATAACTGATCCAGTTGTTGAAGTTGAGCCTGAGAGGACTCAAGAAACAACAGAAACACCAAATGTTCGGAAAAGTATTAGGGATCGTCGTGCACCGGTAAGGTGTAACATCGCGAATTTCCCCTAATTTTTTTTTTTGATAAAAAGAATGTATTGTTTTAAACAATATATGTTTTAAATACCTTAAACTAATAATTATTTGTATCTCGACACTTTTGTACGTTTTAAAAATATTTCGAGTCACTTTCGGGCTTATATAATCATATTATGAATTTAGAATAATATAGTTTTGGGGAAATAATTGCCAAAAAAGATTTGTGTGGACCGGGACTCGAACCCGTGTCCACAGCCAACCAACACATAGTGACAACCAACTGAGCCAACTATCATCTTGTGTAGTATTTCAGAAGAAAATAAACTTAACACATTCCTTAAATTGATTAGTCAAAGTCTTAGTCAAACAGTCAAAGTCCTAGTCAAATAGTCAATTCATCATAAAACCTTACTTTATGGTGTTGACCAATTTTAATGGCTAATTGACTCCAAAACTAGTATAAAAACCCACCTATGACCCATTATACTTTCACCTCTAAATCGATTGTTTCAATCCGATTAAACTTTCCCTCATACCTTTCTTCTATAGTCTATTACTTCTACAATTGAAGCTTTGATTATAAGCTCTTGTAATTGGCGAATTGGAAGCTTGATATTCTTTCTTTTTCGTTTTCTTCAATTTGGACTAGCTACGTTGTTGAGTCTTTGGGATTCGCCTCGCATACATTCACAACACATTATTCTATTTTTTTACGAGACATAACATTTTGCTAAGGTGAGTTTTACATAGCCCCTTTTCTATTTATCACCATTTTTGGGGTGAAACATGTTACAACAATATTTATGCAATTCAATCATCAATGTGTCTATGTGTATTTCTATGTTGCATTATGTCTTGAACATGACTAGGGTAAGCACAATTCTAGCATAAACATTCATCAGCCAAACGGTATACATTGATAGATCTATTGGACTGACAATCCCACCCGGATACGTGCCTCCTACAAAGGTTGCGTGGGTGTTTGTTACTGCAATATAAACGAGTGAACCATGAGCGTATGGGATGTACCACAATACAACAGTCACAATGGTTGATTATGCACTCGATTTACTTCTAGTATGTTTTCACATATGGACTAGATTGCCATGACACATGAATTGCACAACAATTTTATTCGATTATCAAAACCTTTGTAATTCTCACCAACTTTTGTTGACCCAAAATATTTTCAAACTTAACATGTTTCAGGTTATAGCTTGCTTGAAGATTAGAGTTATTACTTGAAGATGCGTAGCTAGTATTTTTCATTTTGATGTACAAAATTCTTAGAACAATTGTATGTAATTTATTTAAATCATTTATTGAAATTTATTATTTACCATGAGCTACTAAACAATCATCAATACGTGACATCCCGGTGTTTCCGCCATCGGTTGGGGTGTTACATAAGGTATGCTGATATCTTCATGATTGATGAAGCTGAGCCTACTACTTACAAAGCCGCAATCTTGGATTCAGAATCCAAGAAATGGCAAGAAGCCATGAATGCAGAGATGCAATCCATGTATGATAACCAAGTCTGGGATTTGGTTGATCTTCCTACCGAATGTCGGATTGTGGGAAACAAATGGATCTTCAAGAAGAAGACTGACATGGATGGGAATGTGCAAACCTACAAAGCAAGGCTTGTAGCGAAAGGTTTTACTCAGACTCAAGGAATTGATTATGAGGAAACTTTCTCGCCAGTAGCCATGCTTAAGTCTATTAGAATTCTACTTGCCATTGCTACATATTATGACTATGAGATATGGCAGATGGATGTCAAAACCGCGTTCCTTAATGGACACTTACTGGAAGATGTCTATATGGTTCAACCTGAAGGTTTTGTCGATCCAAAGAATCCTAATAAGGTGTGCAAGCTGAATAAATCCATCTATGGATTAAAGCAAGCATCTCGCAGCTGGAATCTCTGTTTTGATCAGAAAATCAAAGAGTTTGGTTTTATCAAGAACGAAGATGAACCGTGTGTTTACAGAAATCTAGTGGGAGCTATATCACTTTTCTTATACTGTATGTAGATGACATACTAATCATTGGAAACAATATCCCTATACTTAAAGATGTTAAGACCTGGTTGGGTAAATGTTTCGCAATGAAAGATCTTGGTGAAGCCGCTTATATTCTGGGAATAAAGATTTATAGAGACAGATCAAAGCGGTTATTGGGTTTGAGTCAACGTACATATATTGATAAGGTCTTACGACACTTCTCAATGCAAGACTCAAAAAGGGGGCTCTTGCCCATGGCACATGGAACCATTATTAATAACAAGCAGTGTGCAAACACTGAAGAGGAAAGGAAGAAAATGGAAAGAGTTCCATATGCTTCTGCTATTGGTTCCATCATGTATGCCATGTTGTGTACTAGACCTGATGTCTCGTATGCTCTTAGCATGACGAGTAGATATCAACAGAACCCAGGAGAGAGTCACTGGGCTGCAGTGAAGAACATTCTTAAGTACTTGAGAAGGACTAATGACATGTTCTTAATATATGGAGGACTGGATGAGGAGCTGTCAGTTAAGTGTTATACTGATGCAAGCTTCCAGACTGATCGTGATGATTCAAGGCCACAAATGGGATATGTTTTCATTCTGAATGGTGGGGCTGTAACTTGGAACAACTTTAAGCAAAGTGTGGTTGCTTAATCCACCTGTAAATCAGAATACAATGCTGCATCAGATGCTGCAAAGGAGGCTGCCTAGATGAAGAAGTTCATTGGTGATCTCGATGTTATGCCTAGCATAAAGAAACCAATCGAGATACTGTGTGACAACACTGGTGCCATTGCTCTTGCAAAGGAACCAAGGTCACACCAGACCACAAGGCATATACTCAGGAAATTCCACTATATTAGAGAGATAGTAGAACGTGGAGACATCATGATAAACAAAGTTCATACAGATCTAAATCTGGCTGACCCCTTTACTAAGCCTTTACCTCAAGCTAAACATGAGGAGCATGCTGAAAGATAAGGCTTAGAGTTGCTAGACAGTGGGCATGATCTGTAATTAGTATTGGTGTTTTATTTTGAACTATAACAGTTACATTGAATATTTATTTGATTTAATGGGTTAAATGAAAATTTAAATATTTTGTGACCGTGTTCATTATTTGTATGTTTAAATCCTTGAATAAGAGTATTCTAAATATCCGTAGTCAATCAAATTACATGGGAATGAATTTGAATGTAAGACTATTGTGAATTGAGATGATTGTATTCATGAGATGAATAACTCAATGGTTTGAGAATCATAATTCACAGATATCATTAGGGAATGATATTGGATGTAACTCGCTTCAAAACGATCTCCATGGATCTGTGTCATGAGATGTTTTGATATTGATATGTTCAATCTGTCCTTTTTCCTAAGGCACATATTAAACTACATTGATCAAGGATTATCCTTGATGTTATCTAGCACTGTCCTGAAACATGGGTAGTAATAAGGGTATCGTTGGGAGAAATCCAAGATTAAGTGGGAGTTGTATGACGCTGATGGAATTCTGTACTTCTATAGGATTAGAAGTCTAGACTTTCTGGCGCCCTCGTTAATTCAAACTGGTATAAACGCGTGGCCACGCTCGGACTAAGGTAGTTCGTTAGACCACTTTGAATTAGAGACGAGAATAGAGAATGATTGATTACTATATAAGAATGAATGATCCATGTCTTATGATCAACGGATGTCTATACAGAAGGGACTTATTGATAGAATTATCAGGGCTATAGTATTTGGTTAAGTAAAGCGTTACTTGAACCCAAAGAACTAGTTGACGACTGCAAAGTGTCATACTGGTTTGGGTGCAATGCGATGCAGCTAGGCGTCCAACTCTGCGCACGTTGACTCATTTAATTAAAATCGTCCAAGTGGGAGATTGTTGGATATATAGTATGTCCGTTGTAATTAAAAGTCGAGGTCAACGTAACCCGACCCGGTACGATCCGAAGAGTTACACGTTGGTACACAAATCAGATAAGTTCATGTGTTGGTGGATTATTATTTATGAAATAATAATAGTTTTGAACTTGAGGGACTAAATAGTAAAGTTTACACTTTGACTAGTCAAATGGTCAAGTGTATGACTTTGACTAATTAAGTGGTCAAGTCATTGACTAGTCAAATGGTCAAGTGTATGACTTTGACTAATTAATTGGTCAAGTCCTTGACTAGTCAATGGTCAAGTGAATGACTTTGACTAATTAAGTGGTCAAGTGCCTTTTATCTTTATAAATAGGTGTGATAGAAACTCTAATCACACATGTTTTTGAAAAGATAAAACAACATAACCCTTGTCTCCTCTTCAAGATTTGCGGTCACCCTTAGGAGCCACCGCCCCTTTGCCCGCCGCAAACCACCATCATCGCTGCCTCCGTCTTGCAAAGTGTTGCTTTCAGTTGGCCAGTGCTCGGGTGTGAACTTCCTACTAGCGAGGATTCGTTGTAACCCGCGTGTTACAATTCCGGTGTAGTCGTCAAAGGTTGATTACTAAATACCCTATGGTTGTTCATTATTTATTTGTTTATACGCGTTTAACCGAGATCCTAATTGGGAATATTTTGTTAATTGGATTAATAAAATTAAACATATATTTTATATATATAAATCGGCTCATATTATATATTGTATATAATCGATTTTATTAATAAATAAAACTGCTTCCGCTGTGTATTTGATACCATGATTCCCAACAAAAATAACAATATTTGTTATGATATGCAACTATATTAAGTTATTTAATTGTTTATCATATGTATAAAAAATATATAACTTGTCGACTAAATCCAACTATAGATTATACTTCTTTTTGTACCGACGATCCTTAAAAATATTGTATTACTTATTAGGAACATTATATAAAAACATTGATATTAATTTGAAGGTACGTGAGGAGATGCGTTCGTTGCAGTTATTACGGGATATTCATGTTGGTTCATGTTTTCTATTCATGCTTCCGAATACATGTAATTGTTGATATTAAATTGATGTTGAAGTGATGTTTATATTTCAACTTCTTTGACAACAAAATATAAAAAAAGGTCCGAAAAGTGTCCATTACATTAACTTAGCCTAGAGATAACCCTTTTTTTTCCAAACCAGTTCAGGTTGAAAACAGTTTTGGGTTTTGTTAAGAAGGAATAGAACCGGTTGTGGCCAAATCGGCACAGGATAGAAACCATGATGGGCTAAAAATAAACCAAACCTCCTAGAACCGATTGGCGTTGGGGGAAACTAAAACATTTTTTATAATATTTTAGTTTTAGGTTTTTTTATTAGTGTTTTATTTCTATTTTGTCTACATTTTCATTTAATTTTCATTCAAAATTGGTTTATCCCGCCGCATAGCGCGGGGTCACTTCTAGTTATGATTAGTGAATTGTCTAGACATGATTAATGAATTACCTGAGCATATTGTGTTTTTTTTTTCTGCATGAAAAAAACTCACTAAAAAGTCATTTTCTTTTCTTTTTTGTATAGGTACTCATTGGAAAGATAATAAAACGCTCGTTAATTTAGTGTAATTTTTTTTAAAAAAATATCGTATATAAAAGTTATTACCATTTAAAAGTTTATGTGCCATGCATGTGTTTGAGAGAGAGAAAAAAAAAACAATTTTAGTACTTTTAGGGGGAAATCAAGGGAAAGATGACATCACCAATTGCCATGTGTCCCCGTATATAGATAGTTGTTACCAAAATAGCCAATTAGACATGTCTAAACGAGCCTTAACAAATGTTATATAATTTTTTATGTATGGGATTTTGTCAATTTGAGCATATATGTTTAATTTTAATTAATAACATTAGTGAGTTGAGCTCGAGCTAAGCTTTAGCTAATTTAAGCTATTAAAGTGAGCTCGAGCCGAGCTTTTAGCTCGTTTAAAGGTGCTTTTAGATTACCTCAAGCCAAGCTCGAGCTCTTAGGCTTCCCTTTTGAGCCGAGCTCTAGCCTCATAAAAGCATGATGAACTGAGCATGAGCTTAGTTGGGCTTAGGCTCAACTTGGCTCAGCTCGTTTACTCCCCTAGAATTATTAAGTGATGTGGCAGTGCACGGTTAGAGTAAATCAGGGTAGTCCGAGGTGGTGCCCATCCCACCTTTTTTTGTTTTGTTTAAGGAAAATTAATTATTAAAATATTATATATATATATATACACAATTGGTAGATTTCTTTGTGAGAGGCGTTTACTATAGCTATCCATGGTTCACATGCTTCCTCATTTCTGCTTCCCTATTACGTGCACTCATCTCATTGGTTTAGAGAAACCCTAAAATTTCTACTGTCTTCTTCTGCCCACTTCTTCGTTTATCTCTTTTTATAACTTTCTCACTTTGTCTATCTCTTATCTCTGTTGGTGTTATTGTTGGTTGGTTTCGGCTTCTTTCTTGTTCGGTTCACCTGTTATGTTGGACTGTTGGTGTTGCCGGTTGGTTTCAGCCCAGCTACGGCGGAAACGGTCCGGTTAGTGAGGTTTCCGGTGCCCTTTGGTTGACAGAGAGAGGATGTAAGAGATGGATAGAGAGAGATGTGGGATTTGAGGGTTAGGGCACACACAAGCTTACGGTGAAATTTAAAAAGTTTGGATAAAAATATAAATCACGTATTCCTAAATTCTAAATGTATTTATAAAAGTTTAAAAACACAAGAATCGATACCCATTTATTTACTCATCACCATTCACGTATTCCTAAATCCTAAATTCCATTCAAAACATTTTCACTTAACTCACTTCCGTTAAATCCAAGACGTGGTGGTAAAGCGGTGGGGGAAAGACTTTGCATTTTTTGTAATCCAGGTTTGATTATCATTCTCACCATTATTTTCTGCGACATCCAGATGAACATTGAATACGGGTGATGCTGGTTCAACTTGGATTAGAGACAAGATTTTACAAATTATTTCACTGTCATTCCTTCAGGCGGGTTTCCGCGTGAAGAGGAAAAGAATTACCTCTGGTTGCTTCGGGATACCAGATCTGAGTGGATATGATTGAACTTGTCTGTGAATGATTAGATCTTACAAAAGCTGCAAAATAAAACACCGTTAGGCTTGTCACAGGGGAGAGGAAGGGTCTTTATATGACCACCCTTTGGCGTGAGAATAAATATGGTTTTAAGAAGTGGAAAAGTATAGAAAGAGAGATTGGATTCAGTTGAGTGAAGTTACCAAATGAGAAATTTTTTAGGAGTATTTTTACTTTTCGTAATGGGCTTCGGAGGTTCAGGGTCCATGGGCTTTTCCTCCGAAGCCTTATCTATCGGATGTTAGGCTTGATTCGAGCCTTTTTTGGGTTGGTTCGGCCTTTGGTCTAAAACCACTCATTTTATTCACCGCACATTTGGAAGAGCCAATGGGCTGATAATGACCTTAGCCACAACACCCAAAATCATAATAATTAGCACGTCGTTCCTCACCTTAAAAAAAAACTATCTTCCATTAGACCATACGTAGTGGTCAGCCAAATGGGCGTTATGCTCTCCCCCGCGGAAAATTTAGCTCAAGCCAAATGTTTGCCCATCCAATGGGATGCTGCCACGTGGCAGATTTTTTTTTAAAAAAAAACTAATGCCCCTTTCATCCACCAAATTTCATCCACCATTACACCCCTTACCTCTTTAATGCCTCTTTCACCCACCAAGTGACCCCACATTGGCACATGTCGAAAAGTACCCATTTAATGCCTCTTTAACCCACAAATTTCACCCACCACTACACATGGCCTTAAAATTAAAAATGTAGTTCATTAAGAATCTTAAAACACCTCAATTTTGTCCGTATCACAAACAATAAAATAACATAGTATCTATTATCTATTATCTATTAATATATATAAAAGAAAACGTATATGCTGACGTGGCGTGCAATGAGGTCTTAACCTCCCCTTGAGAGTGCCACGTGGCTTAATAATTGAGTGTTTTTGGTGTTTTTGAATTATTTCATTTTTTAATTAAATTGAGTTACTTTAGGAAAAAAGAATTTTAAAATAAATTTAAAATTTTATCTCATATTTCCTCCCATAATTTTTAAACGTTTATATCTTTTAGATACGAGATTTTTTAAAGAAAAAAATTACACCAAATTAACGAGCGTTTTATTATCTTTCCAACGAGTACCATAGTGCTATATAAAAAATGAAGAAAAAATCGACTATTTTTTGTGGGGTTTCGTTCATACAGAAAAAACACACACAAAGTGTTCATGTTATTCATTAATCATGTTTTTTTTAAACCAGGTTCTTATCTACGATGTTGAAAATCAGCCCAATCGCCATGTTATCATTGGAATTTACTAGGTATACTTTATCAAGAGAAGCTACGAGAAAGAATCGCGCAACACTGCAACACATGGTGTCAGCTTATAGCAAGGTTATTTTTTTTATTTATTTAATTACAAGAGTAATAATTATTACTATTAGTATTAGTATTATTAGAATGGTTATATTTTTCAACCCCGGGACGCTCCCAGGAAGAATTGATAGTTGCTGACGTGACATTCAATTGTGGCCTCAACCATCTCTTGATTATGCCATGTGGCATAATGAGATGCAATGGTTACAACTTCCAACTTAAGTGTTTGTTTAGTTGATTAGGTTAGAAATTATAAGAGCCATTAGAATATGAGAAATTAAAGAGATGTGATGAGTTTTTGAATAGTTACAGCTTACATAAGTGATTATTTAGATGATTACTGATTAAGTTTTAGATTAAGGAATATGAGTTATTACTGATTAGAATACTATGAACATGCAATGATTAAGAGATTTTGTGGTTAGTTAACTTGAGCCATTTGCAATAGGTTATCACGTAAAATTAGATTTTTCAACCCTGGGACCCTCCCGAGGTAATCAGCTAGTAAAAAATATAAAAACAAACTTAACCGTATCTCCACAACCTGCTATCACTTTCGAACCTTACATCTCACCAGATCTGTCTACAACTACTTCACTACCATCAGTAATTAATTAAATCAAATCAAATATATTTTGCCTAACTGTAAACAGTATAAAGTTATTCTGTTCTCCTTTTCATGTTTTTTATTTAAAAAAACTTATTATTAGCGTTTACTCACTCCACCTTCCCTACCAAACGGTCCATATCCATCATTATTCATCAATTAATTAAAAACCTTCAGATTTTGTTCCCTATTATTAGCCATCATGTTCTGTACAAGATGTTTGCCAATTAATTTGTTCCTCATTACATGTACTCCTACTGTCTCTCTGCTCATTATTATTATTATTATTATTATTATTATTATTATTATTATTACATGTGTTGACTTGTTCTTTTAACTGATCAATTACTGTAGATCTGATCATCTGATTACACTTTTACTCAATTGTTTGTTTACAGATTGTGGATTTGTTTTGTTACTACTTTGAACTCGATTAATTGTTAATCGAGTTCGGTTTTATGAAATTTGGAGTGTGTTTGGTTAGGGTTTTGAATTTTGATGGAGAGAAGAGTGAGTAAGTATGGGCAGCAGCATCAGCAGTTGAGTCCTGATAGAGCTAAAGTATGGAAGGAGAGATCTCCTAGGTATAGGCAACGGGAGCCAGAGGCGGTTCAGGAGACCGAGG
Organism: Ambrosia x helenae; assembly: GCA_030844895.1. Taxonomy (NCBI): domain Eukaryota; kingdom Viridiplantae; phylum Streptophyta; class Magnoliopsida; order Asterales; family Asteraceae; genus Ambrosia; species Ambrosia x helenae. The sequence goes on along the minus strand of CM061227.1, from coordinate 29,963,117 downwards.
AGCAGCCGAAGAGCCGGAAGGTGGCTGTGGTTTATTATCTTTGTAGAAATCGGCAGCTTGAGCATCCGCATTTCATCGAAGTGTCGCTCGCTTCTCCTGAAGGTCTTTTTTTGAGAGGTATACAACTATGCATATTGTATTATCATCTTGCTATCTTGGCTGTAAGAATCGATAGACGCTAGTGAGTAATAGGATTGTGATTGGGATTTTTGGTTTTTTATATATATACACACATTTGTATACGTAAATACTTTAAGTAGACAGGTTTTAGCACCTCCTTGACCAATGTTTTGAAGTATACAGGATTAATCGATGGAATCTATATGGTTTGGTAGGAAACTGGCTGGAATTTACAGTTTTGGCCGGAATTACAAATTTTGGCCGGAATCTGGTTGGAATCGTGGATTTTAATCCGGCCGACTAGGGCCGATTAGGTTCGACTAGAGCCAAATAGGGGCGATTAGGTCCGACTAGAAACGATTAGGGCTGACTACCAATTCATGGAACAATTAACGAAAACTTACTCAGTGATTGGCCGACTAGCGATTAATCACGGATTAGTCCCAATTATCTACAATACTGCTTGCTATATAAAAGGGGTTGCGGCGTAGCTTGTTGTTTGTTTACCTGCCACTTTATTGTAATTGGTTGTTTTGGTTGTTTCCCGAATATTTACCAAGGACAAAAATCTTGCGGTTGAGTCCGGCAATTTGTGTTTTGTTGATGAAATTGTTGAGTGTGAAATTTAATTTCGATAATAATTGTTGCAGATGTGATTGAAAAGCTTAATGCTTTGAGGGGAAGGGGGATGGCTTCGATGTATTCATGGTCTTGCAAGAGGTTGTCTCTCGTATACGTATACGGCTATTTTATTTGATTTTACTTTCGGTTCATTGTTTTTGTATATGTGGCTGATGAATTTGGATCTTGTTTTGGCTGTGAATTCAGGAGCTACAAAAACGGGTTTGTTTGGCATGATCTTTGTGAAGATGACCTTATTCTTCCTGCTAATGGAAATGAGTACGTTCTTAAAGGCTCTGAGCTTGTTGAAGAATCTAATTCAGGTGCATGTCTTTGTAACCTTTCGTTTATTTAACATAGAAAATTGAATGGTGTTTTGGTGCTAGACAAGTTTAAAGCTTTGTGTACCTAACAATCACGATTCGCAAGAACCAAACAAGTCTGATATAATATGCAAGAATCTTGGACTAATTGCTTATTGTGTTATAATACTAGGGTTGATGTTGCCCGCAATTTTACGAGCTGATTCCAAAGTTTGAAACCCATAGGGAAATTTAGTTAACCATACATTTTAAGAGCATTAAGTATTAAAGGTACCATGTTTGCAGGTCGTTTTACTCCTACGGTAAAACTACAGAACCTAAAACAATTACCGGAACCACCATCTGCTAGAAGTCAAGATGAGTCATCATCATCAACAAGCATGAGTGGAAGAGATACTAAAAACTCTCATGATGATGAGCTGTCACCTCCCGTTCGGCTTTCTAGTTCATCTGGAGTGTCCCCGGAATCTAGAGGCGGAAAGAGTACGCCATCAAATGGTTGTCTTAGCTTAACCGAGTACAAAATCTACAAAAATGATGGTCTTGCTGATGCTTCCACACAAACTGAAGAAAATATAAAAGCTAATAAAGCCCGAGAAACTTGCACACGTGGTGTTTCAACTGATGACATAACACTAGAATCCTCAAGCCCATGTGTTAAAGATAATTCTGAAATTCAAATAGATCCATCCCCTCCATGTTCATCTAGTACATGTTCATCTGTGGGAAAAACTGAGACGTTGGAGTCGTTAATCAAAGCCGATGCTAGCAAGTATATTAATTCTAGACGATTAGAAGAAAGTCAAATGCCGATCAACTCAAAGCTCCGGGCTACAGATATGTTAATGCAACTGATTTCCTGTGGGTCAATATCGGTCAAAGATCATAGCTTTGGCTTAATTCCGTCTTATAAACCAAGATTCTCGGATTCAAAATTTCCATCACCTTTATTTTCAACATCTGTTGTGTTGAATGAGCTTGATTGCTTGCCAGATAATCCAAGATTTATGAGCATGAGATTAGAAGATAAGGAATACTTTAGTGGGAGTTTAGTGGAGACAAAATTACTAAAGGAAGAAGGCAATGCAACTCTAAAAAGATCATCCTCTTTCAATGCTGACAGGTTAGTATTTCTCTAGATTATATTGTTTCTCGTTACATTAAGGGACATACCGATTACGTGTGTTTTGCATTACATTTAGATGCGGTTTTACTGCTTATAATCAGATGATCAGACACGATTTCAGTACCCAAACACTAGAAATTGATTGTTTGTGACAAGTAAACGCGATGCCAAACTCCCCTTATTGTCACAATCTTGAAACTCGTTTGCTTGTTAGAGAAATACTGTGTCTGTTATTTTATATCATTTTAAGAAAAAATGATTTTTAAAATGCAGGACAAATAATGGTGATGCAGTTTTAGATAAGGAAATCACGACACGTACAAAATGTATACCAAAATCACTCAAACCGTCATTCGGTAAACACTCGAAACATGAGCCTATGAGATCCCCTGTTTCCGAGGGACCACGTTTCTCATCTGAAGCAGGCCCCAGTTCACGAATTGTATCCCCTTGCCCTTCCAACGGCAGTAGCAAAAGGATAACCGACCCATGTTCTTCCAAGAAACAATCAGGCCGCTTGGAATCATTTAGAGAAGAGAAAGAAAACATGATCAAAATCGAAGAAAGTTAAGTTATGATCTGATTTCCAAATATCATTCAACAAAAATAGAAAAAAAAAACATTTTCTTTAGCTCAGGTCATTTGATATCCTTTTCAATTTACTTCTAACAGGCTTGCTTCAGGAGCTCGGGTTATAATCCACTCGGAAGCATGTCATCATACTGAAGGTAACTTGTAGGTCTTTGATAATTTAAATTTGTTCTTAATTTAATTAGGGAATTATAATCTGTCGGTGGGCATTTTAGTAAATTCAGCCTGTGAATTTGAAATAGAAGAGAATCAAAATATTCAAGAAAAAAAAGGTGCTTTTTGATTCTTGGTCTGCCTTTTCATATCTGCTTTTTTGGCTTTACAACTCTAAATGCAATCCTTAGATTCTGTTTTCTTAATGGCATACATTCGATAGAGCTCCTTTTGGCATCTACTGCTTTAATTTACCGTTGTTCAACAAGATTAAGTTTCAAAATTTAGGGTTGGACAATCTAATAACCGAAAAAATTGAATCAGCTGAGAAGCCCTGTTTGGATTTATAGGGCTTGAATAGACCCAAACGACGGGTAAGTGGTTAACCGAAAACCGAAAAAACCGAACCAATCAAGTAGTGAAAATCTACTAAAGACGGTTTTGGTCCGGAATCGAACCGTACCAAAGACATTGTTTAAAACAAATTAACTTTTGGATGAATTTTTTTTAAATATATTTTATGTTGTGTATTTTAGCTATTGCTGTTCTGGTTACATACATTGTCAGCATATATTGTGGACAAAATAGAGGTACCACTTTATGTGTGAATTTATCGTTATAGTCAATTTACTGACACTTGTTTGTGTGGTAGTGGTGAGTTATGTCTAATCGTGAAGTTTTGTTTACTAGCAGAAGACCTGCTTTTGACTTTGAAAGTCAGCACATAGGATTCCCTAGTAATTATTAAGATCTAATATCAAGGTCAAAATTGACTAAAGTTGTTGCCAATGTGGCTGCACATGGAACCTTTTTTCGGAAACATCAAAACATGTTTGTATTAGACATGTGTAGTGGGGAAGGGAAAAAGATAAGACCCCTGTTTTTGATTAGTTCACGTGGCAGCTGAGTCAGCATAGGGCTTGAAGTGAAAATGGGGTCTTCTGTTTCTGATTAGTTCACGTGGCAGCTGAGTCAGCATAGGGCTTGAAGTGAAAATGGGGTGTAGTGGGAGGGGGAAAATTGGGGCGCTATTATAAAAATAAAAAAAATAAATAAATAAGCAACAACAACAACACATTCGGACGTGGCACGTTTTTTTGGCACCAGTTTAACATTCTGGCGTTATAAACATGACGCTTTGGCCCATTTTTGAAACTTAGCGCCCCCTGTAATGGTGTTGGGGGCGCTAAGTTGGTCTTCACGCCCCACTACGTAGGGTCTTATGTGCAATATATGTTATATTAGGTTGTGTGGATGGTTGATTGGTTGTAATCTTTGTTGAGTGAGATATGTAAATAACTTAAATAAGATGAAACCTACATTAGGATAAATCCTGGTTAGATTTTTTTGCCTCCTGTACCGACCCGTGACGAGGGAGATTGGTGATAAAATCATTTCACATAAGGATGACTTTGGGACCTTGGTGATGAGACAAACACACAAGTATTGAGGGTGCTTTGTTTTTACATACATAATTTATCTTACCTTTGCATACAAATTGTCTCTTGAATATCTTAACCACTAAAATCTACCCGCGTGTCCTAACGGAACAACTAAGGGTTTCCTCGTAAATACTAGCCTTTAATCTTGAAGATTAAGGAGGTTCTCATGTTCATGTAACGGATGCAACAATACACTTAAAACCTCTGTAACTTGTAAGCATAAGTTTGCTGCTTATTGTTGGAATGGCTAACTCGCACACATAATCCTACTTTTAAATCTACGCCTTTGCCAATAATAAGACTAGAACTCTCAACAACTTGGGAATGAACACCATTGTGTACATACACTTTGATTAGGCTACAAGCCCTTTGATAAGAATAGCTTTACCATCTATGTAGACCTACGTATACGCTCTTATATATGTGCTTTGTATACCTCGCTCATACTCCACTCTTATTAATGTGAAGAGTCGAGCGATGTCCTCTGCTGGTGTTAAACTCATCATGGTCTCAAACATATTTTAGCTTGGTTGTTAGAGTAAGCTCCTTCGCCATGAGTCCCATGGCATTCCATTTCTCTGTCTTTACATAACTGGATAATGGTCACTTGTTTTAAGACCGACAACAAGACTGGATGAAGTGATGAAGCCACGCACCATCTAGTGGATCCATCCCTGAGACATGAGCAAAATCTTGTTTTTTGTCGCTACCACTCATGAGAAGTTGCCACAATCGGTGTAGCTACTCCTAGTTCCGAGGAATAGTAGTTGCCCTTTGTATGTTCACACCTTTAGAGAAAAGGGATTGTTGGAACCGTTGTCTGAAGTGTTAAAATACGCGTTGGTTGTCATTAACGTCTTGGAAGATGCTTGACAATGGCTAAAAGAATACTGTCTGGTAGGCTAATCGGGCACTAGCGAGATGCTAAAGTTATGGTAGTTTTGAGTCCCAACGTTTCATGTTTTGCTAGGGCTAATGCTGTCAGACGAACTGATCCTAGAGCATTACAAATGTTTGGTTTGGGGTCTACTAACCAAACATTCCGAACAAAAGATAACAAGAGCGGATAACAGACAATCGAAACATCAAATGCGATTAAAGACTTAAATGTGTGCATGGGTGCTTAGGATGGTTGGTTCCAAACATCAAATGCGAACCGTTAAACCATGTTTCAAACCATGGGTTTGAAGCGTAGAAATCTCAAGCCGGCTAAACTGAATGATTTCTTTGGTTTAGACGATTTGGTCGATTTCAGTGGTTTATCAAGATCCCTATATACTTTCTTATTAGAGCATTCACATCCCACTCATCAAACACCCCTTTATCTTTAAAATACAAAAAAAATCAACTAAAGGCACACTACGTCCTATCCGCCATTTTCTACCCAATCTTTATAATTTGAAAATTATTATTGTAGTTTTCCATATATGAAAAACTACTATTCACCCTACATCGAATTATTGTGAGTATAAAAACAAGAAATTTATTAAAATAAGTGTATGTGAGTAAAATAAAGATAATTATGGTGGATGGGTTGTGGGAGACTTTTTAAAATGAGAGATAAATTTAAAAAGTATGAACTTTAGTTAAATTATAGAGTAAAAGACGGTGAAGGAGACGGGAATGCTGTTAATTGTTTTTTAGGATCCCAATATTACTTGCAAATTCGCAATGACCTAATAACAAACCCTATTGCCTATTTATTGGGCCTCCAAGCTCAAAATTATCTTCAAGTCTCCAACTCCAAGTGGTTAGTGCTTGAACCAGAATCGGCCCAGTATCAGCCAAAATGGGCCTATGGTGATCTTGTCTACGGTCGTTTCTGCTGACAATGAGTATGCAGCAGTTAAAAAATGGCACCAAGAAGAGTCTTTAGCGTGTATGTGTGTAAAAATATGTATTAAATCGATATTACAATTACATAGAAAACAATGAACAAGGAAATTTCATGTGATTTTGGCCTTTAAAAGTCTCTTATAGGAACAAACATTTTTTTCAACTAAATCATTACTTTACTATCAATGTCAGTTTTACTAGAATGATAGTGAACTGAATGATATTAAACAAGAAAAAGACTTGTTTTTAGTTTAAATCATTTCACATCATTGATGTGCATTTAAGGTTTAAGCCATAAGGTATATAATCTTTTAAGAGCATCCATAATAGGTTTTTCGTCTCCATCCACATATTACACTGAAAATTACTATATTTTCTATTTCTTTTTCGATTAAATAATACATTTTATACCTTTCTTATTACTTTTTTTTCTCTCTCTCTCCATCCCTCACTCACAACCACTTTAAAAAATATTAAAAAATGAATGCAAGAAAACTGCGTTCTCCCAAATATACCGACGAACAATAGGTTCATTCACTCACAACTACTCACAACCTCATCCACACATATTGGGGGTTTCACTCACAAAAATATAGATAACCTAATATGAATACTCTAAGCACGTGGGGCCTTTGATCACATGACTTAAGTTTTAAACTCTGTGTTTAACTTTGATCACATCCTGATTTTAGGAATGTTGCGTCATCATACAGTTAAAAATGAACATGGTTTTTTTTTTTCCAAACTTATTATTTCAACCTATTTTATACCTTCATGTTTACAAACTTACTTGATCGAAGTCACAGTATATCCTCATATACCTAATACTAATATTGCTGCACCCAGTCTCCTAAGCCATGGCCAACTACCATTAGTTAGAACTTCTTAGTCAGACTAAACTCATACATAAATGCCTACCTACACGATACGCACTAGTACACTACTCTCTAAAACGATTAATTTGACAATTTATTCTATAAGTCTTTTCACAAAGCCTATTTGCCAAATTAGAACACACTTTTCATACACTTTGTGCCAAATAGCCCGCTATGAGCCCAAAGAGATGCCTTAACGATCCAGCAAATAAATGATCTTTCAATGTATAAATTTCGTAAAAGTTTGAAAATTTAAAAGGTTTCAAGTTTACCCAGTCTTAACGGGTAACACTTCGATTTTCTCAACATTTCATAACAATTAAAATTTTCTGACTTTTCAACCCACAAGTTAAAGAAATGTTTAAATACAGAAAATCTTATTTTCCAAAATTCGTCAAGGCATCTGGGATCATTCACAACCTTCACATCATTTTAAATCTTGGTCTTTCGAAACACATTAGATTTACACACACTTCATGAAATGGTTTCATCTTGCATTTTATAAACTTGAATTGCATATTTTACAAATCAAATGTAAATCTGCATGTTTTCATATAACGTATCCAATATATGTTTTCGGGAGGAATTTGCAACTAATAATATATCTTATAACAAATTTCAAACTCGACTTCTCGTAAACACATGAAAATGTGTACCTACGAAATCTTTTCAAGTGAACCTGTTTTGAACTTGAAACATTCTTCAGTTTCCAAAAAGTTATCCTCATACCAGTAGACTATACGTCTGTTCTACGCACTTTCATTTACAGTAAATTTCATTATTTTTTTTACACCATTCTATTTATAGTTACGTTCGTACATTATCTTATTATTTTTGTATTATTCTTTTGTTGGTAGTTATTTTCACGCGTAATTCGCAACTATTCTCGCACTAGTTATTAGTAGTCATTCTTACAACACTAGTTTTGAGCATTAATTTAACTCGTTTACTTTCATTTTGTGCAAATTGTGCGATTTACTCGATTTATGTTATGCTATTCTTTCGAAATTTTATGCTATACTTATATACTTACATGAACGCATATTTGGTATGCATATTTTTTTTGAGCAAAACCCTGTTATACTTTACATTATTTTGTTCATCATCATGGCCAACGAACATACTAATTGATAGCTCGTATGAGATCTAAGCCAGTTCCCATGTACGACTCGGTTCAGAGTATTCCTCTAACCCAAGGGGAACAGTGTAATCCTCAGAGTTTATCAATATGGTTGTTTAGAGCCCAATGATATTGTGAACAAAAATTTACCGGTTAAGGGTGAACCCGAAAGGTGAAGAACCCCTAATCATGTCTTATACTTACACATTAATCTCATTACGGTTAAAAGGTGAACCTGAAAGGGGAAGAACCTCTAACCGCATCTTATACTTGAGCAGTATCTACTACTTAACACCTTTTGGTTGCACGCATTGTTTCTTGCATTACTTATGTTAGTGTTATGGAAGAGCATAGCACCCTAGTGTAAGGTAAATCGATGATTACGGTCCGGAAGGCAATCATGGATTTACAGGTACATGGGGGTGGTGTGTGATTCTACTTAGGCTATTGGTAGACAATCAGTACGAGTCCAAAGTATCAGTAGTGTGGTGGGTTAGCTGCGGTACACCCTATATATAAGCACGAGCGATACTGCGGGAACGGACTAGGAGTCTGACCAAGAACCTACCCATTACTATCTCTTTATTAGATCGTTGACTAATAGCTAGAATTTTCGATAAGAATGTTCTTACACGAGCTTCAATTCGACTTCCTATAGTCTTTCTCTGGACCATACACACAGAAAACACAAACTTTCTATACTCTTACTCAATCTGTTAGTCGAAATCCTGTTGCACGTCCTTAATAAAGTTCGGTCAGAAACTTCTCTAAAGTAAGGGAAGCTACTATAACACTGCCCTGCCCTAACCAGTTACATACTTTTCTCAAACCTTGCTCATTATAAACTTTTAATTCTCTAACCTTGGGTCAAACTTTAAGGATTTTCAAACTCTTATTTTGGGTATTAAACAACTACTTCAAACTTTGTCAAATCATAACTGATGCATTTCTTAAAATCTACTTGCCTTTTTACAAATGTCTTTTGTTTCATGGAAACCTTCACTTGAAAGTAATTTCGGGACGAAATTTTCTAAAGTAGGGGAGACTGTGACAACCTGCACCCTTCACATTTCATAAATGTGCATAATTGGTTCCTCAACTATTTCAAAATTTTTATTTTTAACCCTCGTATTTTAATAGGACCAAAATTCACAATTTAATAAAACTTATAATTTTTATAAGTAAAAGTATGCACGTTTTATACTCACATCTACACCCGAGCACGTATGTTTCAGACCTTGATACTCAAAGCCCTTAATTTTTGGTCCTAAAACAATTTAGAAACATAAGGAAACAAGTCTAGAACTTAAAATTGATTAAATTAGAAAAAAAAAATATTTTTTTTGCTCTCGCGGTCCGCGGAGACAGTCAAACAGTCAAAGTCCTAGTCAAATTCCTAGTCGAAGTCCTAGTCAAATTCCTAGTCAAATTCCTAGTCAAATAGTCAATTCATCTTAAAACCTTACTTTATTGTGTTGACCAATTTTAAAGCCTATTTGAATCCAAAACTAGTATAAAAACCCACCTATGACCCATTACACTTTGCACCTCTAAATTGATTGTTTCAATTCGATTAAACTCTCTCTCATACCTTTCTTCTAGAGTATATTACTTCTACATTTGAAGCTTTGATTATAAGCTCTTGTAATTGGCGAATTGGAAGCTTGATATTTTTCCTATTCGGTTTCTTTTCTTCTAAATTGGACTAGTTTCGTCGTTGAATCTTTGGATTGCTCGCATTTTCACGCTCGCTTAGTCATCTAGTCATTTGACAAAAGTGAGTATTTCCTATCCCCTTTTTGCTTTTATTCACTTTTGGGGTGTTACATGTACACTTATACAAATTACATATACAAGTTCACATTTTTACAATACAATTCTAGTACTATGTGCATTTGCTTACAAACGTGCTTTATGCTTAGACATTACATGTAGAATACATTTGTACTTAGTGAAATCATTAACATTGTACAAGCCGACCTTAACATTGGATAGCGCTATTGGATTGACAACCCGCCTAGGTTGATTCTCCCCCTTTTTCATCGGAGAATCTGTGGTCATTGTTAACTTATTATCCATTTATTGGATAAGTACACCGCCGTTCATTTAGTACATTTATACAGTCACAGGATTGATTTCGCTCATTTGTATGATACATAGTTTACATAATTGCACTGTAGCTTTGCACTTGAATTGTATACCATTTTCCAACTTACTATATCTATTAAAACTAGGAATGCTCACCAACATTTCATATGTTGACAAAACCTATTTTGTACATGTTTCAGGTGCAGTTTGATCTTAGTTCCATAACATTGGATTTTAGTGCTTGCTTTTAATAAGTTATTTCAAATTTCATGTTTCGTTCAGACTTTTGTATTTTTCCCATTTCATCTATGTAAGACAATTTAAATTATTCAATAATATATTTACATTTTAGTACCATGCGCTTTTGAACAATCGTCACTACGTGACACCTCGATGATTCCGCCATCGGTTGGGGTGTTACAAACAATATGTCAAATACATGAATGGTAAAAGGAGTTGGAACTATGGCCTATTAGAGTTTTGTGATATATAAGGTAAATATGTAAAATACAGCTATAATAAATTGTTTTACTTTTAATTTTAGCCCAAATTTAGATTTTTTTGCAATGTGTATGTGTGTGTATATATATAGTTAAAAATTTACATATGTATAATTTTTACTCGAGTTTGGAATCAAATCAAATTTATAATCATAAATTAGTATTCGTTTTATTGGATTCAATTCGGATTCGAATTCTTGATAGTCGAATCGAATACTTAAAAATCAAATCGAACTAAGTCGAATTGAGTTTTTGAAGCCGAATCGAATTCTGAACATCCCAATATTACCCTATATTGTGTCAGCTTTTGTCTAATCTAGGAAGTTGTGTAACCTTATACGCCTCGTGTAAACTTAAACAAGGCGTGTATAGGGTATCAAAATAAGTTAGTTAGTGTCTTAATATCATCACCCTTAATTAAATTGTATAGAGTATAAGTGACAAAGCAAGGGTTTAAGTCTAGAAGAGAAGAAATTAAGTTAAGGATGAGAATGAATAGTTTAATCCTAATATTTTCTGTGTGAAAGGACTAATTTTGTTGAGGTTGAGAAGTTGAGGGTCGAATCAAAGAAAAGAAAATCAGGTGGAGATTTGGAGATATCGAGTAAGGGATAATGCATGGAAAGTCAAGATAAATGTTATTTATAAAAGAGCATATTTGTTTGTTTGAAATGTATAGATTGTGTCATGATTGGTTTAGCTTAGGATGAAAGTTATGTTGGTATAAATAGATAATTAAGTTCTTTGTAATTTGTGTGGTTTTGGATCATAATAATAAAGACTCGTGACTAGGTTTAGTCACAACACTTGTTTTAGTGTTTGAGAGTTGGTCGATCCTGTTTTCCAACAACCCCCCCCCCCCCCCCCCCCCAAAAAAAAAAAAAAGGACTCGTTTAAACTTGTCTTAGTTGAGTTTTACCGAACAAATATTAAGCAGTTTAAGGGCAACTTGCCTAGTTACATCGCGGATTTTAGACACGTGACACATTAATTTTAAAAATTTTAGACATAGATATATCAATCATATGTGCCTGTCTGGTTATAGAATGCAACTCGGTCCTCTTGTTACGTCTTGAAGAGATGAGGTTGGCACAAAAGTACAAAACATTAACTTAACACTTCTTGGCCATAACTTTTTAAATATGCTATTATTAATCATTTTTATGGTACTACTTTCATGACTTTATTTTATATTATTACGTGTGCAATAACTTTAATTATTTTATATACATAAAGAAAAATGATCGATGTTACTAAAAGTAAAGACAAATTTGCGCTCAATCATTTTGATATTCTCTCGACTTATAGCCACATATTTATGGAATTATTTTGGCAATTTATGGAATCATTTGGCTTCAAAGAAATTGACTAGCAACAGGACTTTACTTGCTTACTTTAAAAGCAATAATTTAAAGCTGCACGGTATGGTGTGGTGTGAAAAGAGGCCGCGGAGGCTAGCCCACCACCTTGTGAACAGCGTGAAACAGGGCGTGGGGTAAATATACTGAAAATTCCACCGGTTGGGGTAAAAGTTGAGTCTGACGTGTACGGTTTCAATTCGCGGACGGTCAATATGCTTTTTTTTTTTATTACCTTTGGTTCTCCCAACGTTTATTTTTTAAATAATATCAACCCCATGAAATTTTACACTATATAACCCAATCATTTATTCAATTTTACCTCACATCCACCCCACATCATTTTAAGACGTATTTCAAAATTGAAATCATTTTTTTTCTTAAATCTTAAAAGCCCGGTTAAAACAACGTAGTCCGGGGCAGACCTTGGCTAGGACTGCCGATTAAACAGTGTGACATTGAGTCACTCATATGAAAGTCACCGTTAAAAAATATATATATAAATATTTATCAATAAACCTTGAATCTTTTAACACACATCATCTTAATACACTTGATTGTTGCACAACAAAATAAAATTAAATAAAATAACAAAATGCAAATACAAACCAAACATAACTCACATAGTGGAAGAAGATGCAAGATTTAAAATACATCAATGATTAAAACATTAACAAGGGCAGAAATGTCTTTTCACAATATTAAAACTCCGATCCTTACAATGGCTCGTGAGAGCGGCTAATGAAGATGAGCTCATAGATGGCACCAGCGAGCCCACCACCGATCAATGGTCCGGCCCAGTAGATCCAATGGTTACCCCAGTCCCAGCTAACCACAGCAGGCCCAAATGCAACAGCTGGGTTCATAGATGCACCACTAAACGCACCACCGGCTAGAATGTTGGCTCCCACTATTAAACCAATTGCTAAAGGTGCAATTGTGCCAATGTCACCTTTTTTTGGGTCAACTGCGGTTGCGTAAACTGTGTAGACTAATCCGAAAGTCATCACGATCTCGAACACTAAGGCGTTCCAGACCGATACTCCCGCGCTTACGGCGAATCCGGAGGTCGTCTGCATGTTTCAAGAATATTAGCCTAAAATATAGCTCATGTTGGGTAGGATTTGAAAGACTATAGTATATGGGTGTAAACGAGTCAAGTTGTCATAAGCTACTAGGAATTAGCTTTTTAAAAGCTCGAATCGAGCTCAGCTTAAATAATAATAATAATACAAATAATAATAATAATAATAATAATAATAAAAATTATTATTATTATTATTATTAATATGTATAAATCTATACTAAAAGTAGTTTTTAAGTGAACTAATAAATAATAAATAAGTCGAGCTTAACAAACTACCCACGTGTGGAGCCCGAAATATAAAAATAGAGTTTGAAACGCGCCAAGTTAAATGATCTGAACGCAAAACTAATATTTACATACAATTTATTTAATAATAGTATAATAATAACTATTACGGTATAAATCCTACGATAAAAGTAAGTAAACAATATATAAGTTGATTAATAAATAATAAATAAAATGAGCCAAGCTCGAGCTTTTAAAATAAAAGTCTAAAACGTCTCTTGTTCCACTAAGTTAAACGAGTTGAACTCAAACCAAACCGCCCATGGATAAAAAAAATGATCAAAAACTTACCAAACCACCAGTAGAAAACCATAGAAGCAAACAAGCCACAACGGAGCCAAGTAACTGAGCAATAATATAAAAAATCCCACGTAGCAACGTAATATTACCACCAACAAAGGCACCAAAAGTAACAGCAGGGTTAACATGACCACCAGAGATATTAGCACTTATTGCAACAGCCACAAACAGGCCTAACCCATGAGCAATAGCTGCAGCCACAAGCCCAGCTGGTGTAGATGCACCACCATCAGTAAGCTTAGCAAAAGCCATTCCAGAGCCTTGTCCAGCGAACACAAAGATAAGTGCACTTATGAACTCGGCTACAAACGCCTTGATGGCGCCTGGGTGAGTTACTTCTTCTTCGTAGCGACCGATGGCGACTCGGTCCACGAGTTGGCGATGGATTGGTGGCATTGTTGCTGAAATTTGACAAGGAAGTTTTGAGGAAGTGTATGGAGGGTGGTGTGGTGTTGTAGTATGTATGTATTAGGGTTATTGGTGGTTTATATTGATGAGGTTGTGGTGTTTGGGTGACCGGTTTAGCAGGTTGCAGGTTGTGTTTTGAGAGATTTTGTTTGAAGACCCTAGACTTGATGTATGGTAGCACTTATAATCCCTTTGTTTTTATTTGTATAGAATCTATACTAGTGTCCATATCAACTTCTTGATTCCTCATGGACTAGAAACGTTTTGTTTTTAGTAGACTAGAAACGTTTTCTATCCAAAAAGCTAGGGATGGCGGCATAATTTGTTGTCCACCTATCTGCTATATTTACGTAATTTGCGCTTTAAAAAATTATGATATTTTCAAGTGAATATATAATATTGTTAACCGTAATGTCACGCCGTAGTATTTTTCTAAATGCTTGTTTTAAAGAAATCCACATGTGTTGGGGTGAAATGTATTCTTGTTTCTTAGCACTATTATATCACACCAAACAAAAACTCACTCATACACCATCACCACCGTACACCTTCACCGGCCACCGATCTTCCTCTCTCTCTGACCGTTCAAAAATGGGGTGGGGTTGGCTGGGGTGGCGGGATATTATTGGTTGTTGGTTGGTTGGGGGGGAAATGAGTTTGACGTTAAAAGTTTAGCGCTGATGCCCCAATTTCATCCTTTAGCGCCCTCCGTTTTGGTGTAAAGGGCGCGAATTTGTGTTTAGCGCCGGAAATAGTGCCCCACTACGGCCGGTCTCAAGAAGATGCATGTGTTGGACCGCTAATCATTTTCTTCACCTATTTCTTAACAAATAAACCGATAAAAAAAATTAGGAAGTAAAGTTTATATATCCACGTCCCTTTCCTCATTTTTTTTAACATTCAACTTCATTAACAAACACAAACAGTCCTTGAAACGAGGACCGCTGCAAAACTAATTACTGCAAGTTGATGGAAAGGAGGTGAATAGTTGTTTCTGCAATGAGAAGGCACTGGAAAGAAGGCGAACCAACATAGATGTGTGTATAAACATAGTTAATGAGCGCCTTAAAAGTTAAAAAAACAACCGTCTTAAAAATGCATCATTGATATATGTATCAACAACAAAATTAATAAAAAAGAGATTATAAATGAAATTTGACTTAGTATTAAATTTTCGTATTAAATTTGTCTTACCAATCTACTGAAATTACATTTTTGCCCATATAAATAAATATGAAATAACGATGTTGTCCGTCCAGGATACACTATATAGTAGTATAGATATAGATATCTCTATATTTACCCATCACAAACAAAACTCAAATAAAAAAATAAAAATAAAACGGGAACAAAAGCCAAAAAGTCATCGCCTGAACTCGTGTCTCTCCCACCTCTTCTTTTCCGTCGCCTGAAAAGTCATTTTTCGTCGCCGGAGACAACTCCGACCACCCCAACCACTCCACCTCCGCCTTCAAGTTAGTTACAAAAACAACAACAAGGTTCAGAAAAAGCCAAATAGGTCGATCATGCTGTCGGTGGTATAGAAAGAAATAATATTTTATTCAAATTCACGGGTTCACATCTGTTAGATAGAACCCGAATTTGGTTCACGGGATCACTACCAGCATGAGTGGCGGCAGTGTTACCGTGCTAATAGTGGGGTACCCGTGACCAATTCGGTAGACGCCCCGTTCCCCTTATGGCGCTCTTGTCGTTTAATAAATTATATATATGCCAACTGTATACAAATTTGCTTAATCAATATATGTTATCATATTTTCCGTATCTTCTCATATCCCTCAAGTGGCATCAGAATGGGTATCACTTCTGGGGAAAAAAACGAATTGAAACAATCCAAATTGAAGATGAAAATATGAAATAACTATTTGAAAGTTTTTTATCACGTTAATAAGGCTGTGCACATCCAATCATTATGCCCCACACTATTGTCTCATATCATCTTGTGTTAATCGATTCTTTAATATCTAGAGGGTGTTTGGGATTGCTTATTTGAGTTGAAAAGTGTTTTTAAGGTTCTTATTGACTTATAACTTTTTAGAAAAAAAATTTAAAAAAATGTTTGGATTAGCTTTTGGAATTTGAAAAACCAATAAGTCAATAAGTTTTTTAAAAAAAGTGTTTGACTTAACTTATGTAAAGATTGGTTTTATGAGTGGGTAAATTTGTAATTTTTATTTCAAAAGCAAAAACAAAAATCCACAATATGTGACTTCTTAAAACAGTTTTTCAACCAATATCAAAAGGCTAAAACAGAAAGTGTTTCTGCTGTAGCCAAACATCTTATTCGCTTATTGACTTTTTTGAATAAACCAATAAATCAATAAGCTATTTTCCAACTAAATCCCATACATCCTCCTAATGGAAAACAAGAAAGTATATCATGTGTACCCTATAATACAATATCCGTAGTGAAGGAAAACGACATGTTCTTGAGGATGATCGGGTACATGTTTAGGGTGTAAGGTTAGAATGGCGATGGTGAGTTGAGACTCACAAATTAAAAGGAGATAGTGTAACACTTCGTTTAGCAAACAATAGTATATGTAATACTTATACTTCATATATTGTCAAACGAGAAAGTAATGATTAAAACAACTAATTAGAAATACGAAGTATCTAGACGAGCATTCACTAGTATAGCATAACGTTTAATAATAATATATTTTATTTGACCATGCTTCTTTTTAAATGAAACTTAGGCAAAAAAACGTAGAGAAAATTAAATTCACTTGACGATATATTTGTAATTCTATAAACGTTATATCTAAATTTTAAAGGGACAAAATTGCATTTTACGTCCTTTATGTTTGAACGAAGTTTCAGGCGCTTACATTGAATGTCCTTTAAGTTTACTTTTCTTTAAGGGTGGTGTCCTTAACTCATATCCCAGTTAACTTTTTATGTTAACTTGCCCCACGTGAGGGCATTTTTGTCATTCCACCAACAACACAAGCAACCACCACTGGATCTGACCTTCCCTTTAACCTAAACACCACCACCGAACCTCCCCTTTAACATCAACACCACCACCGTTTGCCTTTAACCTCCATTTTAACCTCAACACCACCACCCTAGCCTTTTAAAATATCTGAACGAAGCCATCGGGCGCCGACAACCTACGACACCACATTTGCGATGATTGAATTCTAAGGTTTGAGATATGGGTTTTCAACATTCCGGTATAATGGTGGTTTGTAGGTTTAGGAATGTGGTGCTTTGTCTTGTAGATGGTGGCTGTAGTGACAAAAGAGGTGGTGGTTGGGGGGGGGGGTGCAAATGATGGTATTTAGGGCTTGTATGCGGGGATGGACGATGATGAATGTGGAAGGTTTGCGACGCGAAATGTTGGGTATTGATGAACAACGGTTAGGTTAGGTGGCAAGTTGGAGACGGTGGCTGGTGAATCATTACTCGTAGTAGTTAATGGTGGCACAACTTTGGTTGTGTGAGTCTGAGACAGAAAAATAGGAAGAAGAGGGTGGTAATGGTGGCTGGTGAGTTATGATTGGCTAAGAGGAAAGAGGTGATGAGAAAGAGAGAGTGTGAAATAACGAAAATACCTTCACTTGCAATGCACATGGGGCAGACAAACAAAAAAAATAACTGGGTTATGAGTAAATGACACCAACCATAAGAAAAAGTAAACTTAAAGGAAAACCGGTGTAATATTTATAGTTAAAGGACAACGCCTGAAACTTCATTCAACATAAAGAATGTAAGTGCATTTTTTCTTTTAAAAGTTATAAAAGAAAAACAAGTGAAGCATCTAATTAATTATAATTATAATAATATAATATAAACTGTATGAACAAAATGTGGAAGGAACGTGTGCTTCTGCCATCCCACATCAAAGAAATTAAAAAAGTGAAGTTTGCATTCGAAATCCACATCGACACAGAAAAGAAATTTAAGCAGCCCACATCCTCTATAAATACAAGTCTTTAGATTTCATTAGGATTATGAGTTATTTTTCAGAACGTTCTAGTATAAGAGAATCCTAAACTCGCAATACCCTGTTAGGTATTGTTAATAGTCGTTTTTGAAGCACGAGTATGAAGACTCTGTATCGAATTGTTGTAGATAGTTATCAGGATATTACACGACTGTACTAGCAGTGGTAAGCAAATCTAAAGCAACTCTTAAATAGATGACTATCGCTTGTTTTCCCAAAACTATACATTTAAGGTCAAAGAGGATTGACAAAGCTACTTTTGGATCCTTAGTCTTAATCATATTTCTGCAATATATTCTAAGTATAGAAACTGCTGAAGAAGAAGACAACAAGTACTGAAGAAGACGATAACAAAGTGCTGAAGAGGAAAGATCAGAAGTTCTGAAGATGAACCAGACGAGCATCTAAAGAACAACTACTGAAGACAAACTCCTGAAGATTACTCATCAGAAGTTTGTCACTCATCAGCGCCTAGTTCCATTTGTTGCTACCTTAGCGACCTGAGAAAAACATGCCAAAAAGATGTCAACATATAATGCTGGTGAGTTCACAGGTTTGTTCAATATGTTATCAAGATGTTACCAGAATGTTACACTGTCCATACTATATCCATGTTACCAAGTACGCTAGCTAGGCGTATGTTTTGTTACTACTACGATTGGAAAACCATTACTAGACTGTTACCATGTGTTCAGCCCGATGTGTTGTAGCCATGCTACGAGTGTTACCAGTTCGAGACAATATGCACCCGCCCGGCCCTCCATGCCGTCGAGTGGGGCTTGTCAAACCCAATAGATCTATCCACATTTCCCCGTTATGCATCCCCGCACATTCATGGTTTCCCCGGGACTTTAAAAGATCGTATAGTACACAAGTTTAAAACCATAGTATGACATATGTTACCAAATTAGTTTAGTGTATGTTTTCTCCCCCAAAAGTTAAAGCAGTAAAAGTGGGGCCGTGAACTCACCTTAGATAGCGTTCTTCGGTTATAAGTAAAGATGTTAAGCCCTTGATAATCCCTCTACCGGAGATCTATCAAAATGTTCACGTAAGTGTTCCGACTAATAACCATAAGGTTATCTAGTCCCCGATTGTCCAGATCGTAACTAAGTATGTTTTAAAACGCGTTTAAATGTTTAACCGACACACTAGACCGACCTGACATCCCGTTGGTGACCCATTACCCTAACTAATCAAGTACACATAGATTACACACAAGGTTCAATCACAAAACACTTAGTTTGTATCAAAAATCTCATTTCAGCATCAGAACGGTCGAACCCGTCAGTTTAAGTCTCCTTCGCCCGTTTTACATTTCGTTCGACCGTCTGATGCCTCCTTCGCCCGTTTTACCACGTTCGCCCAAACAAAACCCAAGTTCGACCCTGGATTCTCTCCTTCGCACCTTCGATCGGTCGAAGGAGTCCAGGTTCGCCCCTGTTGTGCAAATTTTCCTAAAAACGCTTCAAACACATTCAAAACGACTCGAAACATCATCAAACACAGCAGTCAAGCATGAATAACTTATCCCTACAAAACCCCATGGATTTCCCCCAATAATACGTCCGTTTCAGCCCTTTTCTAAAATGGTAAAGATTATGGAAACATCACTTTCATGCATGAATAATTTACCAATTTGGAAACTTTTGAAATCGATCCATATTCAACATAAAATGCTCAGTTTGTCGAGTGTTCGATCTTTCCTTATTAGTTCTATTGATCATAAATATCATGCATCAAGTCTAGATTCGTTAAAACCCCCAAATACCCATAATATCATCATTTATCCAATCCTAACCCTTAACAACAATAATCTAGCATTAATAACAATCCTATATCATGTTTCTATCATAGATACAGCAGCAAATCATTGAACACCACATAATACACAATTTACATATGTTTATCATCATGGAAACCTATGTCAAATGATAATGTTTTGGTTTAGAAAGACGTTTTAAAAGGTTTTTAATCATAAAAACACCCTTAGAACAGATCCGGACAATTAGGGTTAGATGAAAACGAATTAAAATGCTTTTAAAAAGGTTTAGGATTAAGAACACACCTTGGATTCTTGTTTAGATGTTGTAGATAGGTTAGATTATGAAAAAGAAGAGCAAAAACTCCTTCCTTAGTGATTAAGATCGTTTGAGAGTGTTTTGGGACGGTTAGGGTTTGTGAAATGATGAAAAATGACAAAGTTTGGTATTTATACTAATTCTCCTTCGCCCCATATCAATGGTCGAAGGTGGCCTCCTTCGACCCTTTCACAGGGTCGAATGAGCCCTGTCCTGGTCGAAAGGAATTCTTTCAATTCCACACCCCAGGTTCGCCCATTTACAAAGGGTCGAACCAACCAAAATGTTCTCCTTCGACCACTCGAAGTGGTCGAACCAGAACTCACTTTTAACTAGTTTTCCAGTTTGTCGTGTTTAACGCATTCTAACACATCTTAACACATAAGCATGCATCCTTAATCTATATTTAACATATTTAAGCATAGATAATCATTTACACATCATTTAAACACATCAATGTATATAATCCACCACACGACCCATAATCTACACATATACTTAATTAGTTCATGTAATGTCACCAATAACGGAACCCGGTACTAGTGTATTACCAAAATGACTCCCAATGATCCTCCAGATCATTGTACCCTGGACAATCCTAACTTGACCCGACTCAACTAACCCAGTTAAGTTCGTTTATAAACGTTTCTCGCTAAGGTAGACTTAGATGTTACTAAAATGTTTAAGCCAAACATGCCGGGTGTCACATCATCCCCACGTTGAAAGAATTTTCGTCCCGAAAATTGCGCAAAGCCCCAAAAGAAAGAAACGGAAAAGAACAGAACGAAAAGAAAATTACCAGATGTCACATCATCCCCACGTTGAAAGGAATCTCGACCCGAGATTCATTCCGCTTCGGCTGTAACATGCCTCGATTCAAACGCGCGTTTCGGAAAAAGATGAGGATATTTAGCTTTCATCTGATCCTCCCGTTCCCATGTGAACTCCGGTCCACGATTCGAGTTCCAACGGACTTTAACGATGCGGATTTTACTCCGACGAAGGCTGCGAATCTTGTAGTCGAGAATCTCGACAGGTTCCTCCACAATGCGAAGACGATCATCAACCTTGATCTCCTCCAGTGGTACGATGAGAGATTCATCAGCCAAACACTTCTTCAAGTTAGACACATGGAAGACGTTGTGCACACTACCGAGCTCCGCCGGTAAGTCAAGTCTGTATGCCACCGGTCCAATCCGATCCAGGATTGCGAATGGTCCGACATATCGAGGGTTAAGCTTGCCACGCTTTCCGAAGCGTATGACGCCCTTCCATGGTGAAACTTTCAGAAGTACCCTGTCCCCAACCTGAAACTCCAAAGGTTTTCGACGGCGATCGGCATAGCTCTTCTGACGATCCCGAGCAGCAGCCAAACGCTGACGAATCTGTACGATTTTCTCCAAAGTTTCGTACACAAGTTCCGGACCAGTGAGTTGGCTCTCGCCCACCTCGGCCCAACAAAGTGGTGATCGACATTTCCGTCCGTAAAGAGCCTCGAAGGGAGCTTCCTTGATACTAGAGTGATAGCTGTTGTTATAGGAGAACTCCACTAATGGCAGGTGGATCTCCCAACTTTTGCCAAAATCGATAACACACGCCCGGAGCATGTCTTCCAAGGTTTGAATCGTCCGCTCACTTTGTCCATCAGTTTGCGGATGATAAGCTGTACTCATATCCAACTGAGTACCCAAAGCCTTGTGCAGAGCCTTCTAGAAACGCGAAGCGAAACGAGAATCACAATCAGAGATAATAGAAACAGGCACCCCGTGCCGAGCAACCACCTCCTTAAGGTAAAGTCGAGGCAACCGCTCGAGTCCATCGGTTTCCTTAATAGGTATGAAACGTGCCGATTTTGTCAGCCGGTCAACAATCACCCAGATCATATCGTAACCACTAGGTGATCTTGGCAGCTTGGTAACAAAATCCATCGTGATTCGCTCCCACTTCCATTCCGGAACCTCTGGTTGTTGTAGGAGACCAGACGGCCTCTGATACTCCACCTTGACTTTAGCACAAGTCAAACATTTGCTGACATAAGAAGCTATATCAGCTTTCATGTTTGGCCACCAATAAAGTATCTTCAAATCCTGATACATCTTATCTGAGCCAGGGTGAATAGAATACCGGGATTTGTGAGCTTCATCCAGAACAAGCTCACGCAATCCCCCGAACAATGGGACCCAAACACGTCCCGCAAAATAGTGTAAGCCATCGGTCCTGAGTTCAAGATGATTGTCAGCACTATGCATAGTTTCAGCCTTAAGGTTTTTCTCCTTCAAGGCTTCCAACTGTGCAGAACGGATTCGGTCAGGCAACGACGAATGAATGGTGAGCTGTAAGGCTCGAACACGGCGAGGATTCGCAGACTCCTTCCTGCTCAAGGCGTCCGCCACAACGTTCGCCTTGCCAGGATGATATTTGATAGCACGGTCATAATCGTTCAGGAGTTCAACCCAGCGACGTTGCCGCATGTTCAACACCTTCTGGTCGGCTGAAGACTCTTGTGATCGGTGTACACTTCACACTTGGTACCGTACAAGTAATGTCTCCAGATTTTCAATGCAAAGACTACCGCACCCAGTTCCAAGTCATGAGTAGTGTAGTTCTTCTCATGAACTTTGAGTTGACGAGAAGCATAAGCAATAACCTTCCCGCGTTGCATCAACACACAACCGAGACCACGAATAGAAGCGTCACAGTACACAACAAAGTCATCCGTACCCTCTGGTAAGGATAAGATAGGTGCAGAACAAAGTTTAAGTTTCAGCATCTGAAATGTTGATTCTTGTGGTTCATCCCAGTCGAACTTTCGGTCCTTCTGGGTAAGAGTAGTGAGGGGTTGAGCGATCTTCGAAAATCCCTCAATGAAATGACGATAATAACCCGCAAGACCTAGGAATTGCCGCACCTCAGATGGCGTCTTTGGTGCCTCCCAGTCTTTAATAGCTTCGATCTTAGCCGGATCGACATGAATTCCCAGTTCATTCACCACATGTCCTAGGAATTGAACTTCACGTGACCAAAAATCACACTTTGAGAACTTAGCATACAACTGCTCTTGTCTCAAAAGTTCCAAGACCAACCGCAGATGTTCCTCATGATCGGCCTTGTTCTTGGAATAAATCAGAATATCATCAATGAACACGATGACGAACTTATCAAGATAAGGTTTGCAAACATGATTCATTAGATCCATGAACACTGCCGGTGCGTTAGTGAGACCAAAAGGCATGACCAAGAACTCAAAATGGCCATAACGAGTGCAAAAAGCGGTCTTTTGAATGTCAGCTTCCCTGACGCGTAACTGGTGATAACCGGACCGCAAATCAATCTTCGAATAGTAGCCTTCCTTTTTTACTCTTTCCAGAAAAACTTACACCTGGTATACTTTTACACTATCTGATAGTCGAAATATTGTTGCATGTCCTTAATAACGTTCAGTCAGAACCTTTCTAAAGTAGGGGAGACTGCTTCATTAGTACCTCTGCCCTCACCAGTTACATACATTCCCAATTCTTTTTCATTGTAAACTCTCAACTTTCTAACCTTGGGTCAAACGGGTAAAATTTTGAAACTTTTACTTTGGGTATTAAACAACTACTCTAAATTTTGTCAAAACATGACTGATGCAATTATTTTAAAAACCTTGTTAACTTTTACAACGCCTTTTGTTTCATAATAACTTCCACTTGAAAGAAATTTCGAGACGAAATTTTCTAAAGTAGGGGAGACTGTGACAACCGTCACCCTCATCTATTAGAAAGTTGTCAATTTTAGTCCTTGTAAATTCCATTTGCTTAATTAAAAAAAAAAACTTGAGTTTCACTTAATTTTAATGTTCTTACCCTGAAGTACTTGCATTTTAATTGAAAACAATTTGACGTACTTCAAATAATATGTGTTCATATTTTACTAAACAATTACAACTATTCATATGTATAATATTTAAATGCAATATTATTATTATATTAAAGAAGCTAATAAATTTAGATGAGCAAATGTAGGTTGTAATTATTGTAAGTCAAAACTTAATTAATCAATTTGGTTCTAGCAATACTAAACATTAGAGTGATTTATAATAAATGAGAT
Organism: Ambrosia x helenae; assembly: GCA_030844895.1. Classification (NCBI taxonomy): domain Eukaryota; kingdom Viridiplantae; phylum Streptophyta; class Magnoliopsida; order Asterales; family Asteraceae; genus Ambrosia; species Ambrosia x helenae. The sequence continues at coordinate 29,938,741 of CM061227.1, read as the reverse complement.
AATGAATTGTATTGAATTTTGATTTAAGATGTTCTTTTATTCAAGCTAAACAAATCGAGAGTTATGAACTTATGATACCTTTGGTTTATAAGGAAAAAGAAAGTTTTGTATCAAAGAATTAATATGTAGTTTTAAAATCCACCAACAATTTAAACCCACATTCAATTCTTTTATGTTTTGTCTCAACCATTTGAAACTTCCACATAATAAGTATCATTTGATGGCAATTATGAAGTATTAACATCATGTAACATATATCATTGTGATATGTGTGTATATATATAGATGTAACTTTCATAATTTATCTAATGCTCATTTCCTTCAAAACCCACTAAATTAAACATCCTATGACCTTCCTAGACCCTTGCACATCATAAACCACATCAAAACACGCATAAAACACGATCTAAAACTCTGTTCTTCGGCCACAATGTGCGATTTTTACCATTTTTTTCGGGTATGAAACGTGATTGTAAGTTCCTTTTTTTGTGCCATTTTGTTCATTAGATCTTCCTTTACAAATGCCCTATTGATTTAGGTTCCATTGTTGTGGAATTCAAGGTATTGGATTTCTAGGGTTAGGGTTTAGTTTTGGGGAACAAGATGAAGTTTATTGATATTATAAAATGTTTTATTTTCATTTGAAATAGCTTGTATTATTTTATTTTATTTGTACTTAATTAGTTATAATAAATTATTTAATAATTCATAATGCCTAAAATCGGGTATATAAATTTAATATTTTACAAAACGAAAGTATTTTATGATCCAAAGTCATAATCTTCATTATTTTTATTCATTGTGTAACTTACAACTGTTTATTCAATTCTTTATAATTATTGTAATTATTTACAATTATAGTCTAATTAATTAATTTCGTTCGAAACATATTCTTATCTAAATATTCAATTGGTAATATTTAGATTACTAAATCATAATCATAGACTTTTACCATATTTTTTTTTGTGATACATATTAAGTTGTTTATAAAAAGAAACTCTAATTCCCCAAATCGACTTAGCAAACCCTAATGCCTTATTAGAACCCTAGTGACCTTAGACTTTCCCTTATTAGTACGCTTATGCATTATAGGTTGGATTCAGCGGAATTCCCATTACTTAGCTCACGACCGCTTAAGTTGGATTTTGATCGCTTTCGCAAACTGTGAGTATATCTTTCCCCTTTTTACCGTTTTACTACTTTGGGGTGACTCATGTACTTATATATTAATCAAGTTTCAATTTCTTATACTTAATGCAATTCTCATGTGTGTTTGCTTTATGATAATTGGTGTGTCTATGACTTGTCAAAATCATTAACCGCTGGGCGGCCTAGCTTTTCAATGAATAGTACTATGGTATACCCCCTTGAGACTCTGTTGAGAGAATCTTGGTCATTGTCTTGTTAATTCATTATTCAGTTGGTTAGTCATGTGTTAGCCATTATTCTCAGGTTTGGTTTTGAACAGATATTACTTATTACATAATTGCAAATGGTACCGCACATGAATTGTTAAACATTTTTCCTACTATATTTATTCAAACAGGGTATGCTCACCAATACAATTTTTGTATTGACCAAAATTATTTTGTACATGTTTCAGGTTGTTTTGAGATGCATCCTTTAAGCTTTCGGATTTATATTTAGATTTTGATTCATTGTATTTCAATTTAGTTGGCAGTTAGAATCGTTGTATTTCATTTCAATGTAATAAATTATTTAATCAATGTATTCAAATTTACACTTTAGTCCATGTGCTATTGAACAATCGTCACTACGTGACACCTCGATGTTTCCGCCATCAGTTGGGGTGTTACAGATTGGTATCAGAGCCATGGTTATAGGGAATTAGGTTATTAGAATGCCTTTTAGCCTAGTCTATAACTAAGCTTATTTTCACGAGTCCTCTCGTGTACATTTCTCTTATTTCTTATATTTTCTTTCAAGATATTTTCGCTATGATTCTTTCTCGTTATTCTTTCGGTTTTTTGTTTAGAAAAGAAGACACTCGTATTTCACAAACGAAACGATATCACCAAGTTAGGAGTGACATCCATACCTTGGTGATTAGTTTCAATCCTCTATATGTTATTTATCTTAGGAATATACCTTTGAGATAGGAGTGACATCCACACCTCAAAGAGTATTTCCTTCAAAAAGAAACTTAACCACTAAGCTGAGGGTGATATCCTTAACTTAGTGATTGGTTTCATTCCTCAATTGTTTTCAATTTTGAAATACATCTTTGAGTTAGGAGTGAAATCCACATCTCAGGGATCTGTTTCTACATCTCGTTTTAAAGTCTCGCTAAAGGTTTTGAAATTTACCAGTGACGGGGTATGTGCAATCGGAAAAAATGACCATTCACTCATAGGTTCAAGTACGCTCCCCACAAGTCCCTAATAATATTTCAATCTCTTTGGCTAGTCATCAGTTTCATTAGAAATATTTTCAGTATCACATTTTTGATATATTTTTCATTTGTTGTTTGAAACTCTTATCATAAATTTTTTTATAATGAAGTTATTATGTCTTTTGAGTTTTCTCTATTAATAGCTATCGCTATTTGTGCATTTTTCCGTTTTTCATTATTGACTCTTAAGTTTTGTTTAACATTTGGATTTTTAGTTCCATCTCTTGATGTTTTATATACTCATTAATTATTCGCTTTTGGATTTTTTTTCATCATCATTATTAAAACTTTTATCCGCTTTAAAACTTACACTATTTTCAGTTATGATTTGTGACTTCTACACTATTGTCGCATTGAATTTTATCATTCACGTCATTTCTAAATCTTGGTCTTTTGAAAACACATTTGATTTATATTATTTTCGAGAAAAGAAACTTGCGACTGATAATATGCATTATGACAATTTTCAACTCGACTTCTTGTAAACACATGAAAGTATGTACTTACGAAGTCTTTTCATGTGAAGCTGTTTTGAATCTAAAAAGTTATTCTCATGCATCACTATTATACTTTCAACTATATCACAAAGTTCGAGTAAAACTACATTTTGTTTTATAAACAATAATTTATCTTTTACACTTACACTCTTTCAGTCGCAAAACTTTTGGTCTAATTATTGGACATATCTTCATCGAAATGTTGCTAAATGTCTTTTAACATATAGTGCATATATTTTAAACCCGCATGGCGAGTAGATTATACGTATGTTCCGTCCACCCTCAATTGCAGTAAATATCATTATCTTATTCTTACATCATTTTATTCTATTATATTCGCATATTATCTTATTTATGATTATTTTCGTATTATTATTTTATTGGTGGCTATCCTCACGCGTTATTTACAATTATTCTCGCACTAATTATTAGTAGTCATTCTTACAACACTGGTTTTGAGCATTAACTTAACTCGTTTACTTTCATTTTGTGAAAATTGTGCGATTTACTTAATTTATATTATACCATTCTTTCAATCGAAATTTTATGCTATACTTATATACTTACATGAGCGCATATTTGGTATGCACATTTTCTTTCCTATTTTGAGCAAAACCCTGTTATACTTTACATTATTTTGTTCATCATCATGGCCAACGAACATACTAGTTGATAACTCGTATGAGATCTAAGCCAGTGCCCACGTACGACTCGGGTTAGAGTATTTCTTTGATCCGAGGGGAACGGTGTAAACCTCAGGGTTATCAATATGGGTGTTTAAAGCCAACGATGTGAACAGGAGTTATCGGTTAATGGTAAACCCGAAAGGGAAGAACCTCTAACCATGTCTTATACTTACATGTTATTCACATTACGGTTAAAGGGAAAACCCGGAAGGGAAGGACCTCTAACCATGTCATGATTGAACATTATTTCATTACAGTGGCTATTACATATGGGTTGTACACATTTTTTTTTTTTTGGTATTATTTATGTTAGTGTTATGGAAAAGCATAACACCCTAGTGTAAGGTAAATCGGTGATTACGGTTCGGAACGCAATCATGGGTTTACAGGTACATGGGGGTGGTGTGTAATTCTATTTAGGCTATTGGTAGACAATCAGTACGAGTCTAAAGTATCGGGAGTGTGGTGGGTTAGCTGCGGTACACCCTATATATAAGCATAAACGATACTACGGGAGCGGACTAGGAGTTTGACCAAGAACCTACCCATTACTTTATGATTACCTCTTCACTAGATCGTTGACTAATAGCTAGCATGTTCGATAAGAACGTTTTTACATAAGCTTCAACTAGTTTTATAGGAGCCTTCCTTTTTTACTCTCTCCAGAAAAACTTACACCTGGTATACTTTTACACTATCTGATAGTCGAAATATTGTTGCATGTCCTTAATAACGTTCAGTCAGAACCTTTCTAAAGTAGGGGAGACTGCTTCATTAGTACCTCTGCCCTCACCAGTTACATACATTCCTAATTCTTTTTCATTGTAAACTCTCAACTTTCTAACCTTGGGTCAAACGGGTAAAATTTTGAAACTTTTACTTTGGGTATTAAACAACTACTCTAAATTTTGTCAAAACATGACTGATGCAATTATTTTAAAAACCTTGTTAACTTTTACAACGCCTTTTGTTTCATAATAACTTCCACTTGAAAGAAATTTCGAGACGAAATTTTCTAAAGTAGGGGAGACTGTGACAACCGTCACCCTCATCTATTAGAAAGTTGACAATTTTAGTCCTTGTAAATTCCATTTGCTTAATTAAAAAAAAAAAACTTGAGTTTCACTTAATTTTAATGTTCTTGCCTGAAGTACTTGCATTTTAATTGAAAACAATTTGACGTACTTCAAATAATATGTGTTCATATTTTACTAAACAATTACAACTATTCATATGTATAATATTTAAATGCAATATTATTATTATATTAAATAAGCTAATAAATTTAGATGAGCAAATGTAGGTTGTAATTATTGTAAGTCAAAACTTAATTAATCAATTTGGTTCTAGCAATACTAAACATTAGAGTGATTTATAACAAATGAGATAATGAATTGTATTGAATTTTGATTTAAGATGTTCTTTTATTCAAGCTAAACAAATCGAGAGTTATGAACTTATGATACCTTTGGTTTATAAGGAAAAAGAAAGTTTTGTATCAAAGAATTAATATGTAGTTTTAAAATCCACCAACAATTTAAACCCACATTCAATTCTTTTATGTTTTGTCTCAACCATTTGAAACTTCCACATAATAAGTATCATTTGATGGCAATTATGAAGTATTAACATCATGTAACATATATCATTGTGATATGTGTGTATATATATAGATGTAACTTTCATAATTTATCTAATGCTCATTTCCTTCAAAACCCACTAAATTAAACATCCTATGACCTTCCTAGACCCTTGCACATCATAAACCACATCAAAACACGCATAAAACACGATCTAAAACTCTGTTCTTCGGCCACAATGTGCGATTTTTACCATTTTTTTCGGGTATGAAACGTGATTGTAAGTTCCTTTTTTTGTGCCATTTTGTTCATTAGATCTTCCTTTACAAATGCCCTATTGATTTAGGTTCCATTGTTGTGGAATTCAAGGAATTGGATTTCTAGGGTTAGGGTTTAGTTTTGGGGAACAAGATGAAGTTTATTGATATTATAAAATGTTTTATTTTCATTTGAAATAGCTTGTATTATTTTATTTTATTTGTACTTAATTAGTTATAAAAAATTATTTAATAATTCATAATGCCTAAAATCGGGTATATAAATTTAATGTTTTACAAAACGAAAGTATTTTATGATCCAAAGTCATAATCTTCATTATTTTTATTCATTGTGTAACTTACAACTGTTTATTCAATTCTTTATAATTATTGTAATTATTTACAATTATAGTCTAATTAATTAATTTCGTTCGAAACATATTCTTATCTAAATATTCAATTGGTAATATTTAGATTACTAAATCATAATCATAGACTTTTACCATATTTTTTTTGTGATACATATTAAGTTGTTTATAAAAAGAAACTCTAATTCCCCAAATCGACTTAGCAAACCCTAATGCCTTATTAGAACCCTAGTGACCTTTGACTTTCCCTTATTAGTACGCTTATGCATTATAGGTTGGATTCAGCGGAATTCCCATTACTTAGCTCACGACCGCTTAAGTTGGATTTTGATCGCTTTCGCAAACTGTGAGTATATCTTTCCCCTTTTTACCGTTTTACTACTTTGGGGTGACTCATGTACTTATATATTAATCAAGTTTCAATTTCTTATACTTAATGCAATTCTCATGTGTGTTTGTTTTATGATAATTGGTGTGTCTATGACTTGTCAAAATCATTAACCGCTGGGCGGCCTAGCTTTTCAATGAATAGTACTATGGTATACCCCCTTGAGACTCTGTTGAGAGAATCTTGGTCATTGTCTTGTTAATTCATTATTCAGTTGGTTAGTCATGTGTTAGTCATTATTCTCAGGTTTGGTTTTGAACGGATATTACTTATTACATAATTGCAAATGGTACCGCACATGAATTGTTAAACATTTTTCCTACTATATTTATTCAAACAGGGTATGCTCACCAATACAATTTTTGTATTGACCAAAATTATTTTGTACATGTTTCAGGTTGTTTTGAGATGCATCCTTTAAGCTTTCGGATTTATATTTAGATTTTGATTCATTGTATTTCAATTTAGTTGGCAGTTAGAATCGTTGTATTTCATTTCAATGTAATAAATTATTTAATCAATGTATTCAAATTTACACTTTAGTCCATGTGCTATTGAACAATCGTCACTACGTGACACCTCGATGTTTCCGCCATCGGTTGGGGTGTTACAGACATTCCCTAAGGGCGTGTGTCGCTTCGATTTTCTTACCATCAGCCAATTCTATTAAGTACTTAGCCTCTAAAGGTGTGGGTACTATATCTAGCAATCGTCTAATATCCAAAGACACGAAACTCTTATCGGCACCAGAATTAAATAAGACAGAAACATAGCGATCATTAAGAAGGAACATACCGGTAACTGTGTCTGGATCCTGCCTAGCCTCTGCAGATCCAATGACGAAAGCACGTGCAGTCCTGCCTCTGCCGCCATTGTTCCCGTTACCGTTCCCGTTCTTCCCATTGTCGCCCTGTTTTCAGCTTGGGACAGTTACGCTTGAAATGTCCCGTGTCACCACAGTTATAACACCCCTGCCTCCCCTGAGTCCCCTGAGCAGCAGGAGCAGGAGCAGAAGTAGGGGTACGAGTCTAGGCCGACGGAAGTGTTGCCCTGCAGTCCTTAGCCAGGTGTCCAGGCTGGTTGCACCGATGACAGCGTGCCTTATCACAGTTCCCCGAGTGATGATAACCACACCGGTTGCATTTGGGATGCTTCCCGATATACCCACCTGTCTTCTGCCCCGAAGACGATCCAGACGACTCAAACTTCTTTGCCGGCTGAGATGGTGCCGGTACAACACTCTTCCCATACCATCCCACTTCCTCTTGTTCCCCTCAATAACCTTCACAGCAGCACCCTTGGGAGGCAAAACACCTTCTGCCACCTTCAGGTTAGTCATCCGATGAGCTGATCGGACAACTTCAGCAATAGTGGGAAGATTCCCAGCAGCCACCAACCCAGCAATCTCCGGCACTAGCCCAGACACATAGTGCTCGATCCTCCTGTACTCGGGTGTGTGCAGATCAGGGCACAACACCGCCAGCTCGTTTCTCCTCACAGTGTATTCTTCAATCTCGGACCCGACCATCTTGTAGCTCCAGACCTCATGTTCCAACTTCTGTATCTCCTCCCTCGGACAATACTCACCTCTCAACAGCTGCACAAACTCCGCCCAAGGCATAGCAATAGCCTCTCCCAATCCCATGTTCTGAGTGGTAGCATTCCACCACGACAGTGCAGGCCCCTCAAATGTCGCAGTAGCATACTTCACCCGGTCCCCAGCAGGACAGTTACACATAACGAATACAGACTCCACCTTCTCCAGCCATCGGAGCAGTCCCACCGCTCCCTCAGTTCCAGCGAAGTTATGGGGCTGACAATCCCGAAACTTCTTATAAGAGCACTGAGGTGGGGGTGGATTGGCACCAACACCTGAAACACGGTACATGAGTAAAACATAAACGAAAGGACACGAAACCCAAAAATGAGGCAAGGTCGACAGAAATCAACTCACCACCCATGGCATTAATCCCAGCCTGGAAATTAGCCATAGCCATGTTCACTTGCTGCTGTAGCAAGTTGTTCAGCTCAGCTTGGGTCATGTTGATATTTCCACGACCACCGCCTCCAGCACGACCACCGCCGCCAGCACGGCCACTGCCGCCACCACGACGTCCACCACCGCGAGCACCAGACATGATCTAACAAATCAAGAAATCGAGGGATTCAGATTCACTTCCAGTGTCAACCACTAGAAATTTACAAGAGTTGACCTAGGGACAAATCCAGGACTATACATCCAAACTCGAAGTCCATCGGGATTTTCATGCATTCCAGTTTATTATTTCGTGTGCACCCGAAATGATAAACTGCTCTACATGGTCCTCCAGATGTACCCCTAATCCAGACCCCAGTCACCGAATATCGTCGCCTATTAACGTGTGACGATAGGTGTAAGTGTAGGAAGGCATGTGTGTGCTAGAACCAACAAATCAACCCCTCCTTCTTCAATCCAGAAGAAGAAGACAAGAGTAGGTAAGAACCCAAATAAAAGCGGATGATGTAACGGAGAAACATGATGATGATGTAAGGACACCCCGACAACGTTAGTACGTATCCCACTAATAGACTCAAGTATGTGACCGTCTAGTGTGTGCGACTCGGCTATAGACCAGACTCTACATGCAGCCCTAGTTCACTATAACCATTGGCTCTGATACCAATCTGTCACACCCTCAAATTTCCACTTGTGGGGTTTTACCGCGAGGCGCATGACAAACCAGGATCCAAGTCAACAATCACAATAAACAACTCTATATGAAAAACGTAAAAACCATAAACAACGATTTTATAAGCGGAAGCATTAAGGAAGAATTTAATCAGCTACAATAGTATTCCAAAGTATTCAAGACACTTTTATTTCAAAACGTGCAACTAAGCCTAGACGCCAATGCAGACCCGTGCGCCTAGTTCCATTTGTTGCTACCTTAGCGACCTGAGAAAAACATGCCAAAAAGATGTCAACATATAATGCTGGTGAGTTCACAGGTTTGTTCAATATGTTATCAAGATGTTACCAGAATGTTACCCTGTCCATACTATATCCATGTTACCAAGTACGCTAGCTAGGCGTATGTTTTGTTACTACTACGATTGGAAAACCATTACTAGACTGTTACCATGTGTTCAGCCCGATGTGTTGTAGCCATGCTACGAGTGTTACCAGTTCGAGACAATATGCACCTGCCCGGCCCTCCAAGCCGTCGAGTGGGGCTTGTCAAACCCAATAGATCTATCCACATTTCCCCCGTTGTGCATCCCCGCACATTCATGGTTTCCCCCGGACTTTAAAAGATCGTATAGTACACAAGTTTAAAACCATAGTATGACATATGTTACCAAATTAGTTTAGTGCATGTTTTCTCCCCCAAAAGTTAAAGCAGTAAAAGTGGGGCCGTGAACTCACCTTAGATAGCGTTCTTCGGTTATAAGTAAAGATGTTAAGCCCTTGATAATCCCTCTACCGGAGATCTATCAAAATGTTCACGTAAGTGTTCTGACTAATAACCATAAGGTTATCTAGTCCCCGATTGTCCAGATCGTAACTAAGTATGTTTTAAAACGCGTTTAAATGTTTAACCGACACACTAGACCGACCTGACATCCCGTTGGTGACCCATTACCCTAACTAATCAAGTACACATAGATTACACACAAGGTTCAATCACAAAACACTTAGTTTGTATCAAAAATCTCATTTCTGTATCAGAACGGTCGAACCAGTCAGTTTAAGTCTCCTTCGCCCGTTTTCAGTCTCCTTCGCCCGTTTTACATTTCGTTCGACCGTTTGATGCCTCCTTCGCCCGTTTTACCACGTTCGCCCAAACAAAACCCAGGTTCGACCCTGGATTCTCTCCTTCGCACCTTCGATCGGTCGAAGGAGTCCAGGTTCGCCCCTGTTGTGCAAATTTTCCTAAAAACGCTTCAAACACATTCAAAATGACTCGAAACATCATCAAACACAGCAGTCAAGCATGAATAACTTATCCCTACAAAACCCCACCGATTTCCCCCCATAATACGTCCGTTTCAGCCCTTTCCTAAAATGGTAAAGATTATGGAAACATCACTTTCATGCATGAATAATTTGCCCAATTTGGAAACTTTTGAAATCGATCCATATTCAACATAAAATGCTCAGTTTGTCGAGTGTTCGATCTTTCCTTATTAGTTCTATTGATCATAAATATCATGCATCAAGTCTAGATTCGTTAAAACCCCCAAATACCCATAATATCATCATTTATCCAATCCTAACCCTAAACAACAATAATCTAGCATTAATAACAATCCTATATCATGTTTCTATCATAGATACAGCAGCAAATCATTGAACAACACATAACACCACATAATACACAATTTACATATGTTTATCATCATGGAAACCTATGTCAAATGATAATGTTTTGGCTTAGAAAGACGTTTAAAAGGTTTTTAATCATAAAAACACCCTTAGAACAGATCCGGACAATTAGGGTTAGATGAAAACGAATTAAAATGCTTTTAAAAAGGTTTAGGATTAAGAACACACCTTGGATTCTTGTTTAGATGTTGTAGATAGGTTAGATTATGAAAAAGAAGAGCAAAAACTCCTTCCTTAGTGATTAAGATCGTTTGAGAGTGTTTTGGGACGGTTAGGGTTTGTGAAATGATGAAAAATGACAAAGTTTGGTATTTATACTAATTCTCCTTCGCCCCATATCAATGGTCGAAGGTGGCCTCCTTCGACCCTTTCACAGGGTCGAATGAGCCCTGTCCTGGTCGAAAGGAATTCTTTCAATTCCACACCCCAGGTTCGCCCATTTACAAAGGGTCGAACCAACCAAAATGTTCTCCTTCAACCACTCGAAGTGGTCGAACCAGAACTCACTTTTAACTAGTTTTCCAGTTTGTTGTGTTTAACGCATTCTAACACATCTTAACACATAAGCATGCATCCTTAATCTATATTTAACATATTTAAGCATAGATAATCATTTACACATCATTTAAACACATCAATGTATATAATCCACCACACGATCCATAATATACACATAAACTTAATTAGTTCATGTAATGTCACCAATAACGGAACCCGGTACTAGTGTATTACCAAAACGACTCCCAATGATCTTCCAGATCATTGCACCCTGGACAATCCTAACTTGACCTGACTCAACTAACCCAGTTAAGTTCGTTTATAAACGTTTCTTGCTAAGGTAGACTTAGATGTTACTAAAATGTTTAAGCCAAACATGCTGGGTGTCACATGAAGGAAGTATTGAGACCATAAAAGGCCTGCAACATAACCAAACTTGAATAAATAAATTAGAGTTGGTCCAGAGAATTCAAGTGCCTTAGTGGTGCCGACAGAAAAGGCCCTTATGCTCTAGCAAATTACGTACAAAAAATATTTTTCTAAACGACGATTAATGTTACAACAAAAAAAACATAACAAAATATAATATAATAATGACATATCGTAATAGCTATCTGATGATTAATGCAGCTCTCCAATATTTTTTAAATGGCGATTAACATTACAATAATAATTCTTCAATGCTTTTATTTAATTAATGTTTAGATTAGAGTAGACAATTTGAGATTGGATATTTGGATTATTAAGTATGGGTCAAATTGAGCATAATATAAGTTTTAATGTTTAGATAAATTATAAATGTTCCAATACATTTTAAGTTTATAAATTTTTAGAGAGAGCCTAAAAAGTTTTTCGTTTCCATATTTACACACACGTGTGTGTATGTATATGTATGTATATTGGCCTTACAAAATAACTGGTCTTGGTTGGAGGTGCGACTCACCCACCCCAAGGCCGACCCTTAAATAAATGAACGTTAGGGTATTCCGGATACATAAAGAGGTATTGAGGCTGAGGAAACCGCATTAAGCCCTCACACTATGGGTTGCCTAATAGTAAAATACACTCATAATGGGTAGTATGCCATTGTCTTGTATTAAGGTTGGGAAGTTGTAGCGAGCCCTCCCATTATGCGTTGTCCAGTAGTAAAATATACTCATAATAGACTGTATGCCATCGTCTTATATAGTGGCAGTATGTCATCCTAGTACGAGTATTTGTTTAGTCTGTAAGGTGGAGGGGATGAATGCTCACACAGTACACCTGTAAAAGTAAAAGTAAATGTGGCATGCTTAGATAATTAGGGCGTGTGCCAACCAAAGTGTGTAGCATGTAAATAAAATTAGTATTAATTGTTGTTTAGCTGATTAGGATTTACATTGATTATGGTCTATGATTTTATGTAGTTTTGATTATGGTTTTAGTTTGTGTGCAATTTATCAGGGTTTTTTGAAGATGAAACCCCAATTTAAACAAATTATTATTAACAATCTTTTTTAAAAGAAAATGCTTTAAGTTGTGCGGTTAAAATAAAAACTTTTGATAAAGTGAAAGAAGAGGATCTAATGACTCGATTTCAAGCTTTCAAAATCGAAGAGGAGAAATCTATTAGGTATGTGTTTAACTTTATTTACTATCGTGTTTTTATTTTTGATTCGTTTACATTGTATGAAAGTGCATTAAAAAAAAATTAAACATTACCCATGAAATTTCAGTCTAAATCCGTCACGGCTTGCAATTATAGTCTTGAATTAAATTTTGTTTTATAATATAAACTATATTTAAAAATATTTTTCTCTATATTAACGAATAATAAAAAACATACAACATGACATACACATAAAGTAACACTACAACTTTAACCTTAAAAACATATTATTCATATAACAATTATGGACCATATTAGGTGTCTTGTAAAGCATGCACAGTTGCACACAATAGCCAGAGAACATGTAAAAGTGATGTGGTCCTCAAATGCAAAATGAATTCATAATTATATATGCTAATATGCTACATACAAGCGACCATTCATTTGTATTTTTTTTGAATGACAAATTTCTATTTTTTGTGAGACTTGAACCCATTACCTCCTTCTTAGGTATTCCTAAAAGTTTTGCTTTTACCACTGGACCACCAACCCCAATTATTTAGTGTTTTACACAAATCCTTGCAATACTATGCAACTTGAGGGGCTGTTATGTAATTAACAGAAAATAAAGGGGTGCAAAGTGCAAATAAAAAAGGTGTGGTGGATCGTAGGAGCGTGAAGTGAGGGGACATCGTAATCCAGGTGACAGCCAAGCATCACCTCCAAACCGGTAAGAGACCGACACGTGTACGTAATGGATAAACACCTCTTTGTCTTTTTTAGATGCGTTGATATTTTTTCTAGAGTCTGATCTGTCACTCTACCACAGTACCACGCGAAACTCATGGTCGTCTTGTAGATTCGGAGCTCCGACCATTTCTCAACCTAGAATTAAGGCTTTAAGTTGTTAAATTAAAAAACAAATAAATAATATACGGTTAGAGCTGCTCAAATCGCTCGATAGTTGCCGATCGCTTGAAATTTGTTCGGAATTAAGGCTTTAAGTTGTTAAATTAATAAACAAATAAAACTAGACTCGTTATTTCTAGCTCATGGAGATCAAACTAGACTCATAATTTCGTTATGGTCAATTCTATTCTTGGTAGCCTCCAAATTTATGTGGTTTAACCCGGTTAACAAGTTTAATTAAAAATCTCGTGTCTTAATTAACCTTTTTATTCACGTCAATTTATCAACTCGTTTATATTGTTAAGCAGTTTGACTCATTTTAATAAAAAAATTACAAGATTTAATCAGTGTTGATATTTTGAATATAAATATATAAATTGTATGCATGCTATGAATTTAAGCCACTTAATAAAAAAATTAAAAGACAAGGACATTTTGAGTGAAAAATTAGTTTGAAATAAGGAGTGCACCTTTTTTTTTTAACGGTGGACAAAATCGATTTTATTCCAAAAACATAAAAAACCGTCCTTGGTTAAGGGTGTGTGTAGTGGGCAAGTTATGAGTCGTTTTAGGGCTCTATAGCGCCGGGAACACCGTCCCCTCCGGCGCTATGGAGCGTTTTAGGGGTGAAGCTTTGTGCTCATAACGAGCGTTGTTGGTTGAGTTTGGATGACTTGATGTTATGACCGTTTGACAACGCTCAAAAACATTAATTTTTTTTTAAACAAAATCTCTCTATATATATACATATACAACACAAACAACTCACACATACACACACTCTTATATACACTTTTCCAAACAAACAAAACCAAATACAAACCAAAAACCAAACCTATGGCAGCGTGGACGAATCAAGAGCAACTCGAGTTGGTGCGGGCGTGGATGAATGTTAAGGAGATCCCGTCAGCTAATAGGGAGTCTTTTTGGCCCAATGTGTTGGTCGAATTCAACCAAATCACTGGAACGAACCACCGTACCGTTGGGGGGGAAAGTTTGAAATTCAAACGGTTTGGAACAGTAACCGTTTGAAATTCAAATTTTTTTTATTAAATATTATCTTTTTAATATTAAATATTTTTTTTATTAAATATTATCTTTTAATATTAAATATTTTTTTTATTATTATTTTTATATTTAATGAAATATTATTAGCTATTTAATATTCTTATTTAAATAAAAAAATAATAATTAACCAATCATTACCAATCATTTATAACCCCCTCATAACCCCACTTCCCACTACACCCTCTTTTTCCATAACTCCCCTTCTATTACTTTTTAATATTTTAATACCATAACCCCACATAATCTCCCACCACTACACACACTCTAAGTCTCTAACAAAGGGTTAACCAAAGGGACCTCACCATACATAAAACCACATATTACATACACGCCAACTCATGCCATAATACCACGTAAATCAAAACTAAACCAATCTCCCCATGAGACATTGACTCCTTTTGCTTGATTTTTAGCCATAAGTAACTGAATATCTTTATTTCATCCTTTGCTTTGTTAAGATTTCGTTGCTTACCATTGAAAATCCAATCCTTCCGACCCAGATTGCCACTTGAAATACTAAATGACATAATCTTCTTCCACTCCATATCACCCAGAATTGCACGTCTAATAACAACAAAAGTATTTAATTTTTTCGGACAAACGAATAATTTATTATTGTTTATTTAACTGTTAATACAGTACTAGTTTTTTTCTTTTAAATTATTAATATATTGTTCACCACATAAAAAACCGCCTAAAATGCCACTTTTAAACCGTTTTAGGGTTGATCTTGACCGTCCAAAAAAGGTGGTTACTTGTGAGATTAAATCCTGACCGCAATAATTCAGCGGTTACTCTTCAAATTTGGCGGTTTCTTTTTCCGTCATGTAGTTACCGATTCCTTAATTTAAGCAAGTTAGTGGGTAGTGGAATTATAACTGCCACGATGATGATTATATGTCTCCAATCTCTACTATTCCCTCTAGAAACAGACGTGCTTATCCCTCATCCCAAACATAACATGAAGTCTTTCCTCCCTCTCACCACCACTCTACCACTTGCAGACAGCAAACTGCCATACTTCAGTTTTCCCCTTTATCGCGTAAGCATAAGTGTTTCTCACTTTTCCCCCTTCAATCCCTTCAAAACTTTTTCTCCACCGCTCTTTTATTACTCTCCCGGTCAACACAACAAATCCTCATTTAATTCCAGGTTTGGGGAGACCGATTTGCAAGTTCATTGTCATATTCAAGTTCGATTTTTGGTTCCCAGGTTTGTGCTTTGTTATCTCTTCAGATGCCCTAAATTCATCTTTTTTCTGCTCTTTTATTTATGTGAACTTAGTCTTTTGTTGCTTAGAATTGCATGATTTATTATGATATATGTGCATAATTTTTCATCTGTTTATAAAATGTTTTCATAAAAAAATTGATACTGTTTTGACCCGTTTGTATTATTCTGAATTATAAACTATTGGCTGACGGATTTTATGTTGGAGGAAAAGAATTTGATGGAGAAAAATGAATTAATTTGATGGCACAAATTGATTGTTTTTTAAAAATATAATTGAATGCGGATTATTTTCATCGAGTTAGGCTTGATTTTTGCTTTAACAAAACGTCGACAGATCATGCATCTTGAATTAGAGAAGAATATCACTCAACGTGTGCACTTCTTGGAAAATTTATAGCTGTTTGTGTGCCAAATATCCAATATTTGGGTCTGGTAAGCTATGAAGTAGTGTAGATTGTAATAGTTTGTGAAAATAAATTATGCAAGAGAATATGATTGGAATGTTGATGGGTATAGATGTTCATCAGATACTAAAATGACATCAAGCACAAATTACCACCTCATTAAAAGATCTAGCATCAAGTGAATTTTGATTGCTCAATTAATCAATTTTTTGTTATTTTTTAATGATCTTCTAATAATATTTGTAGTAGCCGGAGACGTTCCTTGGATCTGTTTTATGGCATGTGCGATCCTCGATTGCCTAAGAGCTCAGACTATGCTTTTGAAACCAAACAACGACGGGCGCGTGTCTCTTGAAAACTTCTTTATGGTTAGGATTGAAGCAGAGAAAGGAATCATTATTATGAATCATTCACTATTAGTATGTCATTTTATTTCTTCTCACATTTTCTTTTTGCAAGTAGTTCTGAATTCTGATATGAGTTTGTTCGTATTTACCGTGCACTATGCTTGAGCATTTCTCTTAGCTAGTCACATTTTCCTTACACCTTTATTCCTCCCTCAGGTGACTTTTAATGGATCATTTGACCATATGAATATTGATACAACCAGGTACCGTTTCAATATTTAGTAGCAGTTGGAATTAATCATATGTGTCGTTCTAATCAGAAGCCTATCAAACTTACAACTAAATTATTATTGTATTGTACTTAAGGTAGCATTTTTCTGATTGATAGTGTCCATAACTTGGAGATTATAGAGCCACTGCATTCTACGCTATTGGGCACAAGCAACAAAAAGAAAAGTTTATTCCAGACTCTGAAGTCAACAAGAACTACTGGAGGGTATGCTATCGATAAGCTTAATAATATTTGTAGTAGCCGGAGACGTTCCTTGGATCTGTTTTATGGCATGTGCGATCCTCGATTACCTAAGAGCTCAGACTCTGCTTTTGAAACCAAACAACGACGGGCGCGTGTCTCTTGAAAACTTCTTTATGGTTAGCTTTCACTGTTTTAACTTCAAATACATTCTAATCTTGGTGTTGCGAGATCATTTGCTAACTCTTATGCATAATGCTACAAATGCAATGAAGGAATACAGATTTCGTGATATTCTAAATTCAGTACGGAACCAAGTTTTGTTTTATATAACCTTTATAAACCTCATATTTAATCGGTACTTATGTTTTTGTAGATGGCACCCTCTTTTTATACGAAGATGGATTTTGTTGCTGCAATCATAACATATCAACTTGAAGCCCTTTAGACATGGGAGGGAATCAACATTGTTTGATTACTTTGAACATGAGGGTAACCACCCGGCTTCTATTGAGGAACCCGCTCGGGTATATAATCCTTTTTATTAGTATAATAGTATGTTACTATAATTACTGTTAATTTTTTATAATTTCATTACTAGTGTTATCACGTTTGAACTTTTTCACATATTTATTTTTTCTTTCATATGAGGCATCTCATGGTTGGCATGACATCGACAAATGGCACATCATCAATTTACCAGTGGAATTAGGTGAGGTCAGTTGCTAAAATCAGTATTAAATTGTATGTGCGTTTCCAGTTTGTGCATATGTTATATTTTTTTTGCTAAAATTGGTAAAATAGTGCCAAGCCCGTTTCTGTCTCATTCAGTTTGCCATATTTTATACCATGGTGATTTTCATTTTTTTCATTATCTACTCATAGTCTCATACTATACTTCTCTTTGTATGTTTATTATGCAAAATATCTAAAATAAGTGAAATAATTGTACTAAAATGATTTTGGAGATAATACACTCCGCGCTACTTCTATTCAGATGACTCTTTCAAGCTATTTGACCCGTTAAATGTTATATCTAACCAAATCATGAATATTATGTAGATATGGAAAATGGTCGGGTCAAGCAAGTTGGGTAACGGGTCAAATGGGTTGGTGTCAAATCGGTAAAATTATGTCAAAAAAGTTTAAATACTTTTTAAAAAAGCTTAAATTTTTGTAACGAATAAGATGTATGTCCAATATAATTCAAAAATTATATCATGTAGTAATAATTGTAATAGTCTTATCAAAGAATGGATACCTTATACCTGTTTGACCATTTCAACTTTATTGACCCGATTGACCTTTAGTATTTATATAAAATTATAACAATTTCTTGACTAATTACATACAACATTTGTATCACAATGGCGGATCCTGGCCAACTCTGCTATGGCAAGTAATTTTCACTTTGAGTTCCTTTTTTTCAAAGATGTCTTTAAAAATGATTTTAGCTGCCATTTATTTTTTCTTTTATCCTAATGGGTTCTATTTAATATACTTGACAATGAAATTTATCCATCGGATTTCTTATACTGAATGCAGTAATGCAACTACATTTTTTAGCAGAATTGTTGGAGTTAGCTTTGTAAAATAAATAGATTTAAACCAAATTCAGTTGGTTATAGTTAAATTATGATAGATTTCACATCTAAATTTACATGCTTAAATAGTTGTGCGCTGCCCTTGGTTCAACATGCAAGTTTTTTAGTTTATTTGTTGTCTTGTAGAGCTTTGCTATAGTTCTTTTAAGGATGATAATCCTCTGGTTCTTTGAGAGATTTATCAACTCCGAGTTTGTAACCCTAATGATATATGCAACTATAAATTCTTATCATATATAGTATAGTTCTAAATTGTATAGACACCTTATCATAATTATGCGTTCTATACATGCGATCTGTCAAGCTTTGATGATGTGGTGGTCATCGGTTTCCAAAGTATGGATGTCTTTCAATTATTTATCTACTACGTAGAATGTATAATTATTTTTCCTGTTGAATTTATAACCCTTTTGCAAGATGCTAATAAATGCGTTACCTTGAAAACATAGCTAGCTAGCATATGAAAAGGGAAGCAGGGGCGATTTTTGCTTCTTTCTTAAGCCTGCTTAATTATTTTGATGTTTAACTTTTAAGAGTTCCTTCATATATTTATTATTACATGTTGCAGAACACAAATGAACAAGACGTAGCACTCGAAACCTGAAAAAAGACGTTGTACACTTTATGCATGCTCATGGGTAAGCCCTAAGTTTAAATCAATTCTGGCCTTATCTAGCATGATTTATTTATGTATCTTTTGGAAAGTAACAACTCTGCATACATCTAAACATCATGGATACAAACATCCGGCGAAACAACAATCCACCATTTGTACATACCTCTGGCATAAAATTAAGAAAAAGAACAATGATATCGGAATTCTTACCGGATTATGAGATCGATACCGAGAGGGGTGGGAGTTTGGCAGAGGGTGCAACCTGGTTGCTTGATTACGATGACGTGTTGGTCACCCAGTTATTAAGAGAGGGTTGCTTTTATTTGACATTACTTGATTTTGTTTCTACTTCAAAGAAAGTCAATTTTGCCATATTGTTTAGGTTGTCTCATTTATGAGATGTGGATTTGTATTGCTATTTGGCCCAATGATTCCTATTTGGTGACATTGTTGTTGTTTAAAGTGGCCCAAAGGTGTTTAGAATGGACAACCCGATGCCCCCATCCAGTAACTGAGTTACTTCCATATAGGTAGATGGATATTTTGCCTATTACAGAAGAGGGAAGAGGCTGAGAAATCATGTTGAAAAGCTGCAATGCAATTCCAAGAAGTAGATTATGTTTGTGTTCAATTATGTTAACCAATGTTCTATGTTAATGTTTCTGAATTTAAAACTACTTGCTATGTTGGTATGTTCTGCGGATTAAGACAACTTTCGTTTTGTAGGTTTTTGGTATTATATTTAAACTTTTGTAGTAATGTTGGTGTGGTTGGTATTAATGTTGTCACACATTTTGGTTCATACCAAGATTTCATATAATTTTTTTTAAACAAAACAAATAAATTAGTATTTTTTTCAATGGTTGATTTCATAAATAATATATATTAACAAAACTTTTAAAATTGATATACTTTAAGATTATATAGGGATTAGTTATCAACATTCGCTTACTCAAAATGATAACATCAACCCAAATATACTTTCACGCTTTCTAATTCCCGTTCAAAAACCCGTCCCAACGGACGGGTATCTCACTAGTTCATATATATACAGTAGTATTGATCTTGATCTGACACCTTTTTATCTCACTAATAATTTCAAAAAGAAAATAATTAAATTAATATCAATATTGTGTAAGTTATTAAATAAATTTAAAAATGAATCAGCAAAAAAAATAAAAATAAAATCTATCTATATATATAAAAGAAAATGTATATGCTGACGTGGCGTGCAATGGAGGCCTCAACCTCCCATTGAGAGTGCCACGTGGCATCATAATTGAAAAAATTTAGTGTTTTTGAACTATTTCTTTTTTTAATTAAAAAAAAAAAGATAAACATAAAACCCTTGAGTTATTTTAGGAAAAAAAAGAATTTAAAAATAAATTTAAAATTTTATCTCTCATGTTTTCTCTCATAATTTTTAAACGTTTATATCTTTTATATACGAGATTTTTTAAAGAAAAAAATTACACCAAATTAACGAGTGTTTTATTATCTTTCCAACGAGTACCATAGTCCTATATAAAAAACAGAGAAAAATCGACTATTTTTTGTGGGGTTTCGTTCATACAGGAAAAAAAACACACAAAGTGTTCATGTTATTTATTAATCATGTTTTTTTTTATTTAAACTAGGTTCTTATCTACGATGTTGAAAATCAGCCCAATCGCCATGTTATCATTGGAATTTTACTAGGTATACTTCATCAAGAGAAGTTAGGAGAAAGAATCGCGCAACACTGCAACACATGGTGTCACCTTATAGCAAGGTTATTTTTTATTTATTTAATTACAAGAGTAATAATTATTACTATTAGTATTGGTATTAGTATTATTAGAATGGTTATATTTTTCAACCCCGGGACGCTCCCGGAAAGAATTGATAGTTGCTGACGTGACGTTCAATGGTGGCCTCAACCATCTCTTGATTATGCCACGTGGCATAATAAGATGCAATGATTACAACTTCCAACTTAAGTGTTTGTTTAGTTGATTAGGTTAAGAATTATAAGAGCCATTAGAATATGAGAAATTAAAGAGATGTGATGAGTTTTTTAATAGTTGCAGCTTACATAAGTGATTCTTTAGATGATTACTGATTAGGTTTTAGATTAGGGAATATGAGTTATTACTGATTAGAATACTATGAACATGCAATGATTGAGAGATTTTGTGGTTAGTTAACTTGAGCCATTTGCAATAGGTTATCACGTAAAATTAGATTTTTCAACCCCGGGACCCTCCCGGGGTAATCAGCTAGTACAAAATATGTAAAAATAACATTAAAGAAAGACAGGATAATCTTTTGAGATCTTATACGAAGTCCCGATCCTTCGAGATCCTATCCAAAGTCGCAACACTTTTATCAACAAAGGAATTAATTATTGGACTGTGTTCTAATTTGCAACTTTTTATATGATATAGGATGCTTCTAGTATGTTTTATTACACGTTTAAAAAAGTGTAAATTGACTAAGGTGAAATCGTTAAAGCTCGAGTGTAACTCATTTAACTTAAGAAAAAGCTTAGCTCTGCTCGTATCGGACTTTATATCTAAAGCTCTATGCCTCTATGAGTAGTTTTTGAAGTTGGTGGTACACTTATTTATTATTTACTAGACTTTTGCCCACGTGGACACGCGCTTCACCAACGTACAATTATTTTGAGAGGTAAAACGTATAAAAAAATATAGTAGAAATATTTTATTAAAATTTAAAAGCAAGCAATACACATTTTACTCAAATATCACTAAATATTTCCTTATACACCACATTTTTTGTTTTAGTCTTGACATTCCCATCACCATCAAGTATAAGTAACTTCACACCTGTCCTGCGCTAATCTGCTGTTGCACTAATCTACAGCTGGGCAAATGATGAGGTGCGCTAAAAAGTAAGTGCAGTGCGCTAATAAGTTAACAGATGCACTATTATTAAAATTAAGAGCTACTTCTAGCTAGAATGTTATCGCTCTTAACTGTTTTTATCAACCATATAATAAGTAATACAAATTCTTTACATGAAATTTAGTGATCATGTAGATACACATTTCGTAGGTCGTATGATCTAACATACACTTCTAGTTTTGACCTATCAAAATAACTACTCTGCTGAAGAACTTTTTTTTAATTATTGTCGTATTGACCCATTTCCCAAGCGATGTGACGGAAGAAAAACAATTAGAAACTTAAAAAATCAAAACTTACTCACATAATTGATCACAAAAAAAAAAAAAAAAAAAAAACAGAAGGTACTAAAAAGAGTTTACTTCATTAACATAGATTTGAATTTTTATCACCAATTTTCAATGTCAATGCACCTTGTATGTAGCTGTGTTTCAAGCCAAGGCCATCCTTGCTACTACTTTTGACTTTTTGGTATAAACACTATTCTTTCAGCAAGCAATTATTTTACGAACCGACAAATTAAGGTATAAGAACTTGTATTGTTATCCATAAGTATAAGTAGAATTAAAAAGAGAAATCTTATAGAATAGAAGTTAAGAAAATGGGAGATATGCACTTGTTGATATATTTGATGCACACCAACCATTCCTTCAATTGATCTAACCTAATAATCAAAACTTATCATTATTTGATGCACCTGTTGTTATGTTCATTTTTTATAGTTCAATTCATAATTTCCACTGAAATTCTTTAACATGGTCAACAACAATTTGTAGCCGATTGAAATTCGGCTGACTTTTCCCGTTTTGATTTTATAAAACCGACAGACTACTCAATAGCGAATTTGATTTACTCACCTGCCCGGGTGCTTGACTAAAGATTCCTAGAGTTGACCGGATGCCGCCGCAGCAACCAGTAGATTACCGTCGCCACTGAATGTGAATTGAGGATGACTGCTTGATCAAGTGCTTGATAGAGCTACAATTCTGCACATTTAGGGTCAAATAATCATTATTCAAGTATTAGCTTGATCAAGTGCTTGACAGAGCTACAGCCAATTGAACATAAATCAAGCGCCAGCCTCAGGTATACTTTTAAAGGTCATAATCTAATTTGGCATCATAATGATATTTACTCTAACAGTCTTTAACTCGTTCTTTTTCCTTGCGAGCGGCACGTGTCAAAGTACATTAAATGAAAATATTATACATACATCATGCTTGATCATCGCATATAAAAACATTCCATAATAATTCTGAATTTTGATGTGTGCGCCTTCGCCTATTGCCTATGCTCCGCGGCCCTATCGCCTCGGAGCACCTCGCGCTTTTAGACACAGGGCCTTAGATAAAATGTCCATCACGTATGACATGTGTCTTGGCTTGCATTAACACAAGAAAAGTTATATATGACTATAGAGCCAGGTATGTTATAACGACTTTCATGATTCACTATTAAGGTTATCTTTTTAGGCTTCCATACCAAGTCACATATGGTAAAAGAAGAAGCTCATATAAAAAGAAAAAATAATCGTTTATAATTTGGAAAAAAAAAGGATATTCATTCAACTTTATTAATAAAATGGCACTTAAAACTTTGTATTGTCAAACCCGTACCTTTTAGAGTGAGGAGCACTCATGGGCATTTCTTCCAAACTTGTTTACTAAAAAGGTTAGCATACATGATGTGTGCGCCTTTGCCTATTAATAGATTGTTGGCGGGGATTCAAATTTTTTGGTTATTAATAAGTATGCATAGCATACATGACGGCCTAGCTCCTTAGCCTATTGCCTTTGCTCTGCGGCCCTATCGCCTCGGAGCACCTCGCGCTTTTAGACACAGGGCCTTAGATAAAAAGTCAACCACATTCTGAAATGAGCATCATCTCCTATTCCTTTGACTACATACGTTTTTCTTGAACGTCAGTACCTAAACCAAGCATATATTCTCCTATTCTTGTAGTCTGAAACATAAGCATCCTCTATTTTATTATTTCCTCATGCAAGGTGATTCTACAATCATCCTCTATTTTATTATTCTACAATCTCTCCACCCCAAACAAAATTGCATCTTTGGAACTCTAGAAAAACTTTCAGCCTACAATCACCTATTTTCTCAAAATATTTAAATTTGATTTTGCAATAGTTTCAACAACGGAACCGGATTTACAAAAAGGAACAACGTCTATAACAGCCAAAATAACCTGGATTGGTGTGCGTCATGCCTATCTCAAGTGTCGTTTTATTCGCTCCTTGCACCCAGGTAAACATGTCTAAAACAGCTAAAATAGCCTTCAATAGGCATGCACCATGCCTGTCCTCAATGCTCGTCTTATTCGCACATTATACACCTACGTGACATACAGTTACAATCTAAAACAATGGAAAGGATCCAAAAAAAAAAAAAAAACAGTCTAAACCTGCCTAAAACATGTCTATAACAGCCAAAATAACCTGGATTGGTGTGCGTCATGCCTATCTGAAGTGTCATTTTATTCGATCCTTGCACCTAGGTAAACATGTCTAAAACAGCTAAAATAGCCTTCAAAAGCATCAAAAATGCACACGGTTCCAATCCCATACTCTTGAAAAAGGGCTCGAATTCGTTAATCGGATGGTAACGCAAGAACCGACTAACAGACTGCCCAATATTTCATCTATTGCCAACTCTTTTTAACAGCTTTTCAACCAACCTATGCGAATGTCGACTAACCACTGCAAAAGATGAGGGGCATGTGCTAGAAGATTTACCATTAAAATTTTATAAAACTAAAAACAGAACACCATAACTACTATCAATGTACAACTAATAAATATAAAATAATGGATTTGAAGCACATTGGGGATAGTCTGATTTATCTTCACCATTATTTTATATTTATAGGTATATTACTTTCAGGTTTACTTAAAAAATAAAATAAAATAACAAAACCTTACGTCAAACATTAACAAATCCTATTGAGACATTTTATCGAACATCTAGAGTACGTCTCAAATGACCCAACAAATCACAAAGATTTAGTTTCCTACGGCATATCACTAATAAGTATTCCAATCAAAACCTTATTGGAATCAAGAAAACAACAAACTTGTAGATTCCTCCATAGCTATTGCAGACTTTCTTCTGTTAAAAACTTAAAATAACCTATTTTGACCCTACCATTTTGCAAGTCTTAAGGCCAAATTAGTAACCACCTTAGATATATTGATCACAAAAAAAGGCTTAATAACCACCTTGCTCGATTTGCTTATTAGTTGTCTCACCTATTCTTTTGGTTGTACTATGCCTTACATTGAACCTCATTTGAACTATACATAATTAAACGTGACTCATAAACACACTTCTGCATAGTATATTTACACTTTCAAATCTGAAATGTCAAGAGGAAAAACTTTAAATTCTCAATTTAAATATTATCAAGGTAATGTAATAGGGACACTCTTACCTGTTTGGCAACATCAAAATGCATAAATTTGGTGGTCTCCAAACCTTTTAAAAGAAAAAAAAGAACATATTAGTAACACCCATACAACAGGAGCATGATGGTACTTGTCATATGCACAACCAACAACAATCTTTACAACACCCTCTACAGTCTCCACACTCGGATTTTATCAGCCCAGCCTATGAAGTAGTAACAACATAACAAAGATGCTTAACTATTCAGATAAAAAAGTAAATATAGTACCAATATATATACATCGACCGCTTATGCTTACCAGCATAGTAACGAAAAAGACGAATGAACAATGGTATTTCATCTGATGTCGCCTGTTCATATGGCTTCCCATTGTCCCAAGCTTCAAGAGCCGCTATTTCATCAGCATTCTTCTCAACCAAATCAACAAACCGAAGCAGTATTTTAGACCTTTCCTGTTGACATATAAAAACAATAAAAAGTCAAAACAATTAATTAGACTTAACAATAATAAACGAAAAATAAAGAACAATGAGTCAAACCTTAAAACCTTGATTTTTCCCTAAAAACCCCTAAATCGAAACCTAATAATCAATACATATTTAAATGGCACTACAAAGATTAATGTGGCTCCTTAAAGATACTAAAACAGTTTCAACAACAGTGTGCTAAAAGCATTGAATCCAAACCCTCACAAATATAATTTAATATCAACAAATATGATAGTGTTGTATCCTTTCTTTACAACTCCTAATAACCGTTCAATTACCATTTCTCATGAATTTTCTTATCTGATTATACAAGAATGTGTATGTATATCTATTTCCATTCTATGAATATTAGTGTTCAGATTTGCAAAAGTATTGATAATAATTGATAAAAACATTCAAACATTTAAATAAAAGATTAAGTAGAATAAGCCTACTTTATAGAAGTTTATAAAAAAATACCAACTCTTCGGGCCTCCAAGCTGAGTAACTGCATTGACGAATCGTAATATCCATGTTGTGTATATGTGGATTTTAAAATCTTCAATACTGCAATGACATCATATTTTGCATTTCACATAGCAATCTACTTGAATCAATTCATCGCAACATAAGTTAAAGAATAATAGGTTTTAAGGCCCTATAACATAAATGAATTGTAAAGAACATGTTCGATCAAATTAAGCAATCAAGATTAGCGATTGAAGGCCATTACTAACCTGTTCGATTAGATTTGAAGGTGCTTGAAGAGTTGAAGAAAGATTAAAGATAATCAGTATAAGTAGGGTGTCAATTGATTTCCCAAGAAAATTGCAGCCTATCGACAGATCATTCCTACGAACCTTACAAAAGAGACACTTTCCAAACGATTGTTGAGGGCGATGCTCACTCGGAACATATTACGCCCATTGCAATATACAATCATTACACTTAAACTTTTTTACAGATCCAAAAGAATTAGTATTACTTTTTAAATAATTTACAATCAAATTAAGCGCTTGTTGATAAAATAGAACCCTAAACCACACAAATCAAATCTGTACACAAAGACCCATTATTGTCAAGCAAGCAATCAAAGACCCATTAATATTGGTAAATGATTATTGACCAAATCGAATTAGGGTTCTATTGTTTTAGGAAAGTTAATTAATATTGGTAAATGATTATTGACCAAAATTAATTGAATGATTTTTGATTTTTAGAAAAAAGAAAAATCTTATAAATTCTCACACTTGGACACTTGGCACAATATGATAGGCTAGAGAATTGAAGGATCAACATGGGAGTGCCATGTGTCCACATTGAGTTTATTTTATTAGTTGTACTAGATATTTGCCCGCGTTGACACGCAGTTCAACAACGTACGATTATTTGGAGTAGTATAACGTATAAGAAAAATAAAGTAGAAACATTTTATTAAAATTTAAAAGCAACGAATACACATTTATTCAAATATCGCTGAAAATTTCCTTATAAACCACATTTTTTGTTTTAGTCATCACTTTCCCACCAGCATCAAGTATAAGTAACTTCACGCCTGCCCTGCTTTTAACTCTTGACAATGCGACATAAAGCTGGCCATGTGAGAATACAGGGTTTCTTAAATACAATCCAACCTGAATAAGGCGACTTAAATGGTATGTGTTAAAAATAGACTTATGGCATATTCAACAATAAGAAAGTAATAAAAATGAAAATAAGAAACTAACTACCACTTAAATTTCACAATTTAATTTGACACGTCTGAGAAGATGAGCATTACCCATATCGACCCGCTAAAAAAGCTTCGAGCATATTTTATTCTATTTGACACATTTGAAAAGGCAAACATTACCCAAATCGACCCGTTAAGAAAAGGGAAGATTGCCCCAATTCACCTATGGCCTATGTATAACTAAAAGGAACATCAATCTAATCAAAACACCATAAACACACTGTTGGCGACTTTTACCCTATTTGACCCATTGGAAAAGTTGAACATTACCCAAATCGACCGATTTATAAGTAAACAAACATGAACCTACACCACTAAAACAACATTTTAACCGACTATTACCTTATTTGACCCGTTTATAGGAAGGAACATTATCTAAAGTGACCCATGTATCATATCAAGGAGCATTACTCAATAATTTTAACCGACTATTACCTTATAGATGCTATTTATACGCTAAAAATAGTAATGTGACAAATCAAATAATTCAGCATTTATTTTGTGTTTAAATGTCAATAATTTTAAAAACTGGATTTTTTTTTAATTTTGATTTTGAATGTTTAAAAATAAATTTATAAATGTATTTATATATGATTAATAATTTTATGTTTAAAGGTTATTAATTAAATGGTAATCATAATTATTAACATTAGATGTTTCCAATATTGTGTAACTCACGATAAATGCTAATTATACGCTCCATATTTGCGAAATCGTTGCTAACCCCACATTGTGTAAATCTTCTTCCACATTTTGGTTCCCGGACTACTCCACAGCCGGGTGTTTAATAACTTTCCTAAACACTATAATCCATAATTTTTAATTTTTTTAAAATAAAAACATTTAATAACTATTCTATTTTTAAAATTCAAAAAAAAAGTCATTAATGTTTTTCTAAATGTTTTTTATTTTTTAAAATCGAAATCATTCATTAATGTTTGGGTCAACGTGTTTAATAACTTTCCTAAACACTGTAATCTAGATTTTTAATTTTCTTAAAATAAAAAAAATTTAATGACTATTCTATTTTTAAAATTCAAAAAAGAGTCATTAATGTTTTTATAAAATTTTTTATTTTACATCAACGAAAATTATTCATTAATGTTTCGGTCAAAGTGTTTAATAACTTTCCTAAACACTATAATCCAGATTTTTTATTTTTTTTAAATAAATAACATTTAATGACTATTCTATTTTAAAATTCAAAAAAGAGTCATGTTTTTATAAAAGAATTTATTTTTTAAAAATCGAAAATCATTCATTAATGTTTCGGTCAACGTGTTTAATAACTTTCCTAAACAATATAATCCACATTTTTTGTTTTTTTAAAATAAAAAACATTTAATAACTATTCTATTTTTAAAATTCAAAAAAGAGTTATTAATGTTTTTATAAAAAAATTTATTTTTTAAAAATCAAAATCATTCATTAATGTTTGGGTCAACGTGTTTAATAACTTTCCTAAACACTGTAATCCATATTTTTAATTTTCTTAAAATAAAAAACATTTAATGACTATTCTATTTTTAAAATTCAAAAAAGAGTCATTAATGTTTTTATAAAATTTTTTATTTTTTAATAATCGAAAATTATTCATTAATGTTTCGGTCAAAGTGTTTAATAACTTTCCTAAACACTATAATCCAGATTTTTATTTTTTTTAAAATAAAAAACATTTAATGACTATTCTATTTTTAAAATTCAAAAAAGAGTCATGTTTTTATAAAAGAATTTATTTTTTAAAAATCGAAAATCATTCATTAATGTTTCGGTCAACGTGTTTAATAACTTTCCTAAACACTATAATCCAAATTTTTACTTTTTTTAAAATAAAAAACATTTAATGACTATTCTATTTTTAAAAGTCAAAAAAGAGTCATTAATGTTTTTATAAAAATAAATATTTTTTAAAATCGAAAATCATTCATTAATGTTTCGGTCAAAGTGTTTAATAACTTTCCTAAACACTATAATCCAGATTTTTAATTTTTTTAAAATAAAAAACATTTAATGACTATTCTATTTTTAAAATTCAAAAAATAGTCATTAATGTTTTTATAAACAAAATATTTTTTTAAAAATCGAAAATCATTCATTAATGTTTCGGTCAAAGTGTTTAATAACTTGCCTAACATTGTAATCCCGATTTTTAATTTTTTTTAAAATAAAAAACATTTAATGACTATTCTATTTTTAAAATTCAAAAAAGAAGAAAGAAAAATCTAACCTCGTATGCAAGACAGATGCCTTTGAACACCTCACCAGCTTGTGAATCCTTGTTAACATTAAATCCACAGTATTAAACGGATTATTATGAAATCATGAAAGAGAAAAATCTTATAAACAATCGGAAAAATCTGAAAATAATTATAACGAAACAACAATATATAACAGGAATCGTATGAAAAAGCAAGAAACAATCGTTACCTTGAAGGAGAGAGACGAAGAACATGAAACCTAAACCCCCAAATCTGCAAAATTATTTAAAAGCAATCAACAATACAAAAAAATAGGTTAATATCAACAATCGATTATCCCTGAAAATCATTAAATATGGAAATCATTATAAGAAACAAACAATCGCCTAAATATGAAAATCATTATAACAAACAAACAATATATAACACGAATCGTATTAAAAAAATTGAAACAATGGTTACCTTGAATGAGTGACACGAAGAAGATGAATGATCGGAGCCGACGAACACACACAAAACAAACAGACTGATAATAAGTATAACAAAGAACAATATGTAACAGGAATATTATGAAAAAGAAAGAAAGAATCGTTACCAATGATCGGAGATAGAAGCGTTGGTTTGATGAAGAAGAAACGATCGCAATCTTCTTCTTCAAATGAGAGAGAGCGAATCAGAGAGAATGAGGGAAGAAAGAGAAACGCGTGTGTTTTTATTAGGGTATTGATTGGGTAGGTTAATGATTTTAGGAAACTATTAACTCACCAATTTTGACCATATTTATGTATTTTTAATCTAATTTTAATTTAAAAAAAAAAGGAAAATTTTATAAATTACAAGAGTAGGACACGTGGCACAATATTGGAAGAGAGAGGAATTGAGGTGAAATGAGGGAGTGCCAAGTGTCCTCATAGACTTTGTTTTATTAGATGTACTAGATAGATAGAAGATTAGAAAACTTCATAAAATGATAACAAAGCTTTTAAGTGTTTCATTAGAGTTGTTCCAAGTTTTTATCTTTATGTAGCCACTCAATTTTCGTTATGTGTTTCAGCTATGTGTGTGTATTTTATAATTTTTATTTTTAGAATTTAACGACAAATGAAATATATATAAATTTTTATTTGCCCAATATAAGCTCAAGCTCGTTGAAGCAGATTCATATACATACGTTTTATTTGCCTAGTTTAATTTTGAATCTTGTTTTACTTGCATAATATAAGCTCGAGGCAGTCGAAGCTAGAGTTTTTAGCAAGTTGATTTTGATAAGTATACTTCTGGTTCCTTTGAAGTTTTTTCGCCTCGTACCTGATTTTAGTCATAATCGTCAACAAATATGGGAAAGTAATTGTATGTTGTATTCTATAAACTAACAATTCAAATTGTGAATAGTTGTAATTCCAAATTGGTCCACATGTCTAATTTTTACTGGATCACACAATTTGTTTTATAAAATAATGAAAATCGTAATACAAGGTTTCTTATTATTTATTTTTTCAACCTTCTTTTTTTTTTTCATTTCATTATTATTATTTTTTTCTTTCTTTTCCACAAATTTTTAGGTTTGTTTTTACTACTTTTTTATGTTATAACCTTTTGTTGTATTAATATTAAACGTGAACTACGAAACCGTCATAAAGCATGGGTTAAATACTACTTTTTAATATAATTACTATGCTTGCAGAATACAGAATGTGACCGGTATATGAACACGAACACAACACAACCTAAAAATTATGTCAGATACAAGATCAATTTAGCTAAAAATTATGTTAGATTTGTCACATGACTCGCATTAGAGGTGAGAAAAAAACCGGTTCGGGAACAGAAACCGGTAAAACCCATAAGAAGGCCCATAAGAAGTGGACTACTGGATCCGTCATTGCATCTTAGAAGTATTGGGCTGTTATATCTATAGATTGGGCCTCGTTCGACCCGGTCAACTTTTGACACATAAAAATGTACTTTTAAACTGAGTTGCATTTAGACTTCTTTACACGTAAAAATAATATGCATCATGATTAAAATGTTCATGTCCTGTAATTTTGAAATTGTCTAACCAAACTAGCTAAACGTGTCAAAGGGGTTGATAAGTAGTAATCAAGTTGTAAATGTGTTAACCGGGATGATATGCTATGCAAAATGGTTGATATAAAAAAAGGTTAAGCAGGTTGACATAACAAGTAAAACATAACAAACAACTCAAAACCTTGTTATTTTCGTGTCATAAACAATTAAACACTACAAAAACTACAGAAAAAGGTTACGGTTGTCACATTTTCTGGGCTAAAAACCGATTCCATATTTCAACCAAAGTTTTGAAACCCGAAACATGAACCTAGGGGTTCGGCATGCTAGTTCTAGGTGTTAGATCCATTCAGCATTGGGCCGGTCAGCCAGATTGGAAAACCGGGCGGTTGAACCGGAATTTTAGAGGGTCGAAACTCGAATCGGAATTTGATTAATAATATTTTCTTATTCCTACCCAGTTTGTTTTATAATATTTACATCCAGCTCAACCTGTCGAACCAGTAAACCTGTAAGAAAACCAATTCAAAGCCCGTTCAAATCCACAAAACATTTTTATTTGAACTGACTTCTGGCTCTGGGCTTGTCTACTTGGGCTGGGCTTCATATCCAAGTCAACATTTCATTTCAACCCAAACCCAAACCAACAAGATCCAAACCCCAAAAAAAAAACACAACCACCAACACAACAGACAACAAACAACAAAAAAACACCACTGAATAATCATCATCAATCATATAACCTCTCCATCATCTTCATCTCACAAACATTATCATATTATCCATCCATCCACTGAATGCAAGCAACAGCACTTGCACTCATGGCTGCTCACTCTATCCTCTTTTCCTCACCAACCACCACTAACACTCTCCTCTTCCCTCTTTCAAACCCTAATAATAATATTATTAACCTCTCTCTCCACTCCTCTTTCCATGGCGTCTCCCTTAAACCCGCCGTCAATCGTCAAACCCTAACCCTCTCCGCCGCCACCGCCCCTAAACCCCTCACCGTCGTCGCCGCCACCAAAAAAGCCGTCGCTGTTCTTAAGGGGACTTCCAGTGTTGAAGGCGTTGTTACCCTTACTCAAGACGACAATGGTATTTTTATTTTTATTTTTTTAATATTTTTTTTATATATTTCTCTTTGGACTTTTTTGTTGAAGAATAGGGTTGTTAGACTTAGACCTTTTAGAGGCTAGAAAATAACTGAATTAACTGAACTGTAACTGAATTAACCGACTTAACTGAGGTCTAAAATCGAGGTGCAAAATGCAAAACTTGTGGCCTTATTGTATCCGTTATCCAAAATATAGCTATAAATAAGGTTTATATTTGATTTTGCTATAGGCTAAAAACCTATGGTAAAAAGCGCGCCTTGCGCCTAGGCACGCTATTTAAAACCAAGAGGGGATGAAAATGAACATAGACTTATTGGTTTAAATGGTTTTTGATAGCTTTTAACTGAACATTTCGCTTTTGGTTCGGTTGGGGTTCAAAGCTGAACTGAACCGAACCGAATCAATCGAGAGGGATCGGTTTTCTGAAACTTTTAAGTAAATTTTCTGGTTTGGTTTTAGGGGGGATTAAAAGCGACCCGAATCAACCAAAACGGATCAGTTTTCAAAAGAAACTAACTGAAAGTTTGGTTTTGGTTCGGTTGGGGCTTAAAATCAATGCCAATCAGTTTACAAAAAAGAAAATAGAATCAACCGAAACCAATTGGTTTACAAAAAAAAGTTTATGGAGGGTTTTGTTTTCAATTGGGGCTCGAAGCCGAACCAGCTCGTAACTGAATTAATCAAATCGAATCAACCGAACCTAATCAACTGAAATGGATTGGTTTTAAAAAAGTTGTGCCAGAAATTTGCGGTTTCGTATTTGGTTAGGGCTCAAAACCGAACCGCACTTAGTTGATATTTCCATTTGGATTTGAACCTGAAATTTAGCTGGATTGAGATGTGTTTTCTATATATGTTTGGACTAGGGTTTGAAAATGACAAGCAGAAAGACAGAAAGTGTAGATTTGCCCTTAGTTTTAAAATGCCTGCATCAGGAGCGCGTAATGCAATTCAATAATGCACATGTGATGATTTGCATGATGCTTATTGCTTTCTAGTGTGATGCCTTATGTATTTGACCAATTTTGAACAAATTAGACCGTCAATTGCTCAATTGAAACGGGTCTGATTTCTTTTAATCTGGCACTCAATTGAGCAATGCAAAGTGTTTGAACAAATTAGACCATAAATTGAGTGAATCTGATTCGAGATGCTTTTTTCTATCTTAATTTTTTGTTTAAAAACCATCAACTTAAAAAATTATTTATACATAATCTTATAGTATTTTTTAATAAAAAACGCCAAGCAATTCTTAAAACTAAGGATTTGCGTATAGCGTACATAACTTTTTAGTTTTTTTAATGACAAACGCCAAGTGCTTTCTAAAACTAAAGATTTGCTTATAGAATCTGATATATTGTTGATTTCCCTATGAATTGTTGTAATTGATATAGGGCCAACAACTGTGAATGTCAAAATAACTGGACTGACTCCAGGACCCCATGGGTTTCATCTTGTAAGCATTTATCTAATCTTGCTATAACATGATACATGATGTTTATGCATGATTAAGTGCTGATAGTTTGGTGTTTCTTTAATCTATAGCATGAGTTTGGTGATACCACAAACGGGTGCATATCAACAGGTTTGAATTTTGATTGTATTACAATCTACTCTTTCTAGGGTTTATGAAATGTAACATTTAAGTCTAATGATTTAATGGTGACATTGATTAATATTAGGACCTCATTTCAACCCGAACGGGCATACTCATGGTGCTCCTGAAGATGAAATCCGCCATGCGGGCGACCTGGGAAACATAATTGCCAATGCCGATGGTATTTCATTATAAACAAGTTAAACGTTTTTTTTTTTTTTTTTAATTTGGTCGTTGACACCAACACCTATTTAAATGATGATTCTTTTTACCATAAATTCTGTGTTAAATATAATGCAGGCGTGGCTGAGGCTACAATCGTTGATAACCAGGTTTGAGTGTAAAGTTTTGTTTGTTTACCATGTTTTATGATGCTGTTTTGTGTAATTTATTGATCGTATGGTTAATATATGCTCAATGTGGACTTGCAGATACCATTGACTGGGCCTAATGCTGTGGTTGGAAGAGCCTTTGTGGTTCATGAGCTTGCTGACGATCTTGGAAAGGGTAATTTACATTTGATTTTTGTAATCAGTTACAACTATAACTATTTGAGTAATATATTAACTAGAATCTGAATGTTATGTAATTCTTTTTTGACCTTTGTGTTGGTTTGATTTTAGGTGGTCACGAACTTAGCCTCTCTACTGGAAATGCAGGCGGACGACTGGCTTGTGGTATGATAGTTAATCAATTATATACACATGTTAAATTTAATAATTTTTGCGTCACTTTCGACCCATTTATCCAAAGATAGGTTGATCTTGGTTATATTTTATCTCAAATGGGTCAAAGTTCGTCTAAAAGTGTAATCAAGCCGTTAAAATCTCTTAAACCAGTTTATTTAAGAAAATACAATTACTATTTTCATACTATAGTGTTATGAATAATCATATATTGCAGCTGGTACATTAATCATAAAAAAGATTAATATCGAACATTTTAAGGTTGTTTGTGTAGTTTTGGTTTTTATTAATTAAGCATACGCTTAAAAATGCTAACTTTGGTAATTTTGCTGGCAATTTGACGTGTTTATTTAAAGATGGGTTGGCCTGTGTTATTTTTCTTTTCTCAAATGGGTCAAATGCGTTGAGCGGGTCAAAACTTGTCTTAAGGGTATTCGACCCTTACTTTTCCATAATCATTTTATTAGAAAAATTCATATTACTGTTGTCATACTATTGTTTTTAAGATCATATTTACCATATTAATCATTAAAGTTTAAGCAAAAATGTATAAAAAAAATCTGGTTTTTTTAGATTTGACAGCATGTCATAACTTTGTTTAACCGCAAATCTCTTCCATCCTTTGAAATATGCAGGTGTTGTCGGGTTGACTCCAATATAATCTTGTTACTTGTGGCGAACCATGTTCAACCGGTTTCAGTTTTCGCATAGAGGTTAATGGTTTGCATTTACAAAACTGTACGTTGAATAGTTTGCGCATAGTATTTACCAAATAATCAATGAGGCTCATGTGAAAACACTTGGTGAAAAAGATGCAGAACCACTTTGTACTTTGAATAACTTGTGATTTGGTTGTTATATTATTGGACCGCTTGTGCCGATTTGAAGTGATTCGCAGTATCTTGGATATCATGTTGCTTTTGTTCCTAAAAGGTCATATGATGATATATGTATTGGATTCATGATCACATACAACAATAATCATGGGGAGCAAAAAGGAAATTAAGGATGGCAGCCATGTGAAACAAGTCATTTGTATGTGCCTACAATTAGGAGTGGCAAAATGGATGGGCCTAAAACTGGACGGGTTTAAACGAACACAACATTTAGGGGTGTTTGGGGACTGGGGTTGCGTTTTGAAATGAATTTTTAGATTATTGCGTTATAATCAGTTTTTAGTATTTGGGGTTGAGTTTTGAAATGAATTTTTAGGCTACCAAAACGCAATAATATAAAAGCAGCCTCACCCTTGCTTTTTCAAAATGCATAAGCTATTTTGAAAAATCAATCCCAAACACCCTCTTAGTGAAACTTTTTTATGAGAAGTTTGTTTATTTAAGGGGAAATGGAATTTAATAATCCTAACTTTGGGGGGTGGAAGGCAGCAGTCCCAACTTGCAACTTGTACCACAGCAGTCCCAACTTGTCAACTATTTAACTTGGTTGGTCCCAGACTAACTGAGGTTAGTTTTTCCAGTTAAGTGCCACGTAGGCATCCCACGTGGCAGTCCTACGTGGCAAAATCTGTCTAGTTGGAAAAAAAATGTGGGTCCCACAATGTACATGTGTCTTTTTTAATCTTTATATCAAAATATTTATATATATATATATATATATACACACACATATACAATGTATATACACATATACAGAGAGGGAAAGAGAGAACGTAGAGAGAGAAAGAGCTGAGAGAGAGAGAACGTAGAGAGAGAAAGAACAGGTGGTTGTGTTCTCCACCACCACCCGATCGTCTTCTCCACCGCCACCGCCGCCATCTGCAAACCACCTCCACTGCCTTCGTCACCATCAACCACCTCCACTGCCTTCGTCACCATCAACCAGCCCAATTAAACAAGTTAATCAAGCTTCCGTTGAACCCTGTGTAGGGGTCGTCGCCTCGTCTTCTTCAAGAAATCAAAATAACTAGCCCTAACACAGAGCTGTCGTCTTCTTCAATTTATGATGTTAGGGTTAGAAATAAGAACCCTAAAATGTGGGGGAAAGCCCTAATTTTACAGGTGGTTGGTGGGGGTGAATGGTAGAGTGGTGATTATGGGGTGGAGGTTGAGCTTTGGGTTGTTGCAGGTTGGTGGTGGCGGGTTGTTACAGGTTGTGGGCTTTGGTTGGTGGTGGCGGGTTGGGCTTTGGGTTGTTGCAGGTTGGTGGTGGGGGTTGTTACAGGAGGGATGGTAGACAAAGGAGGAGGAGGGAGGGTGGTGACAGGCGGTTGTGGGGTGGTGGTCGTCGGAGATGGTGGTGGAGGACGGTGGTGACAAGAGGACGATGAAGAAGGGGGTGGGTTCTCTCTCTCTCTCTCTCTCTCTCTCTCTCTCTCTCTCTCTCTCTCTCTCTCTCTCTCTCTCTCTCTCTCTCTCTCTCTCTCTCTCTCTCTCTCTCTCTCTCTCTCTCTGTATATATACACAGATGTACACAAATCTGAGCTCCAGAATGTCAAACTTGTATATATAATATATGCATAGGTTTTTTTAATTGAAAAAACAAGTGGGACCCACGTTTTTGCCAACTGGACATACTATGCCACATGGACTGTCACGTGGGATGCCCACGTGCCAGAAAAAGTTAACCTCAGTTAGTCTGGGACCAACCAAGTTAATAGTTGACAAGTTGGGACTGCTGTGGTACAAGTTGCAAGTTGGGACTGCTGCCTTCCAACCCCCCAAAATTGGGATTATTAGATTCCATTTCCCTTTATTTAATGAACGAACATGAATAAGAATACAAATTTTGTTATTTAATTAAATAAATCAACATAATCCTTTGCCTTGTTCTTGAAAGTTTGTTTGGTTATTACTAACTCATAACCTAAGCATAATTGGTCCATAGCCTATTAGCCAAATCATCCCAAGCAATGTTTAGAACCATATGCTTGCTTCAATGCATGAGCGACCCCAAAATCCCAGTTTGATCATATTTAAACAGTTACGAACACATTTTTCTAAAAAACAAACATGAACAACAAAATGTATTTGTTGCATTGTTTAGGCGTTCATGTTTGTTTGTTTAAAGTTAGAATGAACACTAAAAAGCTCTTGTTCGCGTTTGTCCAATCATTGGAGGAGTTGTGAAACCACGCAAACTCATCTAGGTTTTAGTTTTTGGTGTTAATCTAAAGAACTCCGCCACTGATCAATAACATTTAACTTGGTGATTGTAATTGCTTATTGTGTCATACAATTATAGTGTGTATCACTTTTTTTTTTATGTTTAATAATTTTATATTTTACTAGTTTAATTGCCTTGTTAATGCGAAAATAATATTTCACTTACTTTAATTTAATCAACATAGGCATAAATAAATAAGTCAAAATTGTGCCATCTGCTTGCTTACAGTGTCACCATGAAGAAAACTAAACACCACTTACACAAAGACTGGGTGATCATGGCAAGTGAGTTGGCTCGTTCGTGTTGAGTTTGGGTTGGAGTTGGTGGTGATATAAGAGTAGCTACTAGGTAGGAAGAGGGTTGGGTGTGAATAAAGATAGGGTTGGGTTGCATTGGGTGTGATTAGTAATGATGGATACTTTTGATCATGTTTTTGGTCCATTTATTTGTTGATACTCCTATTCATGGGGACATTTATACCAGTTTAATGTTAATTGGGACCTTTTGTTTTTTTTTTTCTCAATACAATATCTTGTTCACATTTTGTTGTATTATTAATGATATTTATATTAAATATTATATTTTATTAAGTTGAGAAAGAGTGTTTTGTTTAATGGGCCTAAAATGCATTTGTTTGTTGGTTAATGTATAGAAGAAAGCCTGAGTGATCATATATTATAGAATACACTTTTTATATTTGTGAAGATAATAAATACAATTCTTAGTATTCTCTGGTTCTTACTTTAAATTACTTAGGGGGTGTTTGTTAGGCTCTTAATAAACATCTTAATCATTTAGCATTAAGAGTGTTTGTTTCAACTAAAAAATGCATCTGAATGGTTCCATTAAGCTCTTAACAATTCAGCTAATAAGGAGTGCTAAACCATTCAGACATTCTTAATAATTCACCCCTTTATCAGACATATTCTACCAAACAGCCCCGTATTCTTTTATGACCTCCAAAATTGTCATCTAAAGTTATCATTAAATTAAAATACATATTTGTGTCCATCAAGATCCTTATAATCTTTGTTTTCCAAAAGCCGAAACCATCTTATCCTATTGCCATTTAGAGGCCCATAATATCCCAAATGGATACCGAGAAACTCATTTTTTATATTCACTTGTAGATTTAAATAAAAATAATGGTGACTAACTTTCTATCATATATCTTTAATGAAACTTTTTGCAACCTTCAAACTATATATTAAAAAATTTCAGATGTTTATGCTTTTCTAAAGGTTACTTATTCTTTTTATTTAATTTGTACTTTCTACAAATATGAAATGATAAAAAAAAATAAAATAGAAAGCATAGTCAAACAAGCTTTTAAAGTAAACTAGTTTTAGTCCACCTCAAGATCTCAACATTGAAAGTCAACCCATTTTATCTCAAAGTCAAATGTAAACTTTTTTATGATGTAAATGGAATATATTATGACATATTTACCGTAGAAATTTGATAATATATATATATATATATATATATATATATATATATATATATATATATATATATATATAGGGGAAAGGTAAAAAAGAAACCCCCTAAAATGAGAAAACCATAGAAACCTAACTAGTGGTTAAGATTGATACACCTCATCAACTTTCAAATTATAATAAATGGGAGGGAAAGGGTATTATAGACAATTTAATCATTTCATCTCTCTCCTCCTTGTATAAATGTCAGCCCTCTCTTTCTCTCTCTTTACTCTTTTACTCTTCTTCCTCCTTAATCTGTCTCTCTCTCTCTCAAGACTTCCACTACCATCATCAACATTACCACTGCCACCATAACAACCACCACTTGACACCCCCCACGACCACCACCCAACCCCAAAATCAAACGATGTCGATTTCCTCCTACATCAACAACATATACTCTTTGCAGAGTCATCGGCTTCTCGCCGGATTATGACCGGAAACTGGTCGGTATAACCTAAGATGCACGGGGACGGCTGATTTGGTTGAGTACCCGTTCCTGAAGCGCTGAGGGGACGGAAACGGCTCGGGGACGGCTCCGAAACGTTTCCAGCAAGCTTCCAAAGTTGGGGACGTATAAAGATAAGTTTCGGAAACGTTTCCTATTTTTTTAGGGCTTAAACTCTGTTCCTTAAACTCTGTGTTTATTATTCAGTAAAAAAATTCATCACCATCATCATCGAAGCACTATAAAAATAGTAAAAGTAAAGTCTGCAACTTTGGTTTTGAAAGATGAAGAAGATGAAGTTTTATGGAAAGGTGTTGTGGTGGAGTATATTATAATAATATATTAATATAATAATTATTTTTTTGTCTTTTAGCACTACAACAATAAACCTCTATTTTGATTTCAAACAACACAGTAACACAAAAACTCGTGGTTTTTTTTTGTCTTTAATAATAAAATAATATTAAAGTTCCTTTCTTTTGTTACTACTTGACCCAATGATGAATCATGGTTTTTAATAATCCAAATAATATTATTTGTGTTTAGCATTCCTAATAAAAGGAATCCAAATGGTGATTAAAGACGTGGAATGTAGGTGGAGATGCTTTTGATTCCATGAAAGATCGAAAATGATTTTTCGTTTTGTGTTTTATGTTTGTAGTATCTTGTTGTTTAGTTAGGGTGTTTTTATCGTCTATTTTTTCGTATAATCTTTGTGTTATGTTAGACTGTTTACGTGTGTAGCATATATGTTTTTTTGTAGTCAGATTCTGTTCTATGTTTTCTAGCATATCAAATTCTGCTCTATGTTTACTGCAGACTACAAAAGTTTTGTCTGTGTTTTCCAGTTACACATGTAACAATTCTGTGTTTTTGCACCATGTCTTTCTATTTTTTTTGGTTTTCGAATGTATGAGTTTTTTTTATGTTACCTATGTCTGTTTTTACAGAAAATGTCTGTTTTGTATGCCCCATATTGTGTATTATGTATTTCTTTATAAAGAATCAATTTTTTGAGTATAAAGACTCATTTTGTTAAGGTGTTTTATCTGTGTTTAGTTAAGGTGTTACGTGTGTAGCATATATATATTTTTTTGCAGTAAATGTGTGTTTGTGTGCGTCTGTTTCGTATGTAACAACACCACTAAGTTGGTATAAATTATTTTCTGATATTAATTCTACCAGATTCAAAGGTTTGATTTTTTGACTTTGATGAGCTACACATGGGATGAAATCTATGTTGCCTATGTTTCGTATGTAGCAGCAGAACTAAGTTGGTATAAATTACTTCTGATTTTTTTACAATATATTAATTAAAACAAAAGTCATTAATCATGGTGAATTTTAATGTCTCTTAACATATGCAACAATATGTCTGATTTGTTTTTTACAAGTATGTGCATGTTTGTATGAGTATTATAATGTGTGGGATGTATGTTTGCATCTGTTTTCTATATTGTTGTTTTTGTGTGTTACTAGCATCTCTTATTTTTGGGTGACTTATTATGTTAAACATCGAAAATGATTTTTCGTTTTGTGTTTTATGTTTGTAGTATCTTGTTGTTTAGTTAGGGTGTTTTTATCGTCTATTTTTTCGTATAATCTTTGTGTTATGTTAGACTGTTTACGTGTGTAGCATATATGTTTTTTTGTAGTCAGATTCTGTCCTATGTTTTCTAGCATATCAAATTCTGCTTTATGTTTACTGCAGACTACAAAAGTTTTGTCTGTGTTTTTGCACCATGTCTTTCTATTTTTTTTTTGGTTTTCGAATGTATGGTATAAATTATGAAAAGTTTCGATTTGAAGGTTCCTGTATGTATATAAAATATGAAAAGTTTCCTGTATGTGCCTATATATTAATATGTTTTTTTTACATATTAATTAACCTTTTTTATATGTTATTATTATTAATATGTTTTTTTAATCAAAATTGGTAACTTTTAATATCTCTTAACATATGCAACAATATGTCTGATTTGTTTTTTTACCAGTATGTGCATGTTTGTATGAGTATTATAATGTGGGCGGAATGTATGTTTTGCATCTGTTTCCTATATTGCGTCTGTTTCGTATGTAACAACAGAACTAAGTTGGTATAAATTAGTTACCGATTTTTTACCAGATAGAAAAGTTTGATTTTTTAACTTTTCATGAGGTACACATGTTTTACTTTCAATAGCAGTTGCATATGTTAATAAAAAAAAAGTCATTTATCAGGAATGTAATATTGCATATGTCTCTTAACATATGCAACAATATGTCTGATTTGTTTTTTGCCAGTATGTGCATGTTTGTATGAGTATTATAATGTGTGGAATGTATGTTTGCATCTGTTTCCTATATTGCGTCTGTTTCGTATGTAACAACAGAACTAAGTTGGTATATATTAGTTACGATTTTTTTTACCAGATTCAAATGTTTGATTTTTTGCATATTATAGAGAAAGAATTGGGATGAAATCTATGTTTGCGTCTGTTTCGTATGTAACAACAGAACTAAGTTGGTATATCCAGTTGGTTAACATACGTTAAGACATTGGGGGGGGGGGGGGGTTTCATGTAAATTGATGATTTTTGTTTTATTTTTTGCAGGTGAGCATTTTTTTTGCATTAAAGATGAAGATAATTATCAAGAATGAAGTGTAGACAATTTTTTTTTTATTTATGATACTTTTTTTAGCATTTGTTGATTTGTAATGACCGTTTTGTTTGTTTTTTTAGCATTTTGTAAGAAACAATTCTTGAGTACATTTGAATGTTTTTTGATCAATAAAGTTTTTAGCACTTTGTAATGACCGTTTTGTTTGGTTTTAGCACTTTGTAAGTAACAAAATGCCTATAACCATATTAATTCTCGTTACGTATGCAACAATTCTGGTGCTGGTACAATAAAACGAAAAAAAAAACATGGTATAATAAAAAAATAATAAATCAGCATTTTTTAAATAATATACACTGGCAACTCAGTTTTAACCTACGTAACACAACACATGTTACATATGTAACACGGGTATCTGGCAGATTTAGGACAATGGTCACAAAAGTATGAGAGAGATGATGTGACATTTGTGGGGTCCACTTGTCATATCTGCTTTTTCAGAAAAATGACATTTGACCATTGTGCCCTTTTTTTGTCCTTTACCTTAATAAATATATTAAAATAATATAGAATGAATCTAGACCCTCCATCAAGTTTAATCAATGGCCACAAATGAGTTTACATGGTTTTCTCATTTTGGAGGGTTTTTATTATAACCCTCCCCTATATATATATATATATATATATATATATATATATATATATATATATATATATATGAAATTCATTAAAAGCCACAAAACGGGCGGCGCCAAACTATCACATAATTACAAATTTACACCATTCGCCCCAAGAAAGCGGGACGAGTTTAGCTCTACTT
Source organism: Ambrosia x helenae (assembly GCA_030844895.1). Taxonomy (NCBI): domain Eukaryota; kingdom Viridiplantae; phylum Streptophyta; class Magnoliopsida; order Asterales; family Asteraceae; genus Ambrosia; species Ambrosia x helenae. The sequence goes on along the minus strand of CM061227.1, from coordinate 29,894,821 downwards.
CTAGCCCAAAGAAAACCAAAGACTTGATTTCTCCAATTATCTCTTCAATCCACGCCTCCTTGTTTTCAAAAACCCGTTTGTTCCGAGCCATCCAAATACACCAACAAGCTATAAAAATCACACCTTAAAAGATGACCCTCTTCTTACCTTGCAAGCCAGAATGTTGATGGAACTCAATAAGATCACGGACAGTAAAAACGGAAAAGTTTTGGACCTTGCACCAAGCACTAATGTGCAGCCATATCGAAGACGCCACATATCACGCAGTAAAAAAGATGCTCCACTGATTTGTCCCCTGAATGGCAAAGAGGACACGAGACGTCAACAATAGAAATATTTCTAGACCTAAGCGCCAACACCGTCGGGATCCTCCCCATCTCCGTTGTCCACATCATGATATTGCACTTTAGCGGAACCCACTTACACCAAGGAAACACATAAACGCTGCTCGAATCCAGCTCGTTGTACAACAGCCTTTTAACGGTACAACAGAGAACCCATCTCCAGCCCCATTCCATCTCCACTCGTCCTTCCTCGAAGTCAGAATCACAGACTCCAAGACCCCAAACAAAAAATCCAACTCGGACAGCTCCACTTCCGAACCAGGAGCCCTTTTCCAGCCCCAAAACACCCAACCCCATCCCACCTGTCGGCCACCATACAACGCTTGGAAGACTCCAACAGGAACAGGTTGGGACATAGCTCTTTAAGAGGGGCAGCCGGCAACCAAGGATCGATCCAGAAAGCAATAGAGGAATCGTTCCTAGTGACGCCCTTAAAGAACCTCTTGAAGGGATCCCCTAGATGACCAATCGCATTAGAACCTTGACAATATTACCCCAAACACCAGCAAGGGAATTGTCACAAGGAAAGAACTCCCAACACCGCGTGGAACAATGAATCGCCTAGATAACACTAATCCACAAACTATTTCCCCCAACTTTGAGTCTCCACCCCATTTGGTCAATAACGCCACATTAACGAACCTGAGTTTGGAAATACCGAGACCCCCATCCCATTTAGGAGTGGCGACGCGGTCTCGAGACACCCAATGCATCTTGTGTCGGTCGCTCGAACTACCCCAAAGAAATCTTTTCATCATACCTTCAAGATCGCTAATAACCTTTGTCGGAGCCTTGTAAAGCGAAAAGTAGTACACCGGGAGGCTTTCAAGCACGACTTTGATAAGCGTGACCCTGCCTCCAATAGACAAACTAGAGGCCTTCCACTTCGCCAACCGAGCTTCAAAAATATCATACACCGGTCTCCAATTAGCGATCCTATTCATGTTCGCGCCTACTACTAAACCCAAGTATCTAAAAGGCAAGGTACGAGCAGCGCAACCCACCAAAGCGGATTGAGACTGGACATAATCAGGGCTGACTTGCAGCCCGAAAATCATAGACTTTGACATATTAATACGCAACCCTGAGCATTAATAAAAACACCAAAGAATTTTGACCATGTTAAGCAAATTGTCATGATCCCAACTCCCAATAACGATAACATCGTCAGCGTAAAGAATGTGGGAGATAAACGGACCCACCATTCGGAAGTTGAACTCCATGAAATACTCCCACGCCACGAGCCTTATTGATCATGCACGAAAGCGCCTCCATAACAATTAAAAATAAAAAAAAAATAGAAGATTGGGTCTCATTGTCTCATATCTTTCTCACACTGGAATTCGAAAGTCGGGGCGCCATTGACCAAAACGAACGACCTAGCCGACATTAGAACGACCCTAATCCACGAGCACCACTACTGCTGGAAACCCATCTGTCTCATCACATCATCCACAAAATTCCAACTGACGTTATCATAGGCCTTTTCGAAGTCGAGCTTGAGAATGAAGGCCTCCTGTTTACGTTTCTTGCACCAAGAGATTACTTCATTAACAATGAGAGGTCCATCCAAAATAAACTTCCCTTTTGAAAAAGCCGATTCCGAATTTGAGACCACCACATCGATCACCTTCCACAGCCGATTAGCCAAACCTTTCGAGATAATATTGCTAATAACTCAAACCAACTAATAGGCCGATACCCATTGAGACTAATCAGATCCTCGGACTTCAAGATAAAAGTGATAAACGACGATCCGCACCCCACATTAATCTTTCCAGTCACAAAAAAACTAGCCATAATATCAGAGAAATCGGACTAAAAAAGATCCCAAAATTTCTTGATGAACCTCATGTTGAACCCGTCCGGACCCGGGGCACGATCATCGCCGCACCAAAAAACGGCCTCTTTAATCTCACTGCCCGAAAACGGAACAATTAAGGAGTAGGCCTCAGTAGTCGAAAGTTTCCTGATTAAATCGGACAAGAACCTGGGCCTGGACTGGTACGACTCCAAAAATTTGTTCCTGAAGAACTTAAAAACCTCCTTTTTCACCTGCGATGGCTTAGTAACCCACCTCTCATCAACGAACAGCCTAGGAATAGCGTTGACCGCCTTCCTACAATTGATAGCCCCGCGAAATGAGCAACAACGCCAATGAGCAAATTTCTTAGTCAGACGAATATCTGGTGGGTCCTCATAAACAAACGACACAACAGCCGATCGAACCAGGTCTTAAAATCCAGGCCGATCCAGCCAGAAATTGAAGAAACGGAATGGTTTAGCACTGAAGTTCTTGGAGACAGTAGAAAGAAGAATAGGACGGTGATAAGAATGTAGGCTTGGTAGGACCCGGAAGCAAGCCTCAGGCCACACATTAAAAATCCTGGGGCAAACCAAGAACCTGTCGAGTTTACTGAGCCTTTTTACCGTCATTTTGAATACAGGTGAACTTACCATCTCGCATACTAAACTCCATCAACCCTGTATTGAATATGAAAGAATTGAAATTCCTAGCGCAGGACTCCCTGAAAACAGAATTGAGCTGCTCCTCAGGAACCCTAACAACATTGAAATCTCCAACCACAACCTTTAACCCAGCCTCCCTATTCAACTCAGACTCCAATCGATTCCACAGCTCCAACTTCGCCCCAAGGCCCTGAGGCACATAGATATTAACAACAACCAACTTTTCGTTTGAGCCCTTTAACACCCCATGGATGAGCAGAAAGTGTCTCTCTTTAACACAAAGAGAGAATTAAAAAACACCCAGGTCCCAAAGACAAGCCAGACCACCTGATTGCCCCACCGAAGCCATGAACTCCGACCTGAAGTTACGGTTACCCCAAACAGCAGCACCCACAAAATCAGGAAACCCATCCATCTTAGTCTCTTGAACAACAACGAAACTACCCCAAATTTCATTCTCAAACCACGGATGCAGGGCACTTTATCAACCCCACCGAGGCCACGGATATTAATGGAGATGAAATTCATGGATCAACCACATTAATACCTGATACGAGACAAACCTCCTTCACTAAATATCCATGACCCGACAAATTAACGCCCAACATATCACCCATCGCCGCCGTAGCCTCAACTTCCATCTCAATAATGACCGAAGACCCACCAGCAAGTTCGATGAACGATCAGACACTTCTGACTCCTTCTGCTGACAGGAGGAAACCCTAACATTTACATTAAGGTCAAACTGATAAACAGTACCAATTCCTTCAACAGATAAAACCCCATCCGGACCGGTCCGATTCTGAACCCAAAAAATGAACCGATTAATATCTAAAGGGTCCTCGGAGTCCAAATCTGACCTGAGCCGTTTTTTGGCCCTATCCCCTGATGGGCTGGAAGACGAATTCCTTCTCACCTTTTTAATTGGGCCCTTTTAACCTTGCTCCTCTTTTTCTTGATACTGTCCCCACCAGCTTTGAAAAAATAAGGACAGTTACTATCCTTAATAATAACATCAGCATTGGGAGTATCATCAAGGCTGTTGTCCACGTGCGCCAAATTTTCATGAGCATGCAAACTCGACGCGTCACCCGTCCCTTCGCCTACCATCGACTGCTCAACTTCCTCTACCCCCTACCATCCCCATACTTCGATGTAGACGACAAGGTATTTCCGGCCACCACATCGATACACTCCGGTTCCCAGTCGCCACATTCTTCCGACACCCAGACTTTGAATATCCTATCCTTCCATCTAATAGACACCGAGTCGTTGATCCTATCACCTTCACTAACTAAAACACCGACAGTCTCCACAGACAAATCCACGTCGTTCGAGTTTAGTTGAGATTGGAGCACGACTTTACCGAACTGGCTTGCCACACTATTTAACGTCTCATTCGAGGCAATATGAAGAGGAACATCATGAATTTTCAGCCAAGCCACCCTTTTGAAAGGTAATACCTGCCCCATCCAGACATCAAGAACGGAGAACCACTCCTCCCACAAAACTTTATTAAGAAGGAAATCGTCTGCCGACTTGTTGTCTTGAAATTTCAGGAGAATAGACAGACCTCCGATGTAGATTAATTCCATCCCAGCAAGTCCTTTGTCCAGAAACAAACGGTCCAGCTTCGACAACAACTGTAGCTCCGACACTCTGCCAACCAAAGCCTTCCCGTGAATGTCCCCAAACGCCACAGTCTTCACCATAGCTAGGGGTGTTCAAAAAATCCGAAATTCGAAAAAAATCCAAAATCTGATTCGATATCCGAACCGAAAAAAACCGATCCGAATTCTTATTCGGATATTTGGATGGATCTTATCCGAATCCGAATTACTTATTCGAATTTCAAACCGGATTCGGATTTCACAATTCAATTATTCGGGTTATTCGGATTATTCGGATAACCGAATAACCCAAATAAGCTTCAATTGAGTTTTAGTAAAGGAATGACCAATTGTTTAAAACTTAGTTCAACCCCTGAGGCATGAGGCCAATACTAAACCATAATTTTTCAACATCGTCCATCTATATGGACCAGTTAGTGTCACGTTTTGTGATGCTTGATTTTGTGTTAAAGACTATGTTTTAAAGTTTGATTTTGTGTTTAAATTTACGTTTTGAAGACTATATTTTGAAGTTTGAACTTTGTATTTGTGTTTAAGTTAGCCTCTATTTTCGCTTTTGTATGGTTATTGAATTCAAATTAATAAAATGTTAGGAACCATAAATTAGGAAAAATAAATTTTTTGAAAAATTGTTGTTTGGTTTAATTTGGATTATTCGGATTTATCCGAATCCGATCCGAATTGAATTCGGATCGGATGGGTATACATCCAATTCGGATCGGATCAGATACGGATAGGCTCCTAAATTTTCAAAATCCCAATAATCCGATCTGATTAATCCGAATAACCCGTTATCCGATCCGATGAACACCCCTAACCACAGCCACCTGCTTCTCCGGAGCTTTGCCTCTATGCGCATCCACTGAATCCCTGTATGACTTTTCACCCCTGAAACTACCATGGACGGCAGTCTTCACCTTAGGAATCTGAACAGATGGACAGGAGTTGTTCAGAGGGGGAAAGTTGTCACCATTGGTATTCTCCGGCACCTCCTGCGCTTCTAACCCCATATTTTCAGCTGCAAATTTTGCAATGTTAACCCGAAGCTTGTTCTTCCCCATCTTCACCCCCATTAAGTTTTTCTTCAAGCTCCAACGCATTCCGAACTCTCCTGAAAGAGATAAAGCCAAAACGATTCCCCATTTTATCCTTCTTCTTGGCAATGTAGGATCCAACAACCTCCCCAAATTCCCCAAAGTAATACGAAACGTCCCACGGGTTGCATCCATTAGGGAGGTTGGTAATAAAGAACTTGGTGACTTCAGAAACACGATGACTCTCCTTGCTGCCTCCGGCTGGTCTTCTTCGGATGGGCACATCCTGCCACTCTTCTTCGACTCTTCCTCTTCCCATAGAGAGAATTTTTTTTAATATAATTGATAAGATATTTGGATCTAGAAAAAAAGGTTCAACGTTTTTAAGTATGATTTTAAAGCATGCTCTAAATATAAAGAATGTCCACTCCACAAGAAATTATAGCCAAACTTCAAATATAAAACTAAAATATAATTTTACACTTACGTAACCGTATGTAACATACTAAAATCATTATCTTTGTATGTACGGCGTACCAAATTAGAAACTTTTACCGCTTTATATAATTATAGACTCCAAACCCAAAAAATTTGCTTACATGACCTCAATATTTAAAATAAATACAGTAAACTCAACACCACTGGTAATAGCGTATATGTAGACTTTATCTATTGACAAGCGTATGTGCAGACTTTATCGACCGACAAAAAACGACCACTTACACTAAAGTTACTCTATATATAAAATAGTAAAATACGCCTCAAGTTTAGTGCATTTGATAAAGTCTGCATATACGCTGCTACTAAAGACGCATGAAATTGTAGCTTTTTTTCATTCTTTTAACTTAATCCTAGATTGTTCTTAAAAAAGTTGCGACTCTAAAAGCTTCTACTGTAAACCGCACACAAATGCATTCATACACCTAAAAAGTACCTTTTTTTGTTGAGCACCATGAGGATCGAGGAAACCGCACCCATTCTGTCATATGAACTATGAAGGTTTTCAAAGGTGGCTTACACCATACCTTATTTTTAGCAATGCTTTTTTTTTCTTTAGAAATTCTAAAGATGATCCACTTTGAGTACACTTGTATATTAAGTGTCACTAAATATTCATAATTATTGCAACAACAATCACCCATAGGTACAATCATTTTGATTATTGAAAAACTCTTTAAAGAAATACTAAAGTTGCACAAAATATGACACAAAAATTTACTTAAAAAACCCGTCTCAATATGATTTTAAAGAAGTTTCCAAGTTCTTAAAAGATGACAACCACACATAAGCATTTCTAGGTCACTTTGGTTTATATATTAATGTTTAGAAATCAAGTATTATATTCTACTTTCCATTTAACTTAACTAGAGGGGTTCCCGCTGTAACATTTCGCATTTAATACTTGTACGTTACGAATAATTTGAATAAAACATTAAGTTCATCAATTATCGCCTTTTTAAAATTATTGTGACGCATTTGGAACCCTAATACTATGTTATTTATATATAATATTCATATATATATATATATATAGAATAATTGTCAAAAAATAATGGCTTGGGCCGGGGTTCGAACCCGCGCCCACAGCCGGGTCAACCACACTCAACAACACAACCAACTGGGCTACACACACACTTGGTTTAAACTATAACCGTTTTAATTATATATTGATTTGGCATATCAACTGTTGACTTGGAAAGTCAACTGTGATGATTGAATTTCCATAATTAACACTATCAAGACGCGTCTTTGATCCAGTTATGGTACAAATTGATGATGGTTGACTGGACGCGTCAATTACACGAATAATTATCATATAATCATTCCCTAATTGTGTCAATCAATCGTGTCAACATCATTAACAAGTCAAACTTACCAATTCGTCAATCCAAACCCTCTCCCTATAAATTGAACCTCCCACATCACTCTACACTCGCCGATAACACTCTCTAAACCTCCAATTTCTGTTTAAATCAGTCTTTCTAAAGCTTCTTGAGCGAGTTTGACTTTTCTGTTGACCAAAGCAAGAATCACGAATTCGTAATTGTAAGTTATGTTTTTCTTGTGGGTTTTGTTCATCGGCATACACACAACAATAATCCTATGATTAATTGGGTTATTGTTGTGTGAATCAAATAATTGTAAAATCTAGGGCTCGATCAGATTTGATTTGGGGATAAACCTACTGCAGCTTTGTGTTTATATTTATTTCTGAACTAAAATCATCACCAACTGATCAACAGATCAGTTGGTGTGACCCTTTTGTCTAAAAACACGGACCGGTCTGGTGGCCGGGTTCGAATCCTTCCATAAGCAGTTTTTATTTCTTTTCTTTCTAAGATTATAAATCTGATTTTCATTATATTATATAATTAATTTAATCAAAGATTAATCGTTCTCAGGGTCCAGACCAACTGGTCTGGGCTTGTGATTTAAAACCCCGACCCAAGTTTGACGCGGGTTCGATTCTTGGCATCAACAAAACATTTTTTTAAGACTTATATATATATATATATATATATATATATTTGTATTTTTAAAATTCATTTTAAAATACTAAAACTATTTTATAAATTCTACAAAAATTATTTTAGGTTTTTCTAGTAGAAAAGTTTAACATACAATTTTTAGTTTTCCAAAAATTATTTATTTGATATATATAATAAATAATTCAAGTTTATTCTATTTTATTTATAAAATTCTATTAAAATATCAAAACAATTATATAAATTTCCACAAAAATTATTCTGAGTTTTTATAACATTAAACTTTTCTGAAATGATTTTTATTTCTGAAAAATCATTTATTTAATATTTTTAATAAAATTTTGTTAGTTTTAATCATAAATAAATCATAATAAATTCATTTTTCAATATTTTTGCACCAAAATTTTATATAAATTATTTCTATTTATTTGGAACAGAAATACAATTTTTAATTTAATAATTCTTTAATTTTAGTATTTTTAAATATTAAAGTTATATTTTAACAATTTGAAATAAATAGATTTAATATTCTATTTTTTTAGAAAATAATTTTATAAAAATTATTTTCATACTTAAAACTTTATATTGTGATCATCTTTAATTTAAAATTTACAAAAAGACTTTTGTTTATTTATTTATCAAATTTCTCTTAATTATTAAACATTTTATTTATTAATCAAACGAACACTTATCCTCAATTCGAAACCCTAGAATATATTTGTAGACTAGAAAGACTTAGACATATTTATTACCTTAATTATAGGGTAATACTTGGCATCGTTGGGCAACACATATTCTATTTTCACGAGACATAACATTTTGCTAAGGTGAGTTTTACATAGCCCCTTTTCTATTTCACTATTTTTTTGGGGTGAAACATGTTACAACATTCTATCTACAATTCAATCATAAAGTGTCTATGTGTTATTCTATGTTGCATTATGTCTTAAACATGACTAGGGTAAGCACAATATTCTAGCATAATCATTAACATTGATCAGCCGACGGTATACAATGATAGATCTATTGGACTGACAATCCCACCCGGATACGTGCCTCCTACATAGGTAGCGTGGGTGATTGTTATCGCATAACATAATCGAGTGAACCATGAGCGTATGGGATGGACCACAATATTCTAGTCACAAGGGTTGATTATGCACTCGATTTACTTCTAGTATGTTTTCACATATGGACTAGACTTGCCATGACACTTGAATTGTACAAGCTTTATTCGATTATCAAAACCTATGTAATTCTCACCAACTTTTGTTCACCCAAAAATATTTTCAAAATTAACATGTTTCAGGTAACAACGAAGCTGAGGCTTAGAGTATGAATGAGGAAATACTATGAAGTCTTTATGAAGTTATTTGAATTTATTTGCTTTATTTAATATCATGTATTTGGGATTTCTAGACATCATTTCATTTTGGATATTTATGTTATGAATAAATTATTTAAAATTTCAATATATACCATGTGCTACTGAAACAATCATCAATACGTGACATCCCGATGTTTCCGCCATCGGTTGAAGTGTTACACCCGCGCGTTGCGGCGGTGACACAATACAACAACAATGGTTTCATAGAATGGTGATTGTGCTAAATACAACTCTACAACGTTACATCTTCAAATTTGTACCCAAATAAAAATTTGTCCTTTACGCGTTTGGTGTAACGTCATACAAACTAATGTTGTTATGTTTGCAATATATATTCAGAAGTAATTTATAGCATCCTATTATGTTTATTTAAAAATCTGCATAGCTACATTTGTAGATGAAATTAGCAACATGGCAGTTGTTGCTATGCAGATTGTTGCATGTTCTTTGTATGTTGGTTCCCAAAGAAGGTGCTTACACCTTCTCATTAGAGTCGTCAATCATTTAATCGAGTCACTGGTTTGATCCCTCTACTTATTATGCGAACCAATGGACATGCTAAGGAGATTCAGTCCCCAACTTGAGCAAAAGACAATGTTCTAATCATTGGTTTAATATATCTCTCACAACTTGTAAATAAAAATAGTTAACAATATAAAAAAATGGGGGAAAGATCCGGTACAAATAGGTTTTTTGGTAAGAACTATGAGAATCAAAGGAGGGTATTTTTTTTTTCAAATTTTTTTTCCCCATATTGTTAAACATGTATTATAGTATTGAAAACTAAAAAAAAATAAAAAATGGTGTAGAGTAATTACGTGTAGAGTAATTACATAATTACTCTACTGTAAACTAATGTATTTACCTTAATGACGTAATTACACTAAAAAAAATTTAATTTTTTTTGTATTATTCATCTAGAAAGAATGTTTAAGCACATGGTAAAAAAAATTCTAAAAAAAAAATAAATTTTTTTTACCCCCTTTGATTCTCACAGTTCTTACAAAAAAACTATATGTATTTGATCTTTACTCTAAAAAAAATGATGTCCATATTACATTTGAACTTTATTAAATAGAATTAATTAATTGGAGTTTATTAAATGAGTGTATTAAATAGAGTTTATTAAATGAAGTTTGTTAAGTTGATGTGAAATTCCAATTCTATCCCTCTAGAATCCATTATATAGTAGTATAGGTAATTAAAATTCAGATTGTGGTTCTACCCAGGGGCGGATCTAGGCTTTACCGAACGGGTTCCCGGGAACCCACTCGGTTTGTAATTTTAAGTGTTAATGTATATACAAAATTGGAAAGGAACCCATAAGAAAATAACAAAAGGAACCCACTACTAAAAAATTGGAGGTGACCAGGTCTACTGGAAGGAACCCTTCATTATGTGCACGGGGTTTCGGGTTCGATACCTGTTACACGCGTTATTTGGTTTTTAATTTTTTTCTTTTTTTCCTTTTTTATTCAAACTTAGGGTTTTATCAAACCCAACTCCAAACAAAAACATATAGCAGACAGCAGCCCCGAATCCTCCTCCCCCGACCTCTGCTCCGCTTCCTGCCCTCCTCCTCTTGCCCTTTTTTCCAGCCGTCCTCAGCCTGCGGCTGCAAAACCCCACCTCTCCCCCTCTCCGGCCTCCCCTGCCCCTCTCCACCATGCCACCGCCGTACTCCACCTCAGGTAGTCTTCAACTTCTGTTAATTAACTTTGCTACTAGTACCCTGTTAATTTTACCTTCTGTGATTTTTATGTATCTTCTTTTATAACTTATTTTGTTAATGTATTGTTGATTTACTTTGGTACAAAGACTAATCATTTGGATTAGTAGAGGGTTAATCTATTGGATTAGTAGATGCTGGTACTGAAATCATTTGCGGAATTGCGGTTTGCATAGACTTTGCTAGTTTGAATTCGTTTGATTCTGAAATCATTTGCTGTTTTACAATAAGGTACGGATCCAGTCATTGATTTTATTCTGATACATTATGATTTGGTGAGCTGTGAAATAATGTCGAATGATTCTAAAGATTTAACAATCATTTTTTACTTGTACCCGAGAATAGTTTGTTTATGCTTATTTTATTTTAGTCAGTTATCAACAAAAGTCATCAGGTTAAGAATTAGACTTGGGTTAGAACATTATGTAAAGCTGATTGTTTTCAACTAAATTCAAAATATGCAGCAATTGAGCCTTAGATCTGACCTAGTATACTTTTTGTTGTTAGTCCTGATGACAAATGTGAATAGGCAATAAGATAACAAGCTTTGCTTGTTGTTGTATACTATTATTGATACTTATCTTGCGTATGGGGCTGCAAGTCTGCAACTTTGCAACAAGTTTTTTTTTCTTAAGGCCTCAAATTTTGGCTTCGCTTTAGGCCACTAAATTGGTTGAGCCGGCCCAGTTAACAGTTTGCTTTTAAAAAGTTGATACATAGCTATTAAGTATAGGTATTAAATCTTCAAAACAAAAAAAAGCTATTAAGTATAGGTATGCTGTATGCATAAAAGCGTTTGTCTTTGATGACTAAGATCTTTTCATTGCAACCTTGATTAGAATATCGTTTTATAAAATGTCAGCGAAAGGAAAAGTTCCAAGCCTTTGGTATTGACCTTGGTACCACTTACTTGTGTCTAGCTGTTTGAAAGCACGACCGAGTCGAGATCATTGCAAACAATCAAGGGAAGCGGACCACCCCCTCGTATGTTGCTTTCAACGAATCTGAACGTTTGGTCAGTGATACCAAGCTGCTTATAATCCCACCAACACCATCTTTGGTTAGTCACTTTTCGTTCTTATTCACATCTTTGGTTAGCTTTTGTTGTTTTTTAATCATTCACATAAGTACATGTTAAAACGGTTAAAGGTTATTCAACTTTTTCTGACCCGACCCAACCCGAAAATTCTAAAATTTGGTCGTGAGAATTTTGATCAACAAAAAAAGGAACCCATAGAAAAAAAATCCTGGATCCGCCACTGGTTCTACCAGTACACTATCCATCACCTCATCGGTATTGCAAATGAAATTACTGTAGAATTTTAGGGTTTCAATATACTCAACAAACAAAACAATGAGCCAACATAAACTCAAACCAAGAACACAAAGATGTAGGCGACCAAAAACGTGACAAAATCTTATTTAAACCAACCTAAAAGAAGTCCCCCCCTGAATACCCAGGATTCAACCAATCGAAGAATCCAGAATGAACAATACACAGATTATGACTACTGATTGTTCAGATCAGTTGTCACAACCTAAAAGGAAAACAATATACAATACAGACTTACAGTGATTATGAATAATCACTGATGAAGACCACAAAGAACAAGACTAGAAACCCTAAAACTATACAGAGAGAAAATAACAATACGAATGAATTGAATGGATACAATTGAGAGAGAGAAATGATATTTATATGATGCTCTGGAAGCTTCTGCCATCTATCCATCCAACGATCACGATCAGATTAATCCAACGGATATAAAGATGCCTCGAACAAACACATGAGCTCACCAGCTCACATAATACGTACAACCAACAAGTACAACCAATAGATACGTAAACTTATACGTACAACCAACCAGAAGCCAAGCCCAATAGTAAGTCTTGAAATATGAAGCCCATCATTAAGCCCAATAGCAATATCTGTTACATACTCAAGCCCAAACATTAGTAATTGAATTATAACAATATGTCACACGACTTAATGTCACATGACTTATTTTAACATCCCCCCATAATTCAATTACTAAACAAATCTGTTAACCCTAATTTTGTACAAAAATTTTCATGTTGAGCTCCAAATAAACCTTTTGTAAAAATGTCAGCAATTTGTTGACTTGAATCAACCTTTATAATATCAACAAAGTTGCTACTTACCTTCTCTCGCAGAAAATACAAGTCAAGCTCAAAATGTTTGACCTGTTCATGAAATACAGGATTCTCAGCAATAGAAATTGCTGACTGACTATCACAAAACACCTTTAAAGGTAGTTTTGACCCAATACCCAACTCACTCAAAACATTAGACAGCCAAATCAATTCGCAGGTTGTTGAACACAAAGCACGGTATTCAGCCTCAGCACTAGACCTAGAGACAACACCCTGTTTTTTACTTTTCCATGAAATCAAATTTGACCCTAAATATACACAATAACCAATAACTGATCTACGAGTTTGCAAGCATTTTGCCCAGTCTGCATCTGAGTATGCAGAAAGCACAAAATCCTCACTCTTTTTAAACATCAAACCTTTTCCAGGAGATGTTTTTAGATACCTTAATAACCTTACAGCAACATGTAACACTGCTTCAGTTGGTTTATGCATAAATTGGCTTAAAAACTGAACAGCATAACATATATCAGGTCTGGTCAAAGAAAGATATATTAGTTTGCCAACAAGCCTTTGAAAGCCTGTAACATCCTCAACATATCTTTCAAACTTAGCACTTTTCATAGACAAGATATAATTCTGCTCTATAGGTATGCTAACAGGTTTACAACCTAGATATCCAAACTCACTTAACAAGTCCAAACAATATTTTCTTTGATTAAGACAAATAGACCCTTCCGTATATAAGACTTCGATACCCAAGAAATATTTAAGTTTACCCAGATCTTTTATTTGAAAACTTTCTTTTAAAAAAGTTTTAACTTTATTAATTTCAGACTCACTGTTCCCAGTCACTACTATATCATCGACATATACTAACAAAACAACAAATATATCATTGTTTGACTTAACAAACATAGAGTAATCACACTTACTCTGCACAAAGCCAATATTAACAAGAACTTCAACAAGTTTCTCGTTCCACTTACGAGGAGCTTGTTTAAGTCCATATAACGACTTAACAAGTTTACACACTTTTGACTCATTATTAGAAGAATAACCTTCAGGAAGTGTCATATACACATCCTCAGTTATAGAGCCATATAAGAAGGCATTGTTAATATCTAATTGAAACAATGACCAGCCATTTTGAACAGCTAAACTAATCACACAACGAACAGTAACCATTTTAACTACCGGAGAAAAAGTCTCTCCAAAATCTATCCCCTCTCTCTGATTGTAGCCTTTGGCTACCAATCTTGCCTTATACCTTTCTATTTCTCCACTTGATTTATACTTGATCTTGTACACCCACTTGCACCCAATAGCCTTCCTATTGGGAGGCAAGTCTGTGACAACCCAAGTATTGTTTCGGTATAAGGCCTCCATCTCACTATTCATAGCTTCGACCCACTTTGGGTCTTTTGAAGCTTCATAGTAAGATGTGGGTTCAGAAACTTTACTAACATTGGAAACAAAACAGAAATTTTCACTGGATAGATTAGAGTAATTGACACTCTTATCAATACTATATTTAACTTTACCATCTAAAACAAAATCATTAAACTTCTTTGGTAAAACAGATTCCCTACTTGACTGTCTAAGACTAGTAGTTCTGTTTCCCTCAGGAGATGCAGCCTCATCATCTGACTCTTCTAACCCTGGGGAACCAGTCCCTCTACCTACTGTACTACCAGGTGGCTGTCCACCAGTGTGGTCTACCTCACTGGCAGCCCTGGGAGAGTCATCTAGTTGACCCCCAGGTGAAGAATCATGAGCCCTACAGATTCCCCCTTCATCATCGGGAGGACACTCTTCACTTTGGTCATTTAAATGATTTTTAGAAGTTTCTCCTTCAAAACTGTCAAAAAAGTTTAAATGGTTTACATTTTCAAAAACATTTTCTTTACACTCAGTTTTGAATGGAAAAATATTTTCATAAAATTTTATGTCTCTAGAAAAGACTATTTGCTTGGTTTCAAGACTTAGAATTTTGTAACCTTTTTTCAAAAAAGAATAACCTAAAAAAACACTTTTGTTAGCTCTACTACACAGTTTATCAGGATCATTAAACACAGTTTCAAAGCATAGACAACCAAAGTTCCTTAAATGACTAAGTGTGGGGGGGGAACCCATGAATCAACTCATACGGACACTTACCACCTAATACAGACGAAGGAATCCTGTTAATAAGATATGCAGCAGTAAGAACACAATCAGACCAGAATCTAAGTGGAACATTGCTCTGGAATAGCAATGCCCTTGCTGTATTCAAAAGATGCCTATGTTTCCTCTCCACAACTCCATTTTGTTGTGGAGTGTAAACACAGGTGGTTTGATGAAGAATGCCTTTGTTATTACAAAAGTTATTCATTTGTTTATTTACAAACTCAGACCCATTATCACTCCTAAACACTTTAACCAGTTTAGTGAACTGAGTTTTTATCATCTCATAGAAACTAATCAGGTTTTCAAACACTTCCCCTTTATTTTTTAACAAATAGACCCAAACAGATCTAGAGTAATCATCAACAACAGTCAAAAAATACCTATACCCTTCCCTACTAGTGATCTTGTAAGGACCCCATACATCTAGATGCACAAGATCACCTACACTAGTTGTCTTATGATCACTAATGGGAAATGGGACTCTAACTTGTTTTGCCTTATGACACACATCACAAGGTTGAGACTCAGACATGCCAATATTAAGAGTATCTTTTAAAACAGCAAGGACCTGACTAGAAGGATGTCCTAGTCTACTATGCCAGAGACTATGATCACTAACACTATTAAAACAAACATTACTAAGACTCACTTTATCTCCAACAAAATATAAACCATCTTGTTGTCTACCAGTTACCAGGACTCTCTTTGAGTTGGAATCCTGGACAGCACAAGTATATTCATTAAACAACACATCTAGCTTATTGTCCTTAGCCAGTTTATGTACAGATACTAGATTAACACAGTAGTCAGGTATATACAAAACATCAGTTAACACAACACCATTAGCTAGTTTAATATCACCTATTTTAGTTACTTTGGCATTGGTTCCATTTGGATGCCTAACTTCCATGTTGTACTTAGAAACATCTACACAGTTTATTAGATGTTTATCATTGCCCACCATGTGCTGATTAGCACCAGGATCCATTATCCAACCCAAGAACAATGCAAGTTTTAACATACTAGAACAGTTTGAAAAATTTTTAAACAGATGAGACAATTTGTTTAACACAGTCATACTTGAAAAACCATTAACAACCACTGACTCACCTCCAACATTAGAACACTGAGGATCTCCCCCTGATTTCTCACTAATCAAACTCATCAGCTTTGAAATCTGTTCAGATGTAAAAGGAGAACCAGAACTAGAACTAGAAGCAGCATTAGCACACACATTGTTATTAGACATCCCTGTTTTATTATTGTTGAAAACATTGTTATTATTAGACTTGTTAGTCTGATTAAATGGTCTTTTCTTAAAACCAGGAGGATATCCAATAATTTCAAAACATTTGTCAATAGTATGCCCAATCATATTACAATGTGTGCACTTAAGATTAGGATTTGGTCCTCTATTGTTACTATTGAACCTCCTTCTATTATCCACAACCTGATTGGACTTAGCAGAAAAAGAGACATTTGATCCTTTAGACCCATTGCTAGTGCCTCTATGAGATTCCTCTCTAGATACAATAGCAAATGCAGTCTTTACAGAAGGTAAAGGATCACTTGTCAACAAAGTAGTCCTAACAGGTTGATATATCTCATCAAGCCCCATAAGAAATTGCATGAGTTTAATGAGGGAATTAAAATCATTAAATTCCTTTGAAGCTTGACAAGTACACATAGGTAACTGAACTATAGAATCAAACTGCTTCCACATTGTATTCAACTTATGATAGTATTCAGCAACTGAACTACCATTTTGAGACAGACTGTTAATCTTCTGATGAAGATTAAACATAACACAACCATCTACTCTATCATAAGTCTCTTTTAGATCTAACCAAACATCTCTAGCATACTTAGAAAATACTTGTCCTAGATATAACTCCTCACAAACAGAATTGATCAACCAAGACAGAACAACAGAGTTACACTATCCCACTGACTAGCAAGAACATCATCAGACACAGACTTTATACATGTACCATCTATGAATCCCATTTTATTTTTAGCTTGTAAAGCCAATTTCATAGAGTTAGCCCATACTGAATAGTTTTCAGTTCCTTTTAGTTTGATACTAATGATTGACAGACTAGAGGTATCACTAGGATGAAGATAAAGAGGGTCACTAATGTCAAGTTTGCTGACCAAAGTTGGATCAACTGCTTGATTATGACCATCTCCACCTCCACCACTAGAGTTAATAACATCACCCATGATAGATCAACAAACAAACCACACAAACAGGAACAGAAACAAAAAACCAGATCACAATAAACCCTAGAAGAACGAAGCTGAGTCAGTGATACAGATAGTGGATTCGTCACTCAATGGTGTCCACCCAGTTCTTAACTCAGGAGTCCTTTTATTATCTATATTATATACTAATACTCAATACAAACACAAAGACAAACCAAGATAAACAAGTAATCACAACAGACAAGTAACCAGACAAGACACCAAATACTTGGCTCAATACCGGTCCACCTAACCCGGTCAGTAGCCCTAGACACAACAACAGAAAAATAACAAAGTCAGAACGATCTCACAGAGAGGGGAACCCAAGTTAGGGTTTCGCCAATCCCACAACCAACACCTTCACTTAGGGTGCTGTGTTATGGGAGCAATTGTAGCTATAAACATCCACTCCAATAGCTTCAATACAAAACCAGTCCAACAATAGTTGACAACACCACAAACCTGCAAACAAAACCACAACAATAGACAAGAGAGGGTGATAGACCAGATCTATAAAATCCAGATAAGATCTACCACACCAAACCAATACAAGAACCAGATCTAGAAAGATCAGATCCTAACAACAAGACCAATAATACAGCGGAAGACGATACAAGACCAAGACACCAAGATCAAGAGCCTTACAACTCTGATACCATGTAGAATTTTAGGGTTTCAATATACTCAACAAACAAAACAATGAGCCAACATAAACTCAAACCAAGAACACAAAGATGTAGGCGACCAAAAACGTGACAAAATCTTATTTAAACCAACCCAAAAGAAGTTCCCCCCTGAATACCCAGGATTCAACCAATCGAAGAATCCAGAATGAACAATACACAGATTATGACTACTGATTGTTCAGATCAGTTGTCACAACCTAAAAGGAAAACAATATACAATACAGACTTACAGTGATTATGAATAATCACTGATGAAGACCACAAAGAACAAGACTAGAAACCCTAAAACTATACAGAGAGAAAATAACAATACGAATGAATTGAATGGATACAATTGAGAGAGAGAAATGATATTTATATGATGCTCTGGAAGCTTCTGCCATCTATCCATCCAACGATCACGATCAGATTAATCCAACGGATATAAAGATGCCTCGAACAAACACATGAGCTCACCAGCTCACATAATACGTACAACCAACAAGTACAACCAATAGATACGTAAACTTATACGTACAACCAACCAGAAGCCAAGCCCAATAGTAAGTCTTGAAATATGAAGCCCATCATTAAGCCCAATAGCAATATCTGTTACATACTCAAGCCCAAACATTAGTAATTGAATTATAACAATATGTCACACGACTTAATGTCACATGACTTATTTTAACAATTACGTGATGATCCGTATAAGAACTAAAGAAAACACGAAGCATAAATAAGTTTAAACTTCAATTATTAGTCCTTTGTAACATATAACAATGAGTTAAAAGATAAATTATAAAAATGAAACAACTTCGAACATTATTTAGCTATCCATATGCTTAGCTTCAACACTTGTAAGTTCAATGATAGGATTTTAATCAACGTTACTAATACAAGTACATAGTCTATTTCATTGCCTACCGTATAAAAATGTCAATGCAACATATAGCCAAGGTTTATTCAAGGATATTCAAATATTCGGATATCCAGAAATTTCGAATACTTTATTTCACTAACTGAATCCGTATTTGAATTTATCCGAGAATTTCCAATTTCAGATATGGATTTGGATAATGAAACAGATATTTGGAATTAAAAAATATATATTTATTATTAAAGAATCTTTAAGAAAATCTTTAATTATTTCATTAAAATTACTTCGGATATATGAATTATCCAATTACTTTAAAAATATATATATGAAATATACTAAATATATTTGAAAATTCTAAATCAATATTTATTATTTAATAGTTGTTTTTTAAAAAAAATACTTCAGATATCCGAAACATCCGTCTTTTTTGAAGATACTACCCGGATCTAAAATTTCGGATATCCTAAATTTAGACATCCGAATTTTTGGATATCTTGAATTTTCGCTTTATTCGCTTTTGGATTTAGATTTTCCAATTACTTTAAAAATATATATCTGAAATATACTAAATATCTGAAAATTCTAAATTAGTATTTATTATTTAATAGTTGTTTTAAAAAAATATTTCAGATATTCGAAACATCTGTCATTTTTTGAAGATACTACCCGAATCCGAAATTTCGGATATCCTAAATTCAGACATCCGAATTTTTGAATAGAAAAAATTACACCGTTAGTCCTTATGGTTTCCACCTAGTTTCAATGTAAGGTACTAAGGTTTTATTGTTTCTCTTTAAGGTATTAACCTTTTAATTTGTATCAATGTCGGGTATTAGGTATTGGGTCTATGTGGAAAATACTCATGCATGGAAGTCTAATAAATGTTTTAAGTCTTTATTATTCTAGGTAGTTTGAATAAGGCTCGGTTCTTTAGCATGTTAACGTTGGGATTGGGCTGAGTCTTGTGGTTTGTTTGAGTCTTCCTGTTTTTCAGGTTGTTGTTTGAGTCTTGTTGTTTTAGAGTAATTAGAAGATCATTACTCCAATGATGTAATTACGTAAAAAAAATTAATTTTTTTATTTTATTCATCTAGAAATCATGTTTAAGTAGATGGGAAAAAAATCAAAAAAATCAAAAATAAAATAAAATAAAAAAATAAACAAATAAAATAATTCCTCCTTCACTTCTCAACCTTAGTAACTTAAGCATATTTGTATTTGATTTTTACTTCAGAAATATATATCCCTTTTAATATTAACTTGTTATATAGGTTTTTTTCTTCCAATTTATATAACATATATAGCATGGAAACGCCTACAAAGTTAACGATGTTAATTATTTTAAATGTGGATAAGTTATGCTAGATAATAAAGTATAACCTATAAACTTACGAAAATACTAAGAGTGGTTTAAATACATAATTTTATAGCTTTTCATTATTTATTTATTACATTTTCTGAACTAACACGTACAAACAATGATTCGGTTGCTTGGCTTACTTGCAATTTTCAACTTGTGACGAAATTTTCTAGTGAGCGGCTCAAATTACCGCACGCAACTTGTAACAATGTAACCGCCCAACAAAAAGAATTAGTAAATATAAACACATAATAAAATTTTTTCACTGGGTAAGCGATGAAAAGGACAGAGATGAAGAAAGTTGAAAAACAGTCTAAAACTTGTGAAGAGAACCAACATATTTTCGTTCCTCTGGCTTTTGATACATTCGACTCCTGGCTCTGGAAGCCATCCACTTCTTAACTAGGGTCCAACGGGTTATTCATTGTAATGTCTCGACTCTAGGGGGACAAAGTTCGTTTTTAGTAGATTAGGTTTTGTCATACAAAAAAGGGTGACAACATAACTTGTTGCCCGTTTGTCTGCCATCTTGATGTAATTTTCACAGAGGAATCAATATATGGATATTTTCCTATTAAAAAAAATACATGGAAGGATATATAATTACCTTAACATCAAAGCATCTAATATAAAAAACATTGATATTTTTTAAGAATCCAAAACACTAACGTTCCGTTCGGTTCGCTTGATGTTTTCTTAAAGAAATTGAAAATGGAAATGGAAATTGAATTGAAATTGGAATGGATTCCTTTTGAAATTTTGATGATGTTTGGTTGTTTTAGTCATGGAATGAATTGGATTATTAAAAATGTTTATATTAGAAAAATACCCATGATGTAAACTTTAAATATTCCACTGAAATGTTTTTACTTCCATCACACATAAGAAAGTGAATGAAGTTGATTGTAGGAAAGTTTTCAATTTCCATTTCCTTCTAGAGGCCAATTAAACACAATTTTGAAATAAATTAATTCCAATTCTATCTCTAATTCAAGGGATGATTTTATTGTTTGGTAGAGTATTGAATAATATGTTTTTACTGTAAAAGAAAATATTTTGAGAGAGTTAGTGGGGTTTTTTGACATTTTTATCGAGAAGAAGTAGAAAAACTGAACTATATCTGTAGCAATCAAATATAACGTTTTAATTAAAATAATCAGAGTGTTTTTATTTTATTTTTTTATGGTTCAGATAATGGAGATTGTTTCTAAAAAAAGAAAGTGGGCCGACAAGACACCAACGTGTGAAGCACACTCCCAAGTGATAGGTGTCATGTTATTTGGTTATTGGATTGGCCATCTTCCTAAGCTCACACAACCACTAGTTTATTTCATTTATTTGAAAAATGCATCCATTAAATTTATAATAATAAAATAAATGACCCTCTCAATTGAGTTTGATGTTTTGGATGATACTTTAACTATATTAAAAATATCACAATACCTTAACTATATTTAAAAAGCACAAATTGGTATAAGCAAGAAACTCATATTTGGCCTCACTCTAGGGTTTGCTCCCTTATGTTTTTGGGTATTGTTAAATATGTTGCTTATATTAAATGCTATTGTTACATATACCAACTTAGTCAAACATTTTACTAACTTATATTAAATGCTATTGGCTTTCCCATGCAAATTTTTTCAATTAATTTATTAATTTTTTAAACACATAATTTATTAAATAAGTTAGTATTTAGTTGGATTAAAGTTGTTATTTATTTATTTATTTTTTTGAAAACACATAAGTTATTAAATAAGTTAGAATTTTTTTTAAAACTATGAGGTCGAGTTTTTTTTTTTAAACCAAGAGGCAAACATGAAACGACCACCTTGTATCTTATTTTATTCAAAAATTAGTAGTTAGGTGAATTTTTTGATAACCTTAGATTTAAATTAGTAGTTAGGTGAAATTTTTGATAACCTTATATTTAATAATTAAAATCCAACATAGATATGTAAACCAAACATACGAAATTTCCAAGTGCAAAATATCCCATAGGTTGTGGGTTTTTTTTTTCTACCATGGATTTTACAACATAAAAAGTGTATCAAGAATTCATAGATGGTTTTTTTTCAATGAAACTGAGAAAGTTAAAGTTGGCCATTTTTTCAGTTTTTTTCAAAACTAACCAAATTTCAAAATGAACACCCTAGTAAATCACGAATACATAGATGGTTTAATTCGTTTCACGTTTCATTTTTAGGCATTCGGGTCTCGTGAAGCATTGGTGAATTTGGTAAAAAAGTTGGCATACTCACTTGGTGTTGTCGTCGTGAAAAAAAGATCAAATAAAAAACCATGTGGCTTCATGTATAAGGTTGTGTTCCAATGTGATCGTGGCGGCGAATATAAAGTTAAAGATTCAAGTAAAATTACTGGCACCAAAAAAACTAATTGTCCATTCGAATTAGAAGAAATATATTCAAATGTATATGATTGTTGGACCTTAAGGGTGATATGTGATGAGCATAACCCTCAACCTGTACTGTATATGTACTGTATATGGAGGGTCATCCATATGCAAAGCGACTTTCTGAAGATGAATTTAATTTGGTTGCAGATTTTACAAGGATGAATGTGGCGCCACGTGATATTCTAGCAATACTTAAGTAGCGGAATTTAAGTAATGTGTCTACGCTCAGGACTATTTACAACGCACGCAACAAAATTCGCATGGTCGATCAAGTAGGCAAATCTCCAATGCAGGTTCTCTTGTCCATTTTGCACTCTAATGGTTATGTTTATGAAATTACTACAACCGGGTGTAAGTATGTTTATGTGCTTCCAATTGTTTTAAACTCTTCATTCTAAAAGTTTAGAGAAAATAGTACTTATTTATATTTGTGTGTAGATCAATATGTTCCCTTGGATATTATGAGTACATTCGATAGATGATGAGAGAAGAGTTACAAAGTTGATATGATATCTACGCGATCATTTTTGTTAGGGATGTAAATTCATTGTATCAAGACTTATGCTTCTTTGGGTAGCCTTGTCCAGAAGTATACTGGATGAAAATGCATGAGGCAGGTGTTCAGATTGCTAATAAGTTTGGTGCAATCGTCCATTCTTTAAGCATGTCAGTCAGTACAACTATTTTCCCGTTTTGGAGTGGTCCAGAAGAGATTCAACATCACAGAGCTCTTACAATTGCCCTAGTTAATGATGAGAACCATTATGTCATGGTGGAATTACAAGGAGGGTACCCAATGCCTACTATCACGCCTTATTGGAATTTTCGCAACATTAGCCAGTCTGTAACTGTATACTCAACTTTGTCACCGTGTATAGGTCGCGTCTAGAACTGTATACTCAACTTTGTCACCGTGAAAGTGGTTTTGTCGATCTAGTTGACTAAGTATTTTAATGTTTGCATGTTTTTTTTATTAGAGACTCGTATCGTTGTTTATTTATAATGAACTTTTGCACTTTCGTATTTATTTATATTTTTTATGAAAGATTAATTTATTTTTTTCTAATAATATTGGGATTAATATTATTAATAATAGTACAACAAAAAATAAAATTGTAAATAGAAAAAGTGATAGTAGATAGTAATAGGCCTGTAAACGAACCGAACGAACACGAACACAGGCGTGTTTGTGTTTGTTCATTTAACTTTAACCGAACACGAACACGAACACATAATCGAACACATTTTTGTGTTTGTGTTCGTTCATTAAGAAATTTGTCGTGTTCGTGTTCGTTTATGTTCGTTCATTTAAACCTAAACGAACAGTTCATGAACATAAACGAACAAAAATGATCAATATAAACGAACACAAATGAACATAAACGAACACAAACAAAAACAAGTTAATAATGATTTATGAACATAAATGAACGTTAGAGTTAGGGTGGAGAGCGGTTGTGAAGTGTGGGGCTGTGAAATGTGAAGAGCGGCTAATTAGTGATATGTTTAGAATGTTAGGGTTAGGGTTAGGGTTAGGGTTAAGTTTTTAGAACATATGAATTAAGGTTACTTAACAAAAGGAAATAAATAATAAAAATAAAGCTAAGTTTAATTAAACGAACATAAACGAACATAAATGAACGAACATATACGAACGTTCATGAACATAAATGAACGAACACAACGTGTGTTCATATTCGTTCATTTATTTAATTAAACGAACATAAACGAACTTCCCGCCGAACAGTTCACGAACAGTTCATGAACGTTTGGTTCGTTTACAGGCCTAGATAGTAATATAAATAATAAATAATAGTATAATAAATGCCTACTTATCATTAAATGTCTACTTATCATTAAAGTTTGACTAAATTGGTATACTAATCCTCTTACTTAATTGGTATATTTAACACAAGCCTATGTTTTTTCCTTTTAGAATTTGTGCATCTATGTCATGGGCGATTTTATTCATTGATTAAC
The DNA here is from genome assembly GCA_030844895.1 of Ambrosia x helenae. Lineage (NCBI taxonomy): Eukaryota > Viridiplantae > Streptophyta > Magnoliopsida > Asterales > Asteraceae > Ambrosia > Ambrosia x helenae. The sequence continues at coordinate 29,869,915 of CM061227.1, read as the reverse complement.
AAAACATTTTTATTTTTCATTTTCTCATAAAGATCCATTTTATTTTGCTTTTCATTTCTGCATATCAAACACTTGGTTATACAAGGTTGTTAAGAGGAAAAAAAAAATCCAAGGAGAAAGATCAATCCTAAAGGATCAAACACATCCAAGGAGAGAGCAGCCTAAGGGATGGAGTCATAAGATATTAAGATCCCACGTAGATGACATAGAATTACATCCCACTAATAATATAAAAGACCCTTTTGCTAGGCAGACATGATTACAGATTGTTAATGCATTCCTTTAATTTAAAAACAAGCCTTAAATGTAGAAAATATCTCTGGAATTTTTGAGCAATGGAGTTTTATAAGTTGCAAGTTATCAAATTAAATTTAAAAAATTGTTTTACACATAACAAAACTCATCATGCACAGATCGAAATTATCATACGTTTATCTTACACGTATAGAAATTCTTGTTCTAAAGGGTGTGCAAGGTAGAAGCCCCACAAGGCCCATCTTTTAGAAGGGGCACAATTTTTTAAATCTCCTTTAGGTACTATGTGTCGATTAATATATAAAAAATTATAACGTAATAACTAATAGTAACTGCATATTCTAAAGGGGGACCAACAAGTCAATAACAATCAACCGTTAGCCCGTTAATCAAGTAATCATTTAACCAAAATACCAAATGTTGATATGGCCTGTTAAACACTCGAAATAATAATCTAATCAACAATTAGCTATCAGCAAGAATATGGAATTGAAGAAGAACTAGGATTCGTGACTGTGGAAAACTAATTAGGTGATTAATGATCAGGGGTGGATCCACACAGTTTGGTACGGGTTCCCAGGAATCCATTGAGTTTCGAAATTTTAATAGCGAATATATAAAATAATGAACAATGTTGTGTGTTTTTGTATTATGAAAGTTGTGTCTATCAACAATACATTAAGGCCTTTATATAGGCTTACATATGACTAACTCTAGCTAAGATTATGGAGTCAATAGTTGACTAAGTATAATGTACAATATAAATACAATGGCTAAAATAATGGAGTCAATGGTTGACTAGGAGACTTGACTTGACTTGATTTATGTTAGAGAGTCAATGGTTGACTAAGAGATTTGACTTGACTTGATTAATGTTGTTAATACGCCCCCGCAAGATGGAGGATCCGTTGGAGACTCCAATCTTGGACCGAAAATATAGGAAGGGTGCACGTGCAAGCGGTTTGGTGAGCACATCCGCGAGTTGATCCTTGGAGCTGACATGAAGAACTTTGAGTTGCCCGGAATTGACTTGTTCCCGCACAAAGTGATAGTCCAGAGCGATGTGTTTCATGCGGGAATGGTAAACAGGATTTGCACATACATAAGTAGCTCCGGTGTTGTCACAGTAAAGCGATGGGGTGCTTTTAATTGGGAGCCCGAGTTCACCAAGTAAATTTTTAACCCATGAGAGTTCAGCCGCAGCATTAGCGAGTGCTTTGTACTCAGCTTCGGTAGATGATCTAGAGACAGTTTTTTGTCTAGCAGATTTCCAAGAGATGATATTGGACCCAAGATATATGAGATATGCTGTAGTGGACCGTCCCCCATCATTAATACCGCCCCAGTCCGAGTCCGAAAAAGCCTGCAAGTTTAGGTTAGTATTGCGGTTCAAGAACAACCCATGATGGACCGTTCCTTTCAAATAGCGGAGTACCCGTTTGAGAGCTTGCCAGTGTGATTGTTTAGGTGAGTGCATGAATTGAGATAATTTATTGACGGCAAAGGAGATATCGGGACGTGTGAAGGCAAGATACTGCAAAGTGCCTACAAGTTGGCGGTAGGGAGTGGGATCGACTGGGGGTGTGGAGTCAAAGGGAGAAAGAGAGTCAGAAGTGCTTAAAGGAGTGAGAACCTCTTTTGCACCATCCATTTTAAAGGTGGTAAGAATATCTTGAATGTGGCGATGTTGGGAAAGAAATATACCATCAGGCGTAGGAATGACTTCAATTCCTAGAAAATGATGGAGAGGGCCTAAGTCTTTGATAGAGAATTGATTGCTTAGGGCTTGAACAAAGGAATCCATAAATGGATTATGATTGCCGGTGAGGACAATGTCGTCAACGTACACAAAGAGGTAGCAAGTGATGTTGTTGAGGTTGTATACAAAGAGAGAGGGGTCAGAAATGCATTTTTTAAAGCCAAAACGAGTGAGAAAGTTGGTTAGTTCGATATACCAAGCACGCGGTGCTTGCTTAAGCCCATAGAGGGATGTTTTGAGTTTGCAAATGTGGCGTGGGAATTCCGTATTGGTGAACCCAGGAGGTTGCACCATAAAGACATCTTCGTGAAGAGTCCCATGAAGAAACGCATTATTAACGTCTAGTTGACGTAAAGACCATCCTTTTGAAAGAGCAATAGAGAGAACGGTGCGAATGGTAACGGGTTTAGCAACGGGACTAAATGTTTCATGATAGTCTTTTCCATATTGTTGGTGAAACCCTTTGGCAACTAGACGGGCTTTGTACTTGTCAATCGTGCCATCGGGTTTACGTTTGATTCGGAATACCCATTTGCAACCAATGGGAGTTTGGGTTGTTTGAGGGACAAGTTCCCAAGTGTTGTTATGAAGGAGAGCATTATACTCAAGATCCATGGCATGGCGCCAATCCGGATCTTTCAAGGCTTGAGTATAAGTGGATGGTTCAAGAGAAACGGGTAAAGGGTGAATGGTAGTAGAGTTGACAAAGTTGGGGTTGTAATACTTTGAGTTGGGTTTTGGTTGTCGACGAGGTGGTTGAGGGTTATGTGGAGGTGAGTTCGTGGGATCATCGGATGTGTTGGATGAAGACATTGGTGAACTGGGGTCAGTGGAGTGGGAAGCGGTTGGGGTAGGGGTGGTGCTATTGGGTGGAGTCGGTGGGCCGGATGGTAAGGGTGTCTCGGTGGGCTGGGGTGTAGGGCCTGTTGTGTGGGAGGGTGGGTTGTGTGCAGGAGGTAGAGGAGGTGGGTCGTGGGTTTGTGGAGTAGGGGTTTGGGCTTCGGGTGATGTGGGCTGTGGAGTAGAGGTTGGATGATGCAAGATGTTTGGGTCTGGAGTGGGTTGGTTAGAAGAGGAGGTTGATTGGGCCGATTGGTATGTGGATAGGAAGGAGTCAAATGACATGTTTTTGGGTTGGGGGTTGGTGGTTTGAGATGGAAAAATATGTGGGATAAATTCAACGTGGCGAGAGTGGTATAGTTTGTGACTAGTAGGGTCATAGCATTTGAATGCCGATTTCGAGGATGAGTACCCAAGAAATATGCACGCCGTTGAACGGGAGTGGAGTTTGGATGTAGCATAGGGACAGTTTGAGTTTGGAATAAGTAGGAGCGGTTTTGAACAACATATCGTAGGGAGATTTATTGTTAAGGATCGGTGTAGGCAAACGATTGATTAAGTGGGTTGCGGTTTGAAAGGCATGGGACCAAAAATGTTGTGGTAAGTGGGAGTAGTGGAGTAATGCGAGGCCGGTTTCCACAACGTGTCGGTGACGTCGTTCGGCAATACCGTTTTGTTCCGGTGTGTGAGGTGGTGTCGTGTAATGGGAGATACCTTGAGAGGCAAGATAAGGTGAAAGACCCACATATTCACCCCCATTATCAGTGAACAACGCAACAATGTTGGTTTTGAAAAAGTTTTCAACAAGAGATTTAAATTGTGGAAAAAGAATTTTGACATCGGATTTTTGTTTGATTGGGTATAACCAAATGTATTTGGAGAAATAGTCAACAAAAATGACATAGTATTTAAAGCCATCGATTGACGTTTTTACGGGACCCCATACGTCGGAGTAGAGAAGTTGTAGAGGTTGATTGGCAACAAAAGAGTTTTTGCCAAAAGGTAGTTTGTGGCTTTTATTTAGGGAACATGAAGTACAATGAAAAGACTCATGGGTCACCTTATTAAAACGAAGTCCCAATCTAGAAATTAAAGACTTGAACACTTGAAGCGATGGATGTCCAAGTATGTGAGAAGAGAGTTTGTTTGGGTGTTGTTGACTTGAGGAGACAATGAGATTGGTCCATAGTAGACATCATTTACGTTCACTCCCCGCATGAGGCGCGCCCCCGTGCGTAGATCCTTTACAAAAAAATGATAAGGAAAAAATTCAACGGAAACACGATTAGTACGACAAACTTTGGCAACGGAAATAAGATTATTTCGAAGATTAGGAGCAATTAAAATGTTATTTAAAAGAAGTGGGCGAGAATTTGTTGGAATAGTTGTTTGAGCAATATGAGTTATAGGAAGAGTTTTACCATCACCTAGCACGATCTTATCGGGTCCTCCGTATTCGGAAAGAACGGAAAATTGTTGGTTGTTGTTCGCGGTGTTGTTGGACGCACCGGTGTCCCACATCCAAGATGAGGTTGTAGCCATTGGGTGAGGGGTGGTGTAGTTAACCACGGGGGTGTTGGTATTTTGAGGCGAGACATTCTGTTCTCTTAGGAAGCGACTAAGTTTGCGACAATCTTTAGTGTCATGTCCGGGAATGTTACAATAGTAGCAATATGTGTTATTGTTGCGAGTCGGGCGAGTGTTGGTATTGGTAGTTTGTGGTGGCCCTTGGTTTCGGGTTGTGGCAGCGGTAATGTGGGTGATTTGTTTGGCCATAATGAACCGAAAGAAAAAAAAGGCAAAATGCGGACAGAAGGTGTCTATCGAGTAGGTTGGGATCGAAGATGGCTCAAGGGAGCTTTTAGGCTCTTGATACCATATAAAATAATGAACAATGTTGTGTGTTTTTGTATTATGAAAGTTGTGTCTATCAACAATACATTAAGGCCTTTATATAGGCTTACATATGACTAACTCTAGCTAAGATTATGGAGTCAATAGTTGACTAAGTATAATGTACAATATAAATACAATGGCTAAAATAATGGAGTCAATGGTTGACTAGGAGACTTGACTTGACTTGATTTATCTTAGAGAGTCAATGGTTGACTAAGAGATTTGACTTGACTTGATTAATGTTGTTAATAGAATATACATAAGAATTTGAAAGGAACCCATAAATATATATCTAAAGGAACCCATAACATTATGCTAAGAGTGTTGCAGCGGAAAAGTCCATTTATTTAAACAAGGAATCTCGTGTTCGATTTTAGTTGATAGCGGTTTTGTAAGTTTTTTGTCTTTTTATTATTTTTCTTTAATGCCAAATGCATACAAACCCAAATTAGGGTTCCACAACTTAAACAGCACAGATCATCAAATTTCAGATCCCTACCGTCTCTTTACCTCACACAGTCAACTTTTGCCCACTTCCGCCCAGCCGTCGCCGCCCACTCGCTCGGCTCCGGTTTTGATTTACCCCCTTGACCCCTTCCATAGTGTTGAGGGATTCTTGAGGTTTCGTAAGTTTAGGAAGAAAAATATTCAAAAAGCTGTGAGCATTGGATGAAGAATCAGAATCATTTACATAACTAGCGGGTTTATCATTTTACAAATTACATTTGGGGGGTATTGGGGGAAAAAACTGAAAATGGTGATGTAAGGAAGTGGATTGGCGGCATCAATGTATAAGAATGAAATGGCGGCATCAATGTAGATGAATGGTTCGGCGGCATCAACTTTATTTTGTTAGATGCCGCCAAATGGGTTCCTTACATCACCATAATTGATGGAGATAAATTTTTTTTAATTAATTTGTTTTCCATCTTGTTAAAATGTATTTTAATATTAAAATCTAAAAAAAATTTCTCCTTCACTTTTCATATTTAGTAGGTTAATCTCATTTGTATTTTATCATTACAAAAAGGTTTTCACAACTAAATAAAGAAGTTGTTGATCGTATAAATACCTTATAACTTCAAACACAATGTTTAAAACATTGAAGTTGAGTGGATCATTAACCATCTTTTTCCTCTCCGTTATGCAAACAAGTATGATGAAGATGGCCAAATATGCAAGTTGTGAGAACATAAAGTTCTCCATGACTTTGCTATTCCTTTTACTCTCTTGTTCACTAGTCTCTTCTCCCACCGGTAAAAATGATGTGTAGGGTGGAAGATACCTACAAAAGTAAATAATTCATTCAAGCACCACCAATCTTTTCGTCAACTACTACTCCGACAGGACACATAGCAACTTTATTTTGTGGACACATGATACACATAAGACCATTCCCATTGGCAAACAAACATGTGAAAATAATATTAAAAAATTCAATTGTTTGCAAACAAACCCCCAAACGGTTTGTGGTGGCAACCATGTTTGCAATCAAATAAACCACCCCACTAACTTAATTACTTAAATAACTTATAATATTTAAGTTTTAAAAAAAAACTAAATACACTGTATTTCTTAACTTTTTTTTGTGAACATCCTGATATAAATTTTATTAAAAACCGAATTCTTTTAAAAAAATATTTTTAGGTTGAGTTGGGTTGTGAATGTGTGTTAAGGTTGGGTTGTGTAGATTGAAGAGAGAGAATGTACTTTTTATGGTGATGTAAGGAACCCATTTGGCGGCATCTAACAAAATAAAGTTGATGCCGCCGAACCATTCATCTACATTGATGCCGCCATTTCATTCTTATACATTGATGCCGCCAATCCACTTCCTTACATCACCATTTTCAGTTTTTTCCCCCAATACCCCCCAAATGTAATTTGTAAAATGATAAACCCGCTAGTTATGTAAATGATTCGAAGAATCAGAACCAAACATCTAACATATGAGTAATCCTCTAATTTGGTGTCTATTATAATCAATTGGTAAGTAGTAAATCATTACTTCATTAGCACTATTATTAAACAGATTTTTTGTTTTCCATCTTTCTTATTTATTAATTGTTAACAGTCTCATGTATTTCTAATATTGGTTTAAGATTTCTTGCACAAGGTATACATTCTGTGCATCACTTACTTATATTGTAGTATTATAGATCTGTGGAAGTTTTTTGTTGCTGATGAGTTAAAAGTAGGTGTGGTAAAAATTAGTTTATGTAAATGAAAACAAGTTTTACCTTATAATATAGATAAATGCTTTGCATTTTTAAGTTTTCAAGTGCTTTGGAACCCAAACCGACCCAAATCTCTAAAACGACCCGAATCGTCAAACCAACCCGACCATGTACTGACATGATTTTTTTATGTTCGGTCATATGAAATTAAATAATCTAAAAAAGGAACCCAGTTAAAAAAAATCCTGAATCCGCCACTGTTAATGATCTAGCCCTTCGGCCTTGCATGGAAACGCCCCTATGGATAACCGGTTAAGAGGTCCATTTTTACTTGTCTCCGAAGGCCTACAAAATCTAAGGTACGACCCAAAACCTCTATATATGGTCATGTTCACATGGTTATATCTCTTATACTCTTAAACGTTTTACATATTGTTTTACAATCTTTAAGTTCTTCAAAATAAGCATTTTTTCTACACGCAAAGAATTTTTAAATATTATCATGAAACTAATAAGAACACATTCATCCCCTCTAGGTTCTTATACCCTCGATGTAAGATCCCATGTTTCTTTACATAATAACCCTTGTGCATTGGTGTTATTCCTAGAACTCATGGTTAACAATGGGGATATGCCCTAGAAAAGAAGTAACATGCCTTTACTTATACATATAAAACATAAAGCTTTTGTAAATTGAAATATGATATCTCAAAAAGTAAAAGGATGTGTGAAACATCCAACCTATCAAGTAGGCTAGCTAATAAAGATTATAATTATGCATTTGTTTAGAGTCTTTAAGTGCCTCTTCAACAACATCTAGGAAACCCCTTCACTAAAAGGGTCAATATTTGCACGATTCACCTATGCAACACCCTCCTCAACTATTAAAGTGATGTTTAGGTGAGTAGTTGTTCTTCTACCAAGGTATAAGGTAACAAAACCGTGCTCATTTTCTATACAAGCTATTATCCTCTAGTTTGCATTGACATAACACATTATTTTGTCATGTTCAAGGTTTTTTTTTTTTTTTTTTTAACTTGCACATTTAAAGTTACTAGTAGGAATGCCCGCGCGTTGCGGCGGGTTCATCTGTTTTGCCCCTCATGCATCGTGTTTGTTGGTTATTCGTTATGATGAAGTAGAAAACAACGATGTATAAAATATATGTTACTAAAAACTGAAACTCATAAGTATATCTTCTGAAATTTTAAATGGGTAAATAACAATAGGCTGTACTATTCCTTGCAACACCCTTAAATTGGCCCACGTCCTTTGGTGGGACCCTTTTATATATCTCGAAGACAGATAAGTATACCATCATAGAGTGGTGCTTAGCGTAGTGAAGTGGCGTTGTATCTCTTAATGACCATAAGATTGTAGTGGGAGTGATGTAATTACTAAAATGCAGTTTGTAGTGTCCAGCATATTTCTATGATTTTAGGGCACCCGCGAGATGCAGCGGAGTCAATGATTTGCATAGATACTCTCGTTTTATGTTAGTTTGACAAGCGCCGTAACAAATATAATTGACCAAACAAATTAGTAATCAATATAGCTAAAACTACCAAATCGACTGATAAGAACTTGTCTTCTTTTGGATATGTAAACAATTGGTGACTTCGTGAGATCAGAAAGTTAAATTCTATTTTTAGAAGCTTATAGTAGCAGAGAAAACAAAAAACCATCGAGGAAGATGACGACGTTGCTCATGAAGTATTTATACCATATTTGCTTGTATAAACGTCAAGCCTACATATATCGCTCACTTTAATGGGTTGAAACATGTCATGGGTTGGGTGTGTTGGCAAACTTCAAGCCTACATATTCATTTGTGTGCAAAAGTGTCACATCATACCATCCTGCAACCACATAAATTTAAAAAGAATATATAAATACATAATATATGATGTAATTTATTTACTATAAACATTGAAAGATATGTAAGTTATGTATGTGAAGAGTCACCACATTATTTATATACCAAATACATGACCACTATTTATAAGACTATAACATTGATACAATCATAATAAAGACATGGAGGTTATGAATGTAAAGAGTCACCATTGTTAATTTCCCATCAATTTTATAATTATGTTTAAATTATTTTTTTCAACAATTTAATATTTAAGTAGAAAGACAATTTTACCCACTATTTATAAGACTATAACATTGATACAAACATAATAAAGGTTGTATTTACTTAAATTTTGTAGGTATCCTTCACTGATGCTTTATAATATAGTATAGAAGATAAAAATTCGGGTTGATTCATTAGCGTGAGCATGAATTTATAGCTTTTTGATTTCTTATTTCTTAACACAAATAACATAACTAATTAACACATAGTTAAGTTTTTGTTTTCTCTTTATGTTAGTGTTTAATTTATTTTATTAATTAGAATTAGAACTTAAACAATATACAATTGCCGAAAGCAAAATAATATTGCGAACCACACTACAGACAACGTTTAACAAGAACATTAAATAGATCAACAAATACCTTAAAAGTCTTAGAACAAATATAGTTTACGTATAGATCGAGTTAACTATTTCATGGCGTTCAAGGAGACCATGTTGATTGAAATCGAGGAAAGTCTCCATACCCTTGTCCAACCATCCTCTCCATCATCTATCCTTCATGTCCATTTGTTCCCTGCAACATCAGTTTTCATCCCATGCAGTAAGTGGAAGTAATATTTATAATATTTTAGAAACATATTAGCAAATCTAGAATGTTATATTTATAATTTTGTCCGTTTTATTTAGTTAACAATATATATGATTCAAGATACACAACTTCTTAACAAGGATAGTTGGGAAAGCCATATGTCCCCTTTATAGGGGCCATATCATCCAATTCAGTAGAGTTGAGGTCAATATGTCATAGAACATGCTTGCTTCTGAAAAGTTTCATGGAGAGAAACTAAAAATGCACAAAGAAGAGAAAAAACTGCACTAAATAATTTTGAAAAATATTTTCTCATCAATAATTCATAATATTGTTTGTTTATTGTTTTAATTGTTAGTTGCAAAATTAAATTACCTCAATTTGATTCTGCAACGATCCAACATAGTTGATTATTACATCCAACATCACTGGCATTCCCATTGTCTATATAAAATAACTAAATTTAAATGGAGCAAAACAATGATATATTATAAAGATAAATTTTTGTAATTGTCAAAGAACATATGAACAAGTAGAAAAAAAAATGTATTATGTATATAAAGATTAACTCATATTTTTATACCTTGTAGCATCCGGGAACCATATCTTGCAAGCGTCTTAACTTCTCATTGATTTTTTTCTCTTCTCATCTAATGAAGACATAGTTTTTTTTGGACAAAACAATGTTTCAAAACATGAAATTAGCTCTAAGATTTTGTTTGGGGTTATGAAAAGACTATTAGCATTCAAGAAATTGATTATAATGAAGTATATATAATAATATAGAGGGGGGTTGAAAGGTCTCACATTTAAGATGCATCATAGGTTAGGTTGTATTTTGTGTTTTAAAAGTTGGACATAAGGGCATAATTGGGATAAGATTTTAGGATGTGAGGCATTGGATTATGTTAAATTTACTAATCTACCCTCCTAAGTGTCTTAATAGTCACAAGTATGCCAATAATACCCTTAATTTTTTTGCTTAAACATGTTGTACATCTTGTTTGTTAAGTTGTACGGAAATGAAAATGACTATCTTAGCCATCACTCCTCCTTAATAAGATAATATAGATATGTAGTATCGTCATTCGTAAATGAGTAACATGATAAATATAGTATTTAGGTTTCGACCATAAAAAAAAACCCCTTAAATTTGGTTATCTAAATTTCAAATTAAAGCACTTACATCATCTTGTTAGCTTAACTATCAAATCACTTGTTTATGCTACACTTAACTAGCACTTTCACAACCCTAACTTACCTAACAGGCACATTTAATTTTGTTACCCCAAAAATGAAATCTTCATTTTTCGCCCATCACCACAATAAATATATATATATAAAATAAATAAATAAATAAATAAATACAAAAAGAAAAATGCTATAAATGACCCTTTTCGAATTAACCATGTAAACTTTTTGAGGACACTAGATTAAACAGTCAATTTCTTAAATAATACCATACTTAAAAAACATATTTTCATTCTTTTTTTTTTTTTTTTTGAAAACTTTCAATCATTATATTGTTATTTATACATTCGAACCGTTTCAGGTAAATAATATACTCCTCCCTTAATGCCAATACTATGTTAGATGTATTGGAGATAATTTCTCCTCATTTTATTGACCAAGACCTACATCATTGATCAAGAATTGTGTTTCCAAGATTTGTGTCTCAAAGACTAGCACCTTGACTTGTATCCTAAAGACTAGCTACTTTCTCATTTTATGTATTTCCTTCATGTATTTATAGGAGATTGTTTTCTCCTTTAGAATGTACCAAATATCTCAATAAGAAAACATACATCTTTATCTTATCTCTTTACTTCTTGTACCAAAACCACTTTGCCATTTTGAGAGTCGTTGGCTACAAACCGAGCAGCCCTCCCGCTGCAGGGCTGAAATAAACAAACTAAACCAAATAGAAAATTGTTTCCGCTTAGATTTCTATATGCTCATGACACAGTTATGATCATCTTTCCTCCATACTCCAATGAGCCCGAGATATGGCCCGAAAACCCTAACAATATTAAGAAAACCATCGCGGCTTACAACGCGAAAAAGGATGTAACCGGAAAGAGAACCTATGATCTCCATGACTTCTACGAAGACCGCAAGAAAAAGATTGAGGACGAGCTCATTAAGGCCCGAAAAAAGAACATTGAAGTGAAATACGCAACATGGTATCAGAGCAGTGTTTCTGATTCTTGGAACACTCTGCTCATCATCTACAAATTTTCCGCAAGAAACTCCAAATCCAAACCAAAATCAAACCCCCAAAATCAAAACCAAGTCACCATGTCAAGAAGACAGAGGCTCAAACCAAAACAGACTGCCGTGTCAAGGAGACGGTAGTCCAAATCAAAACCAAGTCACCATGTCAAGAAGACGATGGCTCAAACCAAAAAGGGTTGCCATGTCATGGAGACGGTAGTCCAAATCAAACAAAAAAATGCTGCCATGGCACGGAGACGGTAGCTCAAAACAAACCAAAACAGGCTGCCATGGCAAGAAGACGGTTGCCGAACCAAAAGCCAAACAAACAAAACTGTGAGTTTGAAATAATGGTGGCTCACAAACAAAAACAACTCCCTTTGGGCTCGAATGATTTGAATAACCATTTGGGAAAATCAAAGACACTTTTAATCAAGTTGAATTTTGGATAATCTCACTATTCAACTTGAGGGGGAGTGTTGGAAAGAAGAAATAATTAAGGAGCAAATTGACCACTCTTCCTAATCTTGGAGGACATTTTTCCTTCATTACTTTTCCTTCATTGCTTTTCCTTACTTTATGGTTTCTAGAGGTGTATAAATTATGTTATTGTACCTTGTTTTATATACACAACAATAATAAGAAATATTCTCAATTTTTAATATTCTCTAATCCTCTTCAATCATCAAACCAATTCAGTATCAATGTAGCCCTCTAATTTCCAACAAGATGAAATAAATACACTCTTAGTTATTGAACACTGGCAGTGGCAGTGACAGATTTATTAAAAAAAACAACAAATAATTTCGTAGATGTTTCTTTTCGAGTAAAGTTACATTTTTGACAGTCTACATTTTTATATTGACTCACCTTATTACAAAGTCAAAAAACACACACTCTTGTTCAATATGTCCAAAACCTCGCCTTTAATCAACATACCTAAATGCTACACTATTCTCAAAGATAATATATTGTAAAATAAAGTATCTTATAAGTTACAAGAGAATGAAGTAAACATCCAAAATGAAGAATCGAATATAAAATATAGATCATGTCACCTCAAAAACAAACGACTAGCATGTGGTGGATCTTTATTTAAAAACATCCAATCTTAGACTATCCGGAGTGGTAGGGGAAAGAGGGGGATGAAGCGTCATGTGGCACTTGTGAGACCTTTGTGGGGGGGGGGGAATAATTGTGGGGAGTGGAAGGGGGAAGAGGGGGGGGGGGAGTGACATGTGACATTTCTTTTTTCTTTTTTTTTTTATAAAAAAAACTTTCATATATTAAAAACATAATAATAATAATAATAATAATAATAATAATAATAATAATAAATATTTTTAATTAATAAAAACCTAGAAAAATACAAAAATTAAAAACCTAGAAAATTAAAAAACATAAAAAAAATAAAAAAAACCGAAAAAAAAATTAGAAACTAACAAATCAGTTAATATTATATTTTTCCATAATCTCACGCTTCATTTGAAGCGTAATCTCTAACTCCGGCCCGTGAAGATGATCGGTGTTCATGGCGAGAAATTTCATATCCTCGCGTTTTTCGCGCTGCTCTTTGATACTCAACTTTCGCTCTTCCATACTCAACTTTTTTTCAAACGCTTCGCGAATGTTTTTTTTCTCCTCGAGCATTTTTTCTTGAATCGTATTGAACTGAATCATGGTGGAATTTAAATCTTGCAAGTCAGCGCTGTAGGCGCCGGTTGATCCAGAACCCGAACCCGAAGCAGTAGATTTTTGCGACCTCTTTTTTGACTTATCTCGACCGGGTGGGCGACTCAATTCCTCTTCGAACTCGTCTTCATCCAAATTAACGGCTTCTACATTTTCAGGATCAATTTGACGGTTTCTTGACGAACTTGTTTTCGACCTTTTTGCGGAGTTGCTTGCAGTGGGGACGTACGCCCATTTTGAATGGTTCTTCGCGACTTCCCAACAATGAAGAAACTTGAATTCGAGACCGGTTTCGTTACGATACGCTAATAGCGACCGGCTGAGGCTGTCGGTGTCCGTTTCACCGCTTTTTGGATTGTTTCTTGCGTAATAATAATGCGGGTGAAACGCGTTCATTGCCCTGTTTATCTCTGTCCACTTGGACGAGAGACTATCGTTTGCTCGATAGAACTCTCTTCCCATCAACCCATGGAACGCGGTGTTTATGTCGATCCAAAAGTCGTTTTTGTGGCGACTAGTTCCTACAAAAAAAGAAAATATTAGCAATATTAGAAAAAAAAATCATGTTAAAAAATTTATTAGAAATATGATGGGTTGATTTAAGGATGTGTATAAAAACACCCATAAAATGCATTTTAAAGATTATTCAGTGTCAAATGGTGTTGCTTTGATATTGTTATGTCATTTCAGGAGTTGACAGCAAAAAGGAAGCAAAAATGACGTTTTGGAGTTGCCCGGGCAAGAAACGGAGGCATACGCGAGTTGGAAAATCAAAAACGGACATCTAAGGGAGTTAGCGTAGGATACGCCAAAATTGGCGTATCCTACGCCAATTGCGTAGGGAGTGTCCAAGATGTTTAGCGTAGGGCAGCAAAAGATTGGTGAGGCTGAACAGGATTTGCGTAGGATACGCCAAAATTGGCGTATCCTACGCTAAAAGTCAAAGTGGTCAAATTGTTTCCTTTTTCAAGTCAAAACTGATGGGATCAAGTGTTAATGGCGATTTTATGGTCCTTGACTGCGTGGGGAGCTGTTTTGATCTCATTTTTCAATATAAAAATCATCACCATTGAAGAGAAATGATCACACAATTATTCTACAATCATTTTCTACACAATTTCTTGGAAGATTGAAGAACACATTTTGAAGATGATGAACACCATAGCCATGTTTGGCTAAAACTCTTGTATTACACTAGGGATGTAAGTTTTTGATACCTAGGGCTTAACATTTGGGCATTGCATTGTTTAAACTTTTGATTAATGTTTTTATGTACTTGAATTACCAGTGTTGATTAGTGATTAATCTGATGTTGAAATCATTTCTAGTTAATTGATCTTGTGCCAATTTCTAAATGATATGAACATGGTTCCTTGCATCAACACTATCATAGGATTGTATGTTCTAAATGATGAAGTATAGTTTAGTCCATTGTGAATGTTGATAAAACTTGATACCTAAGTTTATTGAGCAATCAATCCGTTAGTACCAATTGCATTATCATTGTTTATCCAATTATGCCTAATTGTTGAAAGCCTTAGTGTTCAATTACCCAAATCCTTAGTGTAATCATCTCTATCTTATTGTTACAAGTATTATTAATCATTTCTTACAAATTTCATTTTAAGCTTCATATTAATCAACAACTATTCAATCAATTCTAAACATCAATTCATAACTCATATAAGTAATTAGCACCTTCATAATCGACAATTTCAAGGTTAACTAGGAAATACTCACTAACCACACGCTCCTTGGATTGATACCCTACTTACCCTATCTACATAGGTTAATTAGGTTTTGCATGACCCTAACGACAGGTCATCAAATGGCGCCGTTGCCGGGGAGCTAGTGCGCTTAGTGTTTATTGAGTAGTTAATAGTGTGATAATCTGTTTAAATTGTTGTTTGGTTTATTTTCTACTTTTCCTTGTTACGCGGGGTGTGTTACTTGTGCAATTTACAGGTAGTGCATGCGTACGCGACATTCGGGGAGAACTTCTCCTTTAGTGTTTGAACCGGAAATTGAACGAGTAGCAAGAAGAAACCGACAACACCGGTTAGAGGAGCCGATTCCTTCTAACTCTCAATCACCACCTATAATTCAACCTTTGTCCTTTGAAACCGTTCAAATGGCAAGCTCAAACCCAAATCGCCGTTCAGGTGAAAATCGAAGACCACCCACTCCACCTCATCAAAACCAAGCCCAAAATTCACAACAACACCCACCTCACCAACCAATTCACAACCGAAATTCCAACACCCGAAATGTAAACCAAGGTCCCTCCATGTCTAACCGTGGCAATCCCACATTTGATCCGGTCAATCGGTACAATGAAGCCGGATATGAAGATTATGTGGAGACTATTGAAGAATTAAGGGTGAACATTAATGATGATGACCCATTCAGTGTACCAAGTTATCAATCATCAGACAGAGTTAGTGTTCATTCCTACCACTCGGGAGAAGATGAATATTCTGAAAGGGATTACAATGAGGACGATGAGGATTGGGGCTATAGAAATGTTAGTGATGATTATGGAGATGAGGAAGAGTATCACGGTGATAATAGTTCTAACGTGGGTGCAAATCGAAACGGGGACAATGATGGTTATTACAATCACGTCATTAATAATCATCAACCAAGACAAAACCCAAGAAGACATCAAATTCCCAATATTCACCAAAACCGGGGTGAAAATTTTGTGGGTCGAGCAGAAAGAAGACCTAATGGGGGAAGACAACATAGAGGTGAAGAAATGAATGCTCCAAGACGAAGGCCCCCAGTTCCAATGCAAGGAGTTAACGGTCGGTTTAGACCACTTGCATCCGAGAACGAATCACTTATTGTACCACCACCTCCAGGGAGAAGATCCTTTGATTGCAAGCCCAACTACATCAACATCATTCCTCATTTTCATGGGATGGCTAATGAAGACCCGTATGATCACTTATCCGAATTCAAGGCAATGTGTGGTACTATGGGAGGTCATAACTTTTCACTAGATGAGGTACAGTTGAGGTTATTTCGGTTTTCTCTCAAGGATAAAGCAAAGACATGGTTCCTCACCTTACCCGCACACAGCATCTACACTTGGGGAGAAATGCAACAAGTATTTTTGGATGAATATTTCCCCAGTTTTAAAACAGATGCGGTACGGTTAGAAATTCGTTCTTTTCAACAACTACAAGGGGAACCGCTTCATGAAGCTTTTACTCGTTTCAAGGAGTTAATTCGAAAATGCCCACACCACAATATTGATCTTTGGGAATTAGTCAGCAGTTTTGTTAATGGACTGAGTAAGGAGGAAAGAAAATATCTCAAGTCTACTAGCAATGGAACATTGTTATCTAATCCGGAGCAAGAAGATTGGGATTTTTTGGAGCTAATGGCGAAGAATTCAAAGTCGGAGGAGGCAGCTGATCGAAGAACCAAACACCCGGTCTCTAAATCTCTTCCCGATACAGATTCAAGTTCCAAGGACCGAATTGCTCAGTTGGAGAGAGAGTTGGCAAGAATGAAGAAACGGGAGGTGTCATCAGTACAATACCCCGTGTGTGATAATTGTGGAGATTTGGGGCATAAAGCTAGTGAGTGCTCCGCCGATATGGGTCAAGCAACCGAAGAGGTGAATCAAGTGTATGGAGAAAGGAAGTATGACATGAACTCCAACACTTACCATGCAGGCTTGAGAAACCATCCTAATTTTAGGTATGGTAATCCCGCTAACCAAATGAACCCGAACTTTCAATCGGGAAATCAAGGCGGTAGTGGGCAATATCAAGGTCGCCAAGGTGGTAATCAAGGTGGTTACCAAAGAAACAACTACAATCAAGGTGGTAACCAAGGATACAACAACAATTATCAAAGAGGTTACAACCAAGGCGGCTCTTCAAGCAATCAAGGAAACTCTTCTGGAAATCAAGGTGGTGATGAGTCTTTGAGTTCAAAAATGGATGCTTTAATGAGCATGATGAAAGACGCCAACAATGACATCAAGGAAATAAAGAAAGGGAATGAGGTAAGGGATAAATCTCACGAGGCCTTGGCTAAACAAGTGGGCCAATTAGCGGAAGAAATGGCTCAATGGAGAGGAAGCACGGGGAAGCTTCCTAGTGACACAACAATAAACCCACAACATCAAGCATCGAGCTCAAGAAACAATCAAAGCATGCATATAAATGCGGTGAGTTTTATTTTGAATGATAAGGTTGTGGGTAATGAAACAACTCCACCACAACAATTTGTTGATGGTGTGGTGGAGGAGGTTGATAGTGATGATGAGCAGGAAGAGGAAGATATTTCGCAAAATAATTTTGAAGTTAAAAATTATAAAAAATCTTTTTGTGAAACGTGTTTAAATGAGATGGTTACTAAGACAAGTGTGGGGATGGAGACTAATACCATCCCATACCCTGCAGCTTTAGTAGACTTAAACAATGTGTCAAGCATTTATAAGTGGAGCCCACCAAAGGACGAGAGGTGGGAAAATTTTAAACAAGTCAAAATAAATTTACCACTTATTGATGTAATTGAAAAGGTTCCTGCTCATGTCGAATGTGTGAAAGAGTTGAGTAACCAAAACAAGCACAACAAGTTGCCCGAACACCTAGGGGCACATGTTCGTACTGTTTTGTCGGATGCTCTTCCCCCTAAACTTCAAGATCCAGGAGCCCCATTGATTCCAATTCAGGTTGGAGAATTTAAAATAGAAAGGGCGCTCCTAGATCTTGGAGCATGTGTGAGTATATTGCCTGGGAGTCTGTTTGACCAATACGACTTTGGTCCACTACATGAAATTAACACCACGGTGGTGTTAGCTGATCAGACTCCCACGCATCCAAGGGGGATGGTGAATGATGTGTTGGTGAAGGTAGAGGATTTCTACTACCCAGTTGATTTTTTGGTGGTAGACTATGTAAGTAGTGCTAAAAATACACAACCCACCGTTATACTGGGTAGGCCGTTCTTAGCAACTGCGCATGCTATTATAAATTGTGCTAATGGAACGGTACGCATGAAGTTTGGTGACCGTGAGTTATATTTAAATGTATATCCAAATTTGTCTAACTCGGTTGTTGATGAGAAATGTCTCAAAAATGACATTTTTTATAGTGGTGGCCCTCTTGTAAAAGAGGATCACCCAAAAAAGGATTTTTGTGTCGTTAACAGGTTTGGAGCAGTCAAGAATAGCACGGTAAAAGGAAGAAAGACGAAATTGAAGAAACCGCCTGATTTGGACAATGAAACAAGAACAGAAAAGATGGTTGACCCGGTTAGGAACACCTTAAAGGACCTAGCGGAACGCAGGAGGGTTGAATCTTTAGAGGCGGAGGGAGGAAGTCATCCAACTCGACCACCATGAGGGTGGTGTATTCGGTCTGGCTGAAGACCCTTAAACTTAGCGCTTCCGGGAGGCAACCCGTTGATCAGGTCTATGTATTTTTTTTCCTTATTATATTAATTGCGTGGGCATGATCATTTTATTTACGTTTGGTGTGCTAGTTATTTTATGCTTTTCAATTTTATTTTGTTTTTGTTTGTTTTGGATGTTTTAATGTTTTGAGTGTGAGCCTAGGGTATACATCACCAGTAAGTGTTCAATGAAAAAAAAAAAGGAGGAAAAATGGAGGATGGGAAGCATTCAAGTATGGAGAGCAAGGATTCATCGATGAAATGGAGATATCTTTTGTTTATCAGGTGCTTTCTATTCTTTAATCTTTTGTGTATTATTGAATAAGGTTTGGGGTGGATCTTTAGCATCCTCGCACTTTTGAATTAATCGGCTATTTGGTTCCCTTATTTGTGCAAAATCCCACATTGAGGACAATGTAAACTTTAAGTGTGGGGATGGGGGAATAGCCATATAAAAAAAAATAATAATAATAAAGACCCTCAAGCTTATAAAAAAACCAAATTCTTTTTCACCATGATATTGGATCACAAAATTCGACCCCTAGTCATGGTCATAATTCTTTAAGTTCCTTGATGTGTTTTTCCAAGGATGTTTTTGCAAAATATGGATTGCCTAGTTAGAAAAGATTAAGAAGAAATGTAACACTTTTGCATGTCGGCAACCCATATTCCCTTTAGGTTCAGGAAGAGATTATTGAGCCACCACAACATGCCAACACCCTACAAATATTTGTCCACATTCTCCGGCATGTTGTGTTCATTTGATTTGAGTGTGCTATTATAGGCGCATAAGGTAGAACTTGCAATTTTTGATACGCCTACTACTCTAGATCAATTGTGGACACAAGAATGATTAAGGCATTAGGTTAAACCTTTTATTTTTTAAACCAGTTTTATCATCCTTGAACCATTCCAATATTCCTTAGTTAACCAATCTTGAGCCTGAAACCTTTTCAATTGATCACACATATCAACCTTTTGACCCATTTAACCTTTTCAATTTTTAAAACCCAGCGTGATGAAAATTCGATTGTAGGATTTTGCTTTGTATTGTATATGATTTGCAATGTTAGTAAAAAAAAAAAAAAAAAAAAAAAAAAAAAAAAAAAAACACTGAAAAGTATGAGAACAAATACGTTACAAACAAATGAGAGTTCTCATAGAAAAGCACAAAAATATGCTTGAGTTAGAGATTGAATAAAAAGGCGCAACATTGCCTAGAATTGAGAAGTTAGTTAGTCGTTAGAATAAATGTCGAATTTTCATCACCTTAGCCACTTAAAATATCCCTTTCCATACCCTTCGCCTAACCCCATTACAACCCGTTTTAAAGACTTTTTGACTTGTGTTCACTTTTGAAAAATATTGTGGAAGGTGATTGAATTGCAAGCTTATGCTAACATGCCCTATGATCGGTTTCGAGTGATTGATACGAAATACTAGCACATTATTTGCTAGCCGAGATAGTAAACCGAGTGGAGTGAACCATTGTGAGGGGTGTGCAAAAGTGTGAAATCGAATCTAGTTGGATTTAGCTAGGCAATTGTTTTAAACATATAAAAAACCTTGGAATGTAAATCTACTGACAGGCGTAAGTCTTGTGAATTGGGGTATGACTAGGGGCCGTTTTTGAGAATCGATAAAATGGTTGGAAATTAATTAGACTGTTGATTGAGCATGGTTTATTGATTTGCTTGAGGGCAAGCAAAAGACAAGTGTGGGGATGTGATGGGTTGATTTAAGGATGTGTATAAAAACACCCATAAAATGCATTTTAAAGATTATTCAGTGTCAAATGGTGTTGCTTTGATATTGTTATGTCATTTCAGGAGTTGACAGCAAAAAGGAAGCAAAAATGACGTTTTGGAGTTGCCCGGGCAAGAAACGGAGGCATACGCGAGTTGGAAAATCAAAAACGGACATCTAAGGGAGTTAGCGTAGGATACGCCAAAATTGGCGTATCCTACGCCAATTGCGTAGGGAGTGTCCAAGATGTTTAGCGTAGGGCAGCAAAAGATTGGTGAGGCTGAACAGGATTTGCGTAGGATACGCCAAAATTGGCGTATCCTACGCTAAAAGTCAAAGTGGTCAAATTGTTTCCTTTTTCAAGTCAAAACTGATGGGATCAAGTGTTAATGGCGATTTTATGGTCCTTGACTGCGTGGGGAGCTGTTTTGATCTCATTTTTCAATATAAAAATCATCACCATTGAAGAGAAATGATCACACAATTATTCTACAATCATTTTCTACACAATTTCTTGGAAGATTGAAGAACACATTTTGAAGATGATGAACACCATAGCCATGTTTGGCTAAAACTCTTGTATTACACTAGGGATGTAAGTTTTTGATACCTAGGGCTTAACATTTGGGCATTGCATTGTTTAAACTTTTGATTAATGTTTTTATGTACTTGAATTACCAGTGTTGATTAGTGATTAATCTGATGTTGAAATCATTTCTAGTTAATTGATCTTGTGCCAATTTCTAAATGATATGAACATGGTTCCTTGCATCAACACTATCATAGGATTGTATGTTCTAAATGATGAAGTATAGTTTAGTCCATTGTGAATGTTGATAAAACTTGATACCTAAGTTTATTGAGCAATCAATCCGTTAGTACCAATTGCATTATCATTGTTTATCCAATTATGCCTAATTGTTGAAAGCCTTAGTGTTCAATTACCCAAATCCTTAGTGTAATCATCTCTATCTTATTGTTACAAGTATTATTAATCATTTCTTACAAATTTCATTTTAAGCTTCATATTAATCAACAACTATTCAATCAATTCTAAACATCAATTCATAACTCATATAAGTAATTAGCACCTTCATAATCGACAATTTCAAGGTTAACTAGGAAATACTCACTAACCACACGCTCCTTGGATTGATACCCTACTTACCCTATCTACATAGGTTAATTAGGTTTTGCATGACCCTAACGACAGGTCATCAAAATACCTTGCTCTTTTTCCGACTGGCTTATCCACGCTTTCGTTATCGCAAGCTCTTCTTCGGGTGTCCACTTAATTGGTTGGCGGTTAGCGGCGGCTAATGCTTTCTCCTCCGGCGTCTTCCTCATGTGACTTCTTTTTGCAGGGGGTTTTTTACCCGAAGATGATCCCGCAACATTTTGGGGTTGTGTTTCGGGTACGGTTTGCGTTAAAGGAAGTTGTGAAGGAACGGGAGAATCATTGAATGGGAAATTAGGATAAATTTGCCCACTAATGAAACCCGCATAACCCGCGTAGTCGGGACAAGGTGAAGGAATGGGTGGACGGTTTGGGATCGGGCGAGCCGGTGGTGTATTTGGGTTTGGGACGTACGCGTATGGGTTGTTCGGATCAAAGCCTCGGTTGTATGGGTTCATTTTTGGTTGAAGAATGATGAGTAGTATGAAGTGTATAAAAAATGGTTGAAGAAGTGTATAAAATTTGTGAATAAATAAGTTAAAGTAGGTGTTGGGTAGTGAAATGGGGGTAATTTATATACAAATTTTTTTTGACCGTTAAAAACCAACGGCTATATTTTGATTTTTTTTTACCGTTAAAATGTGCCCACGAATGAGGTCTCGCCACGTGTCCATATCCTTGTGCCCCACGCCGGTGACTTGTCCCCCGCCCCCTCCACGCCGGTATGGCGGCGGTGTCCCCCCCTTCCCGCCCCCACTCCGGACAACCTTAAAACGATGATGGTTATTCGTAAAATCAAATTAATTAAGTATATATACAAACCAGTTTAAGTGTTTATAAAATGATATAAAAAAAACAAGTGCTCATTTCCACTAAAATTTTAAAATGTAAGTGACAAATCAGTGATGTTGAATAGTAAAGGGGCTATATGTGTACTAAATTAAAAAAGGGGAACTAAAGAGTAGAAATGAAGAAAAGAATGTTGCTTAATAGTTTAGTTAGCTCGTTAACCTCGATGGATTCCACTTGTTTAACACTTCCCACCTCAACAAATACAAGCAATTATTATTTAAACTACCACATATAATTATCGTCTTTTAAATAAATAATCCTTTATATATAGTTATTCCTTATTCATGATTTTTTTTTCTTTGTAAAGTAAACTTCATTCAACAAAAACGCCAACGGCCGGTCCTCAAAGTAAGGACCGCCGGGCAACCACCGAAATTACATCAAGTCTAACGGATAATTACACCAATCAATCCAATTACAATGTATTCTAACATTCATATGTATTTATCTAACAACAACTACATAGTTGACTTTTCATTCCTCTCAACAATTCAGACGCGTGTCTCTCCATGCGCCTGACACACATCACGTGGCATACGACACGTAGCATCACCCTGGTCACTCGTTCAACCAACAGACGTGCGTGGTCCTCACGCGATTGACACCAGACGAAAAGCCTCCTACAAACGTCTGATGGGACATGAATCAGACGTGTGCCAAACTTCCCTCCGAAGTTATCCACATTCGAATTTCAGGCGCAATAAATTCGAATGATTGGCGACAAATTAAATACAAACATTTCGCATTTACTCCAAGTATGGGAACGCATTAATGACAAAATCAGAGGCGCGACACGTCATCGTTCGCGGAACTTTGATGTAAAAGCGGAAAAAGACGTTCTTCGCCTTCTCTTTGTCAAGACAAGGCACGACACGTCATCGTTCGCGGAACTTTGACGTAAAAGCGGAAAAAGACGTTCTCCGCCTTCTCTTTGTCAAGACAAGGCACGACACGTCATTGCTCGCGAAACTTTGACGTAAAAGCGGAAAAAGACGTTCTCTGCCTTCTCTTTGTCAAGACAAGGCACGACACGACATCGTTCGCGGACTTTGACGTAAAAGCGGAAAAACACGGTCTCCGCCTTCTCTTTCTCAAGACAAGGCATAACACGTCATCACCCGCCTTCTTTTTCTCAAGCCATTCAGAACAGATTCAAACCAAACAGACGAGCTGTCATCCGCGACTCATTTTTTATTCAGTCTAGCGCTCCACCTACTCTTGAGTCAAGAACAGGAGAAGCCCTAGACTAGGGGGACTTGAAGGGATAGGGAGCCTGATCCACGCAGATGCGACATCCCTATCCAGCTACATGAAGATCCGCAGAAACATCCGCGCGGGATGTACTCCGCGGAGAATGGATGAGCCACAAAGTAGCCTCATATACTTCACTTAGGGGAAGAAGACGCGCATATACCAACACGCGGAATATGCCGCTTCGTAACATCCCCAGGTACGAGGTACGGAAGATCAAGGATTAGGGAGATCCATCTGCAGAAGATCACTGACACCACCAAGCGGAAGGCGACACGTGTCCGCAGTAGCCCAACAACCACTAACGTTCAACAGTGACGTAACTGGTTCCATGCTTCCACCATGCTGCCTCTACTGTGCTGAATAGGCATGCTTACCTGCTGTCAGGGGTCACGTCAGACACCAGCAGGTAAGTCAACCATGCTGGGTCAGAACGACATACCGTTGGCGGCCAGTCACAACCTGCCACGTGTCCGCCTGGCAAGCCATCCTCAACCACCGGTGACGTCAGCTATAGTGCCGTCCTTTTTCCCGCTATTTCCAGGGACCAGAAGCATGTGGGCCAAGGCTAGGCCCAAGGAATACAAGACTCTTCGTGGGCTTCCTACCAAGCCCATGACTTCCACTATAAATGGAAGACATCAACTCCTTTTCAAAGGATCCAAAAATACTCACTTGTAACATAGAGCTAGGTTAACTTGTAATACTTTGTACTCACCAAAGTAATAATATCACCGGCTCTTCACAGTGGACGTAGGTCTTGCTCGACCGAACCACTTACATCTTCGTGTTCTTACTTTTACCACACACACACTCACTTATATTTACACTCTCGGGTTAAACCAAAGGTTTGGGTAAAGGAACGTACTTGCAGTAACATAAGTATACACCACTCGGTGATTAGTGATAATCTCCGAGATACTTATTGTTTCTTCACTATATTTGTAGACTTAAGTTAAAACTTCAAATAACTTTTAAGTATACAAATATAGCATGTATATTCTAACACACTCAACAACATTGATAGTGGGCGATGGTATTTGTGTTCATTGTAGTGAAGCGGATGAGACTATCGACCATATATTTACGGCTTGTCGTTTGGCACATGGTGTGTGGTGCGGTATTTCGGCTTGGGTTAAAATAACTCTTGTTTTTGCTTTTTCGCTCAAGGATGTTCTACAAGTTATAGAGTATATGGATGGGTTAAGCAAGAAGAAGAATATAGTGTATGGCATTATTATCTTGACATGTTGGCGCCTTTAGAAAGCGAGAAACAAAAAGGTCTTCTCTAATGTTGATTCGAATGTGGTTAAAATAGTGTTCGATGTTAAGTTGTTAGGGGTACCTTTGGTATAGAAGTAGGTCTAAAGAGGATGTCGTAGATTAGAAAGGGTAGTATAATTGTAATTTGACTTGATGTAATTTTTTTTTTGTGGTTATCTCTAGCTTGGAGATAATCTGCTTGGTTGTTTAATGAAGTTTATCTTTCAAAAAAAAAAAAACATTGACTATAATTCTTAGACCATGTGTAATGGAGGGCTTGATAGGGGCTTGATGGAATAAAATATTAATAAAGTGAGATAAGGAGCTTGATGGGGGCTTTGTATAAAGTGAGTGTGTAGTGGGTAAAGCTCCCATGGAGCCCCACTAATCATTGATTAATTATTGTTTTTTATTTAAATATATAAATTTAAATAAAAGTATATAAAACATGGGTCAAGTTATTCTTCACAGTGTAACAAAAATGAGAAGGGTGAGAATGGTACAAAAAACACAATAGATCATGAAATATGACATAATGAGCCACAAAATATAATAAAGTGTCAAAAATATAACATAATGCTGAAGAAAAAAAGACACAATGAATTGAAAAAATAACACAATGATGAAAATAAGAAAATGACACAATGATACATAAAAGACATAATGATATAACGCATATACTAAAAACTACAAGCTAAAACCCTAAAAAACGAAGACCTAAAAACTAACGCCGTAGGGTTCGATAAGACAGTTCCAATGTCGCTTGAATAAGTTCAATCGAATTCCGTTTGATACCCTTTCCACAAATCATCATCAAATTAATACTAATTTCTCATACTACAAATCATCATCAAATTATCTACATTTAACTACCCTTTCCACCATATAAAAAAAAAACTATTTCTACATGAAATTCTATTATAAATTGATTTGATGATCGCCTGATTTCATCGACGGGTGAGACTACAAATCCTTTATACTTTTTTGTCCTTATGTAAAAAAAACTTGTGAATTCTATATTTCTTAAAAATCGCGACATTTGAAGATCCCTTATTTTCTGATATTATTTACTTTTGCAAATAATTATACTTTTTCTAAATGGTTCTTCCTTTGCTAGGATAACGATGCTGATAAAAACATAGATGACTGGATCTCTTGGAGTATCCAGACTTTAAAAAAAGCTTCACAAACCAGTCTTAGTTTTTATTCGCTCTGTGTACATTTACGCTGTCTTTAATTATCTAAATTTAATTAGTTCTTTTCACAAAATCATTTTAGTTATAAACCAATCTTTATACAATAAAGAGCTTTCTTATTACATATAAAACTTATATGTGATTTATTTTTATCATTTTAAGATTTGAATTATGTTTCTATCTTGTATTGTCGACCCCGCTGCAACGTGCGGGTTACTCACTAGTATAATTTAGGTTTATGTAATGTTTTGTATTATGTTTGTATAGTATTTGATTTTTAATTTTTAATTTTTTTCTTGTAAACGGTTAGCTTTTTTATATAATTTTTTTTTCTAACAATTAAGCATATTTGTATTTTAAAATAAAATTTGAAATGATTTTTTTTTATTCAAACGTGAAGGGAGGGAACGATGTTTCTGACGCTATAGGTGGTGGTCGCGCCCCCTTCGAACCCCCACTACAGATGCACTTAAAATTCATATCAAGTGACACCTTCTACGAAAGTGTAAAACGATGTGATTACTTGCCCAAAGTGTATCCATCCATAGTGGTGGAGTGCCTTTTGTTTCACCTATGTGATCAAAGGTTCAATCCCCACTTCCATCATTTATGGTTTGGTATCCGGGTGAAGATCGAATACGGGTGGTGCCGGTTCGAATCTGACGGGCGGTGAGGTTTTACCGAGTTCTATAACACTGTTGTGCCTTCGGGCGGGTGGGGCTCGGGTTTCCGCGCATTGGGAGAAGGCGGGGGCTGCTGGAGATCGAGTAGTCGATTTTCGGGCACGGCGCCCCGCAAGGATGGTTGCCACACAGTTGTTCGCCGATTAAAAAAAAAAAAAAAAACTTGCCCATAGTGTAGTAAATGATCCCTCCCTCTTAAATGTGGATACAAAATAATCTCGGTGCACATGACAACATGCCATAACATATATCAAATATCTATGTAAACATTACAAATTAAATTCTAAAAAGTAATCTCATATTCTTTTATGAAGTCAACAAAAAAAAAAATACTAAATCAAAACTTACCTTATAATAATCACGTAAATAACCCAGTTTGTTTTCCCTGTTAATATGCTTATTCTACAAATTTAATAACTTATACTAAAACTACTAGAAAACCACCTACTATCCATCCATAGTGATGGAGTGGTGGAGTGGTGGAGTGTTTTTATTTCACCTATGTGATCAAAGGTTCAATTCCCACTTCCTTCATTTATGGTTTGGTATCCGGGTGAAGATCGAATACGGGTGGCGTCGGTTCGAATCTGACGGGCGGCGAGATTTTACCGAGTTCTATAGCACTGTCGTGCCTTCGGGCGGGTGGGGCTCGGATTTCCGCACATCAGGAGAAGGCGGGGCTGCTGGAGGTCGAGTAGTCGATTCTTGGGCACGGCGCCCCGCGAGGGTGGTTGCCACACAGTTGTTCGCCGATCAAAAAAAAAAAGAAAACCACCTACTATTGATTGAATTGTTCGAGCATTTCCACTGTAACAGGTTATATCAAACCTTACAAGATTGATTCCGATATTGGTAATTGAACTTGAGTGTTCTTATGTTTCATTTTGTTAAATGATAACATTTGTGTAACCTAATTTTCTGTTTTGCCATAACCTAACCAAAGAAATTGCATGTGATATTGACTATCGAGTTGTGTTTAATTGTGATTAAACCTAAATTCAACCAATTTGTTGAATTAGGTTATGTTGAATTAGTAGACCACGTATTAGTTGGCTAATTGTGATTTATCCTTTAATTCTAAGTTGTGTTTATGTGTTGACTAATGTTTGACTTTTTACTTCTTAGGGACAATAGCACATGACATTTCCAAATGAGGTAGAGAAGTAGGGGAAGTACCGATGTTATAACTCTCGTATATGATGCAAGTCAGGAGGAGCAGCTCCGCCTGACGTAATGATTCACACGTTGATGAGTACATCCAGTGGCGGATCTAGAAACATTTTTCAGTAGTAACGTTTTTCATTTTTTTCATTTTAGTAGCAACGTTTTCCAAATTTCGTAAAAAAAAAAACAAATTTTCCACTAATTTTCAACTACGCACACGAAGTTGAGCCGCAATGTCCGCAACCCCTGCTTGTGTTGTATGTCCGCCCCTGAGTACATCAGTGTGAGCCATGCCATGCCACATGTTGATATGGAAGAGATGTGGGATGAGCGTGGCTTTAATACTATGAGGCAAAGCCATAACGACTGCTTGAGATTTTAGGAGGCAAGTGACTTTATAAATCTAATGTGTGCCATATTTGTCTTAACTTTTTTAAACTTGATGACACTTAAGCTGCCCACCGAATGATTGTCATATTAAAGAGCATGTTCCATGGTCCTTGGGCTCATTGGAAGAACATCCTTGACCCAATGCGTTGATACATGTACCAACACACTTGTGTAATTACATATTTAATGTTGATTAAGTGCATAAGGCTATTTGGTAGCCTCTTAATGACCATTCAGAGGCTACCACTTAATAGTTCATAACATCTGAATGGTTAAGAGGTAACCTTAAGTCTGAATGGTTAAGAGGCAACCATTAAGATGTTACATCTTAACTATTCATACTTAAGATTACTAGTGGAACGCCCGCGCGTTGCCGCGGGTATGTATTTTTTATTCACATTTTAAATTGCCAAAACTTTATACACCATACTGTCATTTATCCAATCCGATCCGTGCTTGATTTTTATTTGCAACATTTAGTTACACGCATGAACCAAAGAGCCTTTAGCCTACTGGTTACAAAGTGTTAAATAAGGCTTAGCCTTTTCTTGTGGTGATAATTCAAATTCTATTGGTAACAAAAAGTTAATCTATTAAAATAAAGTTACATGAATTAATCTATTACTTGGTAATGATTCTAGGTAACAAAAAGTTAATACATGAATTAAATGTATTGAATGGTGCAATTGATTTGTATTAGTGACTTGTACATAAGGGCATAGATGGAAGAAAATGATAAAAGTTAGAGATTTATGCATGAGACTTTTTGTATGCCATCTTAAAATAATGGTGAAATTACCTTCTTACCCCTCTCTCCTCCTTAATAAGGTAGTAGAGAAGTAGAGATATATTAACCATTAAGAGATTATGAATCATTCGGATGGAGCCTCTTAATGACTATTCAGATGCTACCAAACAGTCCCACTAGTTTTATGTACTTAACTTTGTTTGAGTGTATATATGTGAATTGGTTGTATGAATAGGACCCCAACCAAGAATATATGTACAATACATGATGCAAGACCATTGTCATCAGGCTACATGACCTCCAAGTTGGATAGTAGGGACAATTTGGCACCAAATGATGGACCATGTTACTAATATTTCAACCTAATATATATATATATATATATATATATATATATATATATATATATTGCAATTTTATTTTATACTAATTTATGAATCACTACTCTAAAAGATATAGAATATGGCCAACTAGAAGTCTAGTACGACCAATTGGACAACTTACCTTTTAGAGTACCCGTAGTGGCCTCGTTATCAGGCGTTTTAGGCCACCATAGCGCCGGGAACACCGCCCCCCAGGCGCTATGGTGGCGTTATGGTGGTACCCAGCGTTGAGCATAGCGAGCGTTTTCATGAGAGATTGTGCCTTTGACCGTTGGTAAACGGTCCAATATTTAAAAAAAAAAAAACTGATTTATTTAATTTTTATCTATATATATATACTTCATCTTCTACAACATAAACACACACATATACAATTCACACACACAAACAATTCATACATACACACACTCTTTACAAACCAAAAACCAAACCTATGGCAGCCTGGACGAATCAAGAGCAACTCGAGTTAGTGCGGGCGTGGATAAACGTTAAGGAGATCCCGTCAACCAATAGGCGGGCTTTTTGGCAGGATGTGTTGGTTGAGTTCAACCAAATCACGGGAACGAACCACCGTAACGTTGACCAGATCTACAGTAAGTGGCATTCTTAGGGATGGCAACGGGTCGGGTATGGGTCGGGTTTGACTAATACCATACCCATACCCGGTTATAAAATCTCATACCATACCCGTCCCATTACCCGTCGGGTTTTTGTCGGGTATTACCCGTCGGGTATAGAGCATACCCGCGGGTATCGGGTATACCCGTTGGTATTTGCATGTATATATATTTTTTTATTTTCTTTTATAGTCTTATGTTTTAAGAAATCTAGAGTATAAGAAATTGTAATAAGTAACATATATATTATCATCACCATAATAATCTTTGAAACATTTAATATGTAAATATATATTATAGTATGAATTTTGAAAAGTATTTATATATTTCATAGCATATAAATATAAATAATAATGTTATTAGAATATATACTTTAGACGAAAATTTATTCTTCAAATAATGAATCTATTAGAATGAAACATTACTAAAAAAATAGTTAAGAAAATATATATACATAAAACTTAAAAGTATTCGGGTATATATTTCGGGTAGACGGATATTTAGTTTCGGGTAATCGGGTCGGGTATCACCTAATACCATACCCGTCCCATACCCGCGAAATATTTTTTTTTCAATACCAAACCCGTCCCATACCCGTCGGGTATCGGGTATACCCGTCCCAAATGCTTCGGGTTTCGGGTATACCCGTCGGGCTCGGGTTTTTTTGCCATCCCTAGGCATTCTATACGAACTAACGTTGACAGGTGGCATGGAGTCTATTCAGCGACGATGCAGGCGCACCCTGGGGTTAGCGAACAAATGGCAATTCAGTTGACACACGACGCCTATCGTCAACAATACGATAGCGACTTCTCAATCACCAATCTTTTGTCGTGGTCTCTGATGCGTTTTCACTATGTTTAATTTTTAATGTTTAGGCTTTATGTTTAATGTTACGTTTTATGTTTTGTGTTCTATTTGTAATGTTTAATGTTTTAGGCTTTATGTTTAATGCGTTTTCACCAATCTTTTGTGTTTAATGTTAGTTTATTTTAAAAGATTACATAATATTTTAAATTTAAACCACATAAACACATAAAATTACAATCCTAAATTACTTATTACAAACAGAGTTCCTAATCCTAAACTACTTATTAAAACGTTACATAAACACATTACATAAAGACATTACATAAAGACATAATATAATCCTAAATTACTTATTAAAACCTAAACCTCCCACTACGGAGAGTAGTTGTCCCAGTCGAGTGTGTAGTACTCGGGGGATAGGGAACGTGAGCTGTCCCTCCCATCGGACCTTGCATCCGAAGGGAAGTAGTAGTTCTCCCCACGAGGGGAAGGCATGCTCCAAAGGCGCTCCTCCTCCTCAAGTTCCCTGAGGGCTTCCAAGTCCTCAGGAGTTGGGTCCCCATATTCACGGGGTGGGGTGGGGATAGGTTGGTGGTGGTGGAGTGGGCAAGTATTATGGGGGGTGGGGATAGGTTGGTGGTGGTGGGTGGGGGTATTCTGGGGGGTGGGGATAGGTTGGTGGTGGGGGGAGGGGATAGCAGCAGCAATTCGGGGGGTGGGGGCCGACACTCTCAGTCGGTCCATTTCATTAATAGCCATGGTATAATCCATGGCCCAGGCCCATTCTTCATCCGTGAAGTCATCATCGACTTCAGGATGAGGAAAGGTTGGTGGTGCCGCAGCAGGAGGAGGAGGGTGATAAATCCAATGTTGTGGAGGAGGAGGAGGAGGAAGAGGAGGTTGTGGAGGAGGAGGAGAGGAGGTGAATGGTAGTCTCCGGGGCCGGCCCCGTCCCCGGACCCGGCGAGCATACTGCCGGACATTAGAAGGTCCGGCAGCTCCTGCTTGAAAACTGCCCATATTATTCATTGTGTTCAGGATGAGGAAAGGATGAGGAAGAGGGAAGAGGTGTGACTGAGATTTGGGAGGAGGGGTGTATTTATAGGTGTGACTGAGATTTGGTGGGGGGGGGGGAAACTTTGAAATTTAAACGTTTGGGGGGGCAAAGTTTGAAATTCAAACTTTGAAGTAGGAGGGAAACTGTTTGAAATTCAAACGGTTTGGAACAGTAACCGTTTGAAATTCAAAATTTTTTTTATTAAATTTTATTTTTTAATACTAAATAATTTTTTTATTATTTTATTAATTTAATAAACTTTCAGTTTAAATTTTTATTTTTATTATTATTTTTATTTTTAATGAAATATTATTAAGTATTAAATATTCTTATTTAAATAAAAAACAATAATTAACCAATCATTACCAATCATTTATAACCCCCCTTCCCACTACACCCTCTTTTTCCATAACCCCAACATAACCCCTTTTCTATTACTTTTTAATATTTTAATCCTATAACCCCCACATAACTATCCACCACTACACATACCCTTATAACATGGTGTCATTCCGACAAACCTGGGTCTACACTAATACAACAATATCAACGAGTGTTTGTAAATTTTTTAACTTTGATTTACATTTATTTTTTTAAATAGCTAACAATGAGAGAAACTGATAAAATGCCACAAAGAATAATACTTAAGTCGGCATTGTTCACTGTTGGTTTAAATTAAGTGTTAAGCAAAGGTCAAATTTGTATTAGCAAGAAATTGACCAATCAACAAGACAGTACTGTCAACATTACACAAAGCTAGGCATGCACCTAATACACTTTCAACATAAGTGGTGTCCCAAGCTCTACCTGGTGATACATTTCATGTTATAGATTTTTTAAGTATGATATGAGTAAACGATATTCTATACTCTATAGATCTAATCCATAAACCTAACATGTCACCATTATAGAAAAGTACATTGTCACCAATTTGCTACCATATTAATTAACATACATTATAGGTATTGTGTATTTCATACATTTATTTGTTTAAAGGTGAATTTCTTTAATCTAATAACAACAATAATAACATACAATTTTTTTTTTTAATAAAAGTATATAGTTGGTACTATAAAATGCATGTCTTTGATATGCTTGAAATTTACAATTAAATAATTTTTTCCATCTTTTTTTTGAGAAAATATTTCGAGGAAGGACTAAAGAAAAAGTGAGAAGGGATAAATAAACTATTTTCTTCGATTTTACCTTTTCATTAAAGCGATTTTGTACACGTCTTAGTGGTTCATTGGGTTCTTAATATGATCTTGATTATGAAAAGTATACGCCCTTTGTGTATTAAAGCAACGGTGGATATGTCATACACTCATACCACATATGTAACAATTTTTAAGTAGAAAATTAAGAGCAGAATTGAATAAACAGTTGTACATATTGCTTTGTTAGTAATATATAAGACAATTATCAAACCATTAGTTATTCACTCTTTCTTTCTCTCTCTTTATATCTGACAGGAGTTACGTACAACTGTATTGTACGGTTTTAATTGTGATGTGCTTAAAATTTTGGTTATATGTTAAACATAGGGTGTATTATTGTGGTATATATTATAAGTTGGTTGAGGAGTTGAGGCTAGTTACAACTACCAAAGTTGCACTTGTGTTGCCTTTAATTATTTGGACACAATAAAAGTAAAGAAAAGAATAAATAAAGTGAATATGTGAGCTCACACACCTCATGCACAGTTGCACACCATCGCCATTCTTGATAACTCATAACTATGCAGAAACAAACCCTACTCAATAGAATAAACTTCAAATAAGCCGTCTACCCGCGCCTCACTTGTAATTCTTGTTGATAACGATATATATATAATCTTCATTTAAAAAAATTTAGATTATTTGTTCTGTCAAAAATATGGTTCGTGACGAAACTCCTAAAACAATAAAAGGATACAAATACTCTTCTATTATTCTACAAAAAGTAACAATCCGATGAGATGAGAAGAAAAAAAACGTTGATAAATTCCTAAATTTTAACATCATGACATCAAACATCCCTTCATAAGGAAAAAAGAATAGTTTGTCATCATGTCATGTATTGCCAAAATTTAGAAAATAGATATTGACAGCCTAAAATTCAACTGAAATGAACAAATAACATGTGAATTGGTGACATCCACATTAATAACAAATAATCAAATTCATTAATTAAATTTGAGGAAAAATTGATAAAGTCAAAATCAAGCTCTAGATTAGAGAATTTTAGTTCAAAAGTCGAGCAAATCGTATATAAATAGAAAATTAACCTTCCACCACCACCACCACCACCACTCCGCACCACCATCATTTTTTGCGAAAGGATTGCGATCATTTTTTTACGAAAGGATTGCGATGTTGGTTTGAAGATAATTGATGGAAGAGGAAGTTGACAAAAATGATGGTGCTGGTCGTCAAGGAGGTACCTGGTGGTGGTGGAAGGTGGTTTGATAGTGGCGGTGAACGAAGTTGGGTGTTTTGTTTTAAAGATTTATAATAATATTTTAAGGATTTATAATAATAAAAAAGGGTATTAAATAATCCAAAGTTTTTCCCATTGACCAATATTAATCCGAACTTTAACGTTTGGCCAATAATAAACCTTTTTTTTTCTGACGTGGCATTAAAAAAAATAATTTCCATGTCATCCGCCATGTCATCACTTTTGTACACGTCAGCATGTCACGTCATCTGCCACGTCAGCATACACTAACCCAGTTAGTTCAAAGTTAACGGAGGTCCATTTTTGACACCCACATGTCCACTTGGGATTATTCTGAGCCAACGTTAAAGTTCGGATTATTATCGGCCAATGTCCCAAACTTTGGATTATTAAAATCCAATACCCCTAAACAAAAACCGATACATAATTAGATGACCATATATGAAGTAATTTTAATATTGTAGTGTTTATAAGAAAAAGGTTGGAATATATAGTTGAAGCTTAAAGTAGTAATATATGAAAGAGGAAGAGTAGGAAAAGAGTGGAAACGTGATTCCAGTCGAATATATGGTGACAAGGTTACCTGTAAAATGTATTATTATTGTAATGGTGGACACAGTCTACACCACCCATAACATAACTAACTCATTAAGCCTCTCCACCCCAACTTCACACTTACTCCCTACTCTCTTCCCACCTTCCCTCTATCTAACATCATCATATATTATATGTTTAATTAAAGAAAAAAATATATTGAAATTAAGTTTGTTTTAGATAGTTATAAAAAAAATTTACAATGCATAAAAGTTTCACTCAAGGAAAAAAAAAAAAAACTCGTTCATGTATAGCACAAAAGTGGGATTTAGGTTCGTAATTAACTTTCAACCTTACCAGCCATACATTTTGGCTCCATAATTCCATATATATTGTGGATCCATTAGAACTTTATAGCTAAGCCATTTGATCGAGAGAAGTATAGAAATGAGTAACCTCTCAGACTACTCAGAGTGGTGGGGGGAAAGAGGGGGATGAAGCGTCATGTAACACTTGTGGGACCCTTGTGGGGGGAGGGAGGGGGGGGGGGTATTGTGGGGAGTGGAAGGGGGGAAGAGGGGGGGGGGGAGAGGAAATAATATTATATTGTGTTAAAGTTAAAGAAAAAAATTTGGCCAATCAAATGGTGCCACATCACCATCACCCCAAGCCCCACGCCAAGCAACTTCTCCCCGCCCCCTCCTTCCTGCCCTCTCCACGCCAGGGTGGCGGTGGTGTTCCCCCCCCCCCCTTCCCGCCCCCCACTCCGTCCAGTCTCAGAAAGACACCGCTATGTACCAAATAAACAAATGCATGTTTCAATAGACGAACCACTCAATAATATGTTCGTGGAAAGTGAAGGCACTACAAGTGTTAGTCATGGAGATATTCAGTGCTAGTCAACGAGGACTTCCACATGTCTTCAATGGATGGTAAATATGGATGTATTTAGGAGAGAATCATCCACATTTCGCGGACATATATGAGATACGATATAATAGTAGCCAATACTGCTCTTATTAGACATAACACATTTAGACATCCTAAGTTTAGTAGTCTCATTAGAAATTTCATTAAGAGCAATACAAGGTCACTAAAACTCCACAAAACTCTGATCTTTAAGAATGCGTTGTAGAGTCTCGTATAAATAAAGGCATCCACCGAGTTGAAATGTAGATGATGTTTTAGTCCCTATAGACAAGAAGCTATATAAATGCCCCTTACCATTACAAAAAAAAAAAAAAAAAAAAAATGAGCATTACATCAAAAAACACAATTACTATGATTGATGAAAAGGTAAGTATAGTTCAATTTTATTTCTCATCTTTACAAGTGTTTGAGCATTTTGTATAAGTTTGTTTTGCAGGATTCAGTTCTTGGCCCTGTTCGTGAATGTGTTGCTGAGGAAATCCAAAGCTAGTGGCCCATTTCTTTTCAGGTGGTCGAGTGAGCCCAGTTCGTGAGTGTTGGCCTTTGGCCCACTCTTGTGTTTGTTGAGCTGGCGATCCGTGTTTAAAAACAAAAAATGTTGTCATCCGTTGGATTGCTTTGTTCTCTGTCGTTGATCTTTACAAAGAAACACAAAGACTTCCCTATAAATGTGTTTGTGTTTCTTCCTTATTTCACTTTTGAATCTTTTCATACTTCTCACTTTCTTTCTTAATCAGTGCTCTCTCTCGTAACAATTAGGGTTTGATTATACAGATCATGGTGATCTTATAATCCAGTATTCTCCTTTTGTATTGTTGTTGATCATCTAGTTCTTTTGAGTGTTGAGAGTTTTTATTGTAGTGAGGTTTGTTTGTATCTTTTAATCTTGTCAGTGTTTTGTACCTGTCAGATTATTGTGCATCTTGTTCTTGATTAATTAGAATAATTTGTGTTGACACAAATCTTGACATGGTATCTGGTTGAGATCTTGATCTTGGTTATTGATTCCGCTGCAGTGTTGGTAAAGAAGATCTGTCTTCCTTGTTCGTGTGTTCTTGGATCTTGGTTCCAGATCTAGGGTTTTGTGATTTGGAGGCTGTTCTTCATTGCTCTCTGGTGTTCAACCCTAAATGAAGGTTGAACACTATGAGTTTAGGCAAACCCTAACTTGGGCCTTGCTTGGTGAGATCTTTCTGGTTTATTGTCTGTTTTTCTAGATTTTGTCCTAAGGAGCCGATTGTTCAGGGCTTGAGTCCCTGTTTAGCTCTAGGATTTGTCTAGATCAACTGTTGGCTCCCTCGTGAGGACCTGGACTGGCACCTTTTGAGTGACGAACCGATTATCTGGATCACCGACGAGGCTTCGCCACTGTTGATTAGTTTTATTGATTGATCTTGTTTCATTGATTGTTTGTTCTCTGTGATCTGTGTTTGTTGTGTGTTTATCATGGCTGATGGTGTTGTTGATCCTAATGAGGGTTAAGGTCCTAGACCTATTGTTGACCCTGTTAATTTTACCCTTATTAGCAAACTTGATGCTAGTGACCCCTTATATTTGCATGCCAGTGACTAAACCAATCTTACTATTGTTAGTATAAAGTTAAATGGGACTGAGAATTACATGGTTTGGGCAAATGCTATGATATTGGGGCTTCAAGTTAAAAACAAACTAGGGTTTATAAATGGTGATTGTGTGAAACCTACTGATGATGCTGTATTAGCTAGGTAGTGGGATAGATGTAACAATGTTGTTTTGACTTGGATCTTAAATTCTATATCTGAAGAATTATACATGGGACAGGTCTATTCCAAACTGGCTTCTGAAGTTTGGAAAGATCTTAAAGAAACATATAATAAAATTGATGGGCCTGTTGTCTTTTCTTTGTATCAGAAGATTAACTCATTTAAACAAAATGGGATGTCTGTTTCCGATTATTATCATAAGTTGAATATTATGTGGAAGCAACTTGACCAAATCTTGCAGTTACCTTCTTGTGTTTATGAAGCTTCTAGAGAGTTTAATGATCATACTAATTTGATAAGATTAATGCAGTTTTTAATGGGATTGGATGATTTTTATCAAAATGTTAGAATTACTGTTTTACTTAGGACTGATTTTCCTTCTGTTAAAGAGGCATTCTCTTTAGTTTCTAGAGAGGAATCTCATAGAAACTCAAGTAATGCCTCTAGTAGTAAGCCGAATCAGTTTGTGAACTTATTTACTAAAACAAGTTCATCAAATGAAAGTTCTTTTAATAAAAGGTTTAATAAAGGTTCAAATCAATCCTTGAAATGTATTCATTGTAACAAAATTGGTCATCTTGTTGACAAATGTTTTGAGTTAGTTGGGTATCCCCCTTGGGCTAGAACTAGAAGCAACCAAAACAAGAAGGAACCTGTAAGCAACAATAGTGTTTCTGAATGTTCTGATAAATCTTTGGGTGGTTTGACTAGTGACCAAGTTGCTAAGCTGTTGAGTTTAATAAATGAGAAACCTGCTGGATCAACTTAGACTTGTAATTTGGCTGGTATGTTATACTGTGCTTCTGCTATTAGTAACAATGTGTATTGTTTTACTAGTGCTAATGGGAAATTGATAGGTGTTGATTTAGCTGCCAATGAACACATGATTAATAATGAGGATGGTTTATTTGACTATGTGGATGTATCTGATTTAAATATAAAAACAAAACATCCTAATGGGACTTTTGCCTTGGTAAGAAAAATTGGCAAGTTAAAACTTTCTGATAATGTTATATTACAAGATGTGTTAGTGGTACCTGAATACACAGTTAACCTTTTATCTGTTCATAAACTTGCTAGAGATAACAAACTATTTGTAGGATTTGATGAGAATAAATGTTATCTTCAGGACTTATCCACCAGGAAAACCCTGGTGACTGGTAGTCAGATGGATGGTCTGTATATGTGTAGGAATGATGCTGTGTCTTCTAGGTTTTGCTGTAATAGTGTTAACATGGTAAATCTTTGGCATTCTAGATTAGGTCATTCTGCTAGTCAAGTGTTAAACATTTTAAAACCTGACTTAAAGATTAAGGTCAACCATGATCAGGAACCTTGTGAAGTTTGTCTTAGGGCAAAACAACACAGGGAACCTTTTCCCATCAGTGATTATAAAAGTAGTCATGTGGGACATTTGGTTCACATAGATGTTTGGGGTCTATATAGGGTTGCAGATAGGGATGGTCACCAGTACTTTTGACAATTGTTGATGATTTCTCTAGGGCGGTCTGGGTTTGTCTGATTGATACGCGGGTGAAAACTCAAGATTTATCATGCTTAATATTGCATGTTTCATGTGATTTTATAGTCGTGAACACACTACTTTGATTAGATTTTGTATTTTGCAGGTTAATTAGGCTTAAGGTGTGTTTTGGAACATTTCGGGAACTTTATACGGAGCTAGATGGTCGTGGAATGAAGAAACAAAGGGAATAAAGAAACAAA
The DNA here is from genome assembly GCA_030844895.1 of Ambrosia x helenae. Lineage (NCBI taxonomy): Eukaryota > Viridiplantae > Streptophyta > Magnoliopsida > Asterales > Asteraceae > Ambrosia > Ambrosia x helenae. Next base: position 29,830,290 of record CM061227.1, on the reverse strand, counting down.
AGTTGTTCAGCGCGTCGGCAACTCCACTACAGCGCGTCAGCGACTCAGAGGCTCATGAGTCTACCACTTCGTAGACAGTGAGAAGTGGAGTCGGCTACTACAGCGCGTCGGCGACTCCACAACATCGCGTCAGCGACTCAGGTCACTGGTCAACAAAAATGGAAATTCGAATTTTAAGCTATTTTTAAGGGACTTTATGATTGGTTTGACTAAGATTTCGATGAGGGGGTGATAAAAACATATATTGGGGATCATAGTCATCATCTTTGACTCCAAATCACAATCAAAATCACCCTATTACACCAAAATCATTGAAGATCATCATTTTTCATCATATCTTTCACTACCAATCCATCCTATCATTGAAGGTTTTCAAGATTCAAGACCCGCTTATTTGAAGAATCAAGTTCCATGGCCATGAGTGGCTAATCTCCTTGTATCACGCCTAGGAAGTAAACAATTGAAGCTTTAGGGTTTAAACATTTGGGTATTACTTTAACTTTTTAATTGTGTGATTGTGTGTTTGAATTAACTGTATTAGATTGCGATTAATCTTATGTTGAATTCATTTTAGTTAATTGATCTTGTGCCAATTTCTAGTGTCATGAACATGTTTTCTTGCTCTAATACAAACATAGGGTTGTATGTTCTAGGTAATGAAGTGTAGTTTAGTCCATCTTTGATGTTGATGAAACTTGACACCTACGCCTATTGAACAATCACCCTGTTAACACCAATTGCACTGCATTTGTTTGACCCATTTGTGAAAACCTTAGACTTCAGTTGTTGAAACCTAGGTGTGATCCTCTTAATTAAAATTGTTTACAATCCACATTACTTTTCGCTTTTATAATTTCAATTCAAGTTTTATTATAACAACCACAATCCTTTCAAATCAATTCTTAAATGACAACTTGCACTTTTCATAGTTAATTAGCACCTTCATAAGCAACACCGTTTAATCAACTAAATAATATCCACTAACCACACGCTCCTTGGATTGATACCCTACTTATCCTATTTACTTAGGTTAATTAGGTTTTGTATGAACCGTGACGATCGGTCCATCACTGATGAAACAAAAAACTGAGGTCTTTCAAAATATTAAAGATTTTGCTAATTTAGTATTAACTCAGTTTAATCAAAAGGTTAAAATAGTTAAAAGTGACAATGGTCTTGAGTTTGTAAATAGTCAAATGAACTGTTTTTGTAAGGACCATGGTACTATACATCAGACAACTTGTGCCTATACACCACAACAAAATGGTGTAGTTGAGAGAAAGCATAGACACTTATTAAATGTGGCTAGGGCATTATTGTTTCAAAGTAATCTTCCTGTTAGATTTTTGACTAAATGCATTCTAACTGCATCTTATTTGATTAATAGGACTCCCTCTTCTGTTTTTCATGGCAAAACCCCATATGAACTTATGTTCAATTTTAAACCCTTCCTTGAACACCTTAAGGTGTTTGGTTGTCTGTGTTTTTCTACTGTATTAAATGAGTCAAATAAACTTGAAAGCAAGGCTGAAAAATGTGTTTTTATTGGTTACTCTAATGAGAAAAAGGGTTATAAACTTTTTAGTTTAGATACCAAAACTATTTTCTTTTCAAGAGATGTAAAGTTTTTTTGGTCATTTTTTTCTTTTAAAGAAACTAATGTTTTTCAAAAAATTGATTCAAACTTGGATACTTTTGTAAATTCTTCAAATTTTTTTGATTTGTTTGAAAGCACAGATGATCAACAACATAAGGTGAATGATCCCAATGATGAATGGGGGGTAATGGTAATAAAGGGTCTAGAACATCTGTTCAAGAGCAATCATTTTCAAATACAGATACCAGTGGCATAGCTGTTCCACAGCAGCCTGGCAATACTGATCATTTGAATGATAAGGCTAAATAGGTGAATATAAATAATGACTTGACTAATAAATCTAAGGGTGACACTGTTGTTGATAATCTGGTTGCCCCTAGAACTAGTAACCTCCCTAAAAGGTTGCCTGACTTTGTTATTGATGGTAAGGTCAAATATGGCCTAGAAAAAGTTGTCAATTTGTCCAATTTGTCATATGAGTGTAAATGTTTTGCTTCTAGCCTTAATAAAAGCATTGAACCCAGGAACTTTGCTGAAGCTAGAAAAGATCCTCAATGGGTTATTGCCATGAATGAAGAGTTAGAAGCTTTTTATAGAAAAGATCCTCATGGGATGTTGTTGACTTGCCTAAAGGTAGATATAAGATAGGTTGTAAATGGATTTTCAAAATTAAATATAAATCTAATGGGGAAATAGAAAGGTATAAGGCCAGGTTAGTTACTAAAGGCTTTAGTCAGAAGGAGGGTATTGATTATGAAGAGACTTTCTCACATGTGGTTAAATTGATAACGGTTAGGTGTGTCTTAAGTCTTGCAATTAACCATGATTGGAAAGTTTTCCAATTAGATGTGAATAATGCCTTTCTCTATGGTGACTTATATGAGGATGTCTATATGTCTTTACCTGAAGGATATGGGTCAAATGATGTCAATAAGGTTTGTAAACTTAAGAAATCTTTATATGGTCTGAAACAGGCTCCTAGAATGTGGAATGCCAAGCTAGTTAGTGCATTGTGTGAATTTGGGTTTGTTCAAAGTCAATGTGACTACTCAATGTTTGTTAAACATAAAGATTCTGTGTTTATTGTTCTTTTGGTATATGTAGATAACATAATTCTAACTGATAACTCTAATCCTGAAATTAATAAAGTGAAAGAGTTGTTTAAAACCAAATTTCTTATAAAAGATCTTGGTGAACTTAAGTATTTTCTTGGAATAGAAGTTATTAAGGTTGGAAATAATGTTTGTCTATCTCAAAGGAAATATTGCACTGATTTGTTAATGGAATATGGTATGTTGGGGTGCAAGCCTGTAACAAATCCAATTAAAGCAAATCATGTTTTAACTAATATTGTGAATGATAAAAGTAAACCTATAAGTTATGTTACTGCATATCAACAACTAGTTGGGAAAGTTATATATTTGTCTCATACTAGGCTTGATATTGCTTATGCAGTACATTACTTAAGTCAATTCATGCATAAGCCAACTGAAGATCATGTTAAGATTGCTTTTAGGCTATTAAGATACTTAAAGGCCTCACCTGGTAAAGGGTTGTTGTTTTCTAAAAGTGAGGCATTTGACTTGGTTGCCTTTTCTGATTCAGATTGGGCTAAGTGTCTTGATACCATGAAATCTGTTACAGGGTATTGTGTTTTTTTGGGCAACTGCCTTATTGCCTGGAAAATCCATAAACAAGCTATTGTTTCCAGGTCCTCTGCAGAGGCAGAATACAGAGCCATGTACTCTGCTACTTATGAGGTCATATGGTTAAAAAAATCTATTGTTTGAACTTAAGGTCGATGTCTCTTTATCTGTCAATCTTTTTTTTTGTGATAGTTCAGCTGCTTTATCTATTGCAGCTAATCCAGTCTTTTTCGATAAAACTAAACATTTTGCTTTGGATTTGTTCTACTTAAGGAAGCAAGTATCTAAAGGTGTTATTAAGACTATTAAAATTGATTCTAAAGATCAGTTGAAAAGGTAAGTATAGTTCAATTTTATTTCTCATCTTTACAAGTGTTTGAACATTTTGTATAAGTTTGTTTTGCAGGATTCAGTTCTTGGCCCTGTTCGTGAATGTGTTGCTGAGGAAATCCAAAGCTAGTGGCCCATTTCTTTTCAGGTGGTCGAGTGAGCCCAGTTCGTGAGTGTTGGCCTTTGGCCCACTCTTGTGTTTGTTGAGCTGGCGATCCGTGTTTAAAAACAAAAAATGTTGTCATCCGTTGGATTGCTTTGTTCTCTGTCGTTGATCTTTACAAAGAAACACAAAGACTTCCCTATAAATGTGTTTGTGTTTCTTCCTTATTTCACTTTTGAATCTTTTCATACTTCTCACTTTCTTTCTTAATCAGTGCTCTCTCTCGTAACAATTAGGGTTTGATTATACAGATCATGGTGATCTTATAATCCAGTATTCTCCTTTTGTATTGTTGTTGATCATCTAGTTCTTTTGAGTGTTGAGAGTTTTTATTGTAGTGAGGTTTGTTTGTATCTTTTAATCTTGTCAGTGTTTTGTACCTGTCAGATTATTGTGCATCTTGTTCTTGATTAATTAGAATAATTTGTGTTGACACAAATCTTGACAATGATTAATGAAGGATTGGTGTTGAGAAGATGAAATATTCGAATTGATTGTTATTTTATTTATTGAGTGGAAATAGAAACGCTTATTCTCCTATCTACTAATACATAAACTGAATGAACAGTGATTGCAATTTTTATTATTTTCTTTTTTTTTCTCACTTCACGTGTTACCACCAGATCCATCTGTTGGCTTCTCCACCATGTGCAGCACAATTAAATATATTGAAAGAGAGCGACAACGGGAGAACCATGTTTGAAAGAGAGTTTGCGATCGGCCATAACCTTCAGCCATCTGCTGGTTTTATTGTATCTATCTCTTTTATTGTTGTAATATAACATTTGCCGTTCTCTTAGCTACAAGACATTATAATTAGTTATGTAAACCAAACCAACCAAAGTTGTTGTAAACCTTTTACCATTTATACTAAACCTAATAATTAGTTAACTATCATAAAATGTAAGTATATTATATTGTAGCTATTTCTTTAAGGGATAAATTTAGCAAAAAGTAAAGAAGAATAATAGATGGAGGGAGAAGTACTTTCCTTTAAGGTGAAGACGACATGGAGTGAATGAGGGGCAGCATACCTTTAACGTGCATTTTCTTGATCAACTATTAAAACTTTTAGTAATATGTTCATTCAAATCTCACTTTATTTTCATACATGTACTTTGTTGATAGTTAACCAATGTAAATTTATAGTCACACTAAATTGAATCTTGTGCATTTAAACGTGAAATATAAAGAAACTCATGTTTTCTTTTGTTGATTTTTAATACATAATAATAAAAAATTAGCATTACTAATCATATCAATTTAGTTGTTAACATTGAAACGACATTAAGATTGTAATTAATGTTTTTTTTTTGGACGGTTAACACACCTTTAATTATAATTGTACTTTTAAATCTACACATTGTGTTGGGGAATAACCGTAACAAACGAACAAAACCGGATAACAGAAATCTCTGAAGGCACGTGATCGCTTTCAGATTGAATCAATTCGACGGTTCTATCGAATATTCAACCGGATACAATCAGAGATTGAGAATTTTATGTATGTTGTATTTGAGATTATGAGAACCAGAGAGATTGATCAAGAAGGAGATAATCTCGTAATGAAACAGATGGGCCAGAAACTGCCTTTTAGGCAGTTTTTCAAGGTTTTCAAAGTTGCCAAAATAGTCCCTCTATTTCTGAAAATTAATTTTCGGAGACATTTTTACCCAGCCAGGGGCTCTGCCCCTTGGACCCTGCCAGGGGCTGCCGCCCCTTAGACCCTGCTCCTAGGGGCGCTGCCCCCGGACCCCCGTTCTTTAGGGGCTTCGCCCCTAAGTTCATAATAAATTCAAATAGGCGTGCACTCCGCACACACCATACCTATATGATGTATTATTATGAACATATTGATCAAACAGTCAATCCAATTACACTAAAATATCCAACACATTATTTTATCATGAGACTAGAATCCTCAACTTTATAAGGAGAGACATTTCTAACATCTTGATACGGTTAGGCTATAAATCCTTTGGTAAGATTGTAACGGATGATAAGTTAAATATAACTAAAAATGGAGGTGATAAGTCTTAACTTTTCATTTAAAATAGTTTTCACAAGTTATTTAACCTTAATCCGTTTTATATACTTTACTATTACGTATAATTAATTGTCTAAAATTATTGGGAAAAAAACCACGTTTACAGTTTTACACTAAAATTTCCAACATAACATGTTAACATTTAGATTGGTGACAAACTAAGTATTTCATAATAGTTAGTGACAAAAACGACTTTTACATGTGTTTACATCAAGTCACATATGAATAAATATTTCTATCTTCCTTTTCGAGTGATGACAATGACGCTAGGGCAACCTGAGTAACAGGTAGCAAACATGTGTATGACGTGGGTAACAAACGTGAATACATGTGATGAACAAAACAACAAGGTATAAGGAAACGTCGCTCTAGGGCTCCAATGTTGCGGTGATGTGGTTTAATTGGTGCAAGGAGATTCACACGACCCTAGGGTTCTGGCTAGGATATCGTGACGCTTAGGTTTGGCTAGAGTGGCACCAACATTAAGGATTCTAATAGTGAAGAGATATGTACCCGCGCATGCGCAGGAAAGAAGCCCGCATACACGTCAACGCAGCAGTGTGACGTGGCATTCTAGAAGACGGCGCATGCGACCACAAAAAAGGACAGGTGTCACCCGACAGGAGCAGAGCCAATAGCCAATCATAGGCCAAAACACCCTGCTCCATGATCACCTGCCAGTACGAGGTACAGGAAAGGACAAAAAGGACGACGTCAGGACACGTGGACCAATCAAGGGAAGACAACGCAGGAAATGACAACGGCCACGATCGTACAAGACAGCTGCCATTCTCCTCACAGCCAATTATAGGCCACCTGAGTAGCCTATAAATACCTCCCTTCGTCATCAGAAGAGGGGATCGAATACCATTACAAAGAATTCATATAGCAAGCTGTGAGAGATAGATTATAGTCGAAACTCTGTAATAATCGTATAACAGTGTCTTGTAACTTGTCTTGATAAATATATAAAGCTCGTCCCTTTGCATTATCAGTTCATTATCGTTGTTATATCTGACAGCCTGCCAAACGGAAAGATAGATAATCTCAGACCACTTCAGTCAAAACAAAAGAATCGAGCGTGATTCCACTGACATTCTGCAGGTTAAAAGGCGCGATAACGAGTCCATCGAGGATTACATCACCAGGTTCAATCGCGAAGCTTTACAAATTGGTCCAATCGGATTTGAGCTTATGAAAGCAGCATTTACGCAAGGCGTAAGATGCGACTCGCTAATCCGCACACTGGCCGGATGCACAGGTATGCCAAACACATGGGAAGAGATCATGCGCGGAGCTAAGAATTATGCGAAGACCGAAAGAGAGCTATCCGTCTGGAGCAGAATTCAAGCACCACAGTACACAGATACACAGGCGCAAGCAGTGCGCAACCGAAACAATAGGCATGACAGGAAGGCGAAGGGCAATGTCTGGACGAGGCTTCAAGGAGCCGACCAGACAACCCCAAAGCCCCCCGCATCACAAGATTATCAGCGCAACACCTCACTCGTGCACAAGCCCAACAGAAGGAGTCACAACAATTGGACCCCTTTAACTAAAACACCAGCGCAAGTCCTAGCAACGGAAAACGTTGACTTCCCTGAACCTAAGGTCATAAAACGGCGCGAAGGGTTGGACCATAACAAGTTTTGCGCATACCATCAAGACATCGGTCATGACACCGATAAATGTTATCAGCTAAGGCAAGCCATTGAAGACGCACTAAAGTCCGGCAAGCTCGGCCACCTGCTACAAAACGTCGAACGCAAGCAAGCAGGAGGTCCTCCGCCAAAAAAGATAAAGAACATAAGCATGATGATACATAGCAGCGGGCACCGGACCCAAAAGAGAAAAACAGAATCAACAGCAGAATGGAGGGAACAGCAAGTGTGTTTCCCCGTAGTCAAAGGCGGCCCATCGGCCACAAAGGCAATCGTCGTCACCGCCGTCTTTGACCACTACAGAACCACTAGAGCATTTATGGACACGGGCAGTAATTCGGACATCATGTATGGTCAGTGCTTTGACCTTCTAGACGAAGAGGACAAGCAGCGCCTGCGCCCCATTAACTCTCCGATTATGGGATTCTCCAACGAGATTGTAACACCCCTCGGAGAAATATCTTTCCCTCTCACTCTGGGCGCGCAAGGGCGGTCGCGAACAGAAGAAGTTACCTTTCTCGTCATTCCATCCAAGTCCAAATATGATATCATCCTGGGCAGGGACTCTATGGCTTCATACAACATGGTCACCTCCACAGTACACAGCGCGATCGGTTTTCCCACCCCAAACGGGGTGGCAATCGTATGGGCCAACAGGGAGTGCGCCATGACCACAGAGCCCCACCCAGCCAAAATGTTGAAGCCATGCCCACGCACAGAACCAGAAAAGTGGATCTTAAACCCAAAGTTCCCTGAACAGCCCATCACAATAGGGCCAGAAATTTCTGAAAACATCAGGGACCATTTAAAACAGCTCCTCCGCAAAAACATCGACGTTTTCGCATGGCAACCGTCAGATATGATCGGCGTTCCACGCGAACTCGCCCAACACAAGCTTAAAACATACCGCTCTGTGGAGCCCATCGCGCAGAAGCGCAGAAGCATGGGTGCTGAAAAAACTCAAGCGATGAATGAGCAAGTCGGAGAACTGTTGAAAGCAGGAATCTTGAGAGAGACGCGATACCAGACCTGGGTTGCTAACCCGGTGATGGTAAAGAAAAGCAATGGTGGATGGAGGATGTGTGTAGATTACACCGACCTCAACAAAGCATGCCCGAAAGATTGCTATCCTCTGCCAGAAATCGATTTGAAGATAGACTCTCTAGCCCCATTCCGCTTCAAGTGCTTTCTGGACGCCTACAAAGGCTACCACCAAATCCAGATGGCACTTGAAGATGAAGACAAAACTGCCTTCCGCACAGATAAGGGAGTTTTCTGCTACACAAAGATGCCATTTGGCCTAAAGAACGTCGGGGCCACGTATCAAAGACTGATGGACCGCGCGTTCGCCAAGCAGATAGGGAGAAATCTAGAAGTCTATGTGGATGACCTAGTCATCAAGAGCAAAGAAGAGGATCAGATGCTGAAAGACATTGAAGAAACCTTCAAGCACTTAAAAGCAATCCGCATGAAGCTAAACCCAGGCAAATGTGCTTTTGGGATGGAAGAAGGCAAGTTTCTTGGGGTTGTAGTCACCAAAGATGGATTCAGACCAAATCCTGAAAAGATACAAGCCATCGCGCAAATGCCCTCTCCATCCACCCTGAAAGAAGTTCAAACCCTGAACGGGCGCCTTGTAGCAATCAACCGTTTTCTGTCACACCATGCAAGCAAATCCATTCCATTCATCGAAACACTGAAAAGCTGTTTGAAAAAGAACCAGTTTAAATGGACGACAGAGGCAGAAAAGGCTTTTTAAGAGATGAAAGAATGCTTGATGGACTTACCAACGCTCACCGCTCCACTCCCTAGGGAGCCCTTAACGATGTATCTTTGCGCCACAGAGCAGGCGGTGAGCGCGGTACTAATGGTAGACAGGAAGCTGGTCCAAACGCCCATCTACTACGTCAGCAGGGTGCTAACAGACGCAGAGTCTAGGTACACCACCATGGAGAAGTTAGTTTTAGCCCTCGTTCACGCATCAAGAAGGTTGCTCCGCTATTTCCAAGGCCACCCCATCAACGTGCTGAGCGATTACTAGCTAAACAATGCCCTATCAAAGCCAGAAGTCTCTGGGAGATTGGCCAAATGGGCGATTGAGCTGGGCGAACACACCATCAACTACAAGACACGCCCGGCAATCAAAGGACAAGTATTAGCTGACTTCATAGCGGAGGTACCAAAAGAAAAAATCGAAGAATGCAAAGCCGAACAAGACCCGCAACCAACAGACGATGAAAAGGCCATCTGGAACCTCTACACAGATGGGGCCTCAAACGAAGATGGCGTCGGCGCGGGGATACGTTTGGTTAGTCCGGAAGGAGCAGAATTCACGTACGCGATACGGCTCGAATTCAAGGCCACCAACAATGAGGCCGAATATGAGGCATTCCTCGCCGGACTACGCATCGCGCACAAGCTGGGCGCAAAGCACATCTTCGCGCATGTCGACTCAATGTTAGTTGCCGGTCAAATCACCGGAAAATATGAAGCAAAAGAGCCTTCAATGATCATGTATCTTCAACGCGCCAAAGAGCTCATGGCTGCCTTCCCCAGCTGCACCATCGATCACATCAAACGCAGTCAGAACAAGCCGGCGGACGCTCTAAGCAAAATGGCTTCTACATCCTTCAGCCATCTAGCAAAAGAGGTCTGAATCGAAACGCTAAGCGAACCGTCTGTGCCACCCAAAGAGGTCAACGTTATCCAAACGGGTGCTGACAGCTGGATGACTCCGATAACATCCTATCTGACCACTGGCACCCTGCCCGAACAACGCGCTGAGGCCAGAAAGATACAGCACAAAGCCCTGCAGTACCAAATTCAAGACGGGGTGCTCTATCGGAAGTCATACCTAGGGCCATTGCTGCGATGCGTGGATGCAGTTGACGCGGATTATTTGGTGCGCGAGATACACAAAGGAATATGTGGGATACACGCGGGGCCACGCATGGTGGTCGCAAAAATCATGAATGCGGGATACTATTGGCCAGGCATGCACTTAGACGCCTTAAAAATCATCCGCAAATGCGATTCATGCCAGCGACACGCCCCCAACACCCTGCGTCCCAAGAACGAGCTCATCCCAGTGACTTCAGCATGGCCATTTCAGAAATGGGCCATCGACCTGGTGGGACCATTCCCAATGACAACGGGCAAAAGGAAATTCCTGATAGTCGCCATTGACTACTTCACCAAATGGGTCGAAGCCAAGCCGCTCGCTGAAATCACGGCCAACCACGTGAAGAAGTTCATTTGGGAATTCATCATTTGCCACTTTGGGCTGCCCATGTCGATCGTCACAGACAATGGGACTCAATTTGCGGACAAGGGGTTGCTGAAGTGGTACGCGGATTTGCACATCCAACCCATCTTCACCTCGGTCGCGCACCCGCAGGGCAACGGCCAGGTCGAACGTGCAAACCGCAGCATCGTAGAGGGCATCAAATCCAGGTTGGGAACAAAAGGAAAGGCTTGGGCGGAGGAATTACCGAGCGTGCTATGGGCCAATCGCACACTAACCAAAACGAGCACCGGTGAAACCCCGTTCATCCTCACATACGGCTCTGAAGCCATGATACCTGCGGAAATTGGATGCCCATCCCCAAGAGTCCTTTCAGCAACCACAACAAACAACGATCGAGAGCTGCGCACAAACCTTAACCTAGCAGAAATACGCCGCGATGGAGCAGCAATAAGAGAGGCAAATTACAAGCAACAGCTCGAGCGCTATTACAATGCGAAAGTCAGACCCCATACGTTCAGAGCTGGAGATTTTGTCTTGAGGAACAATGAGGCCAGCGGCGCCCTCCCCAAAGGAAAGTTAACTCCAACTTGGGAAGGACCATACCGCATACAAGAAGTCCTTGGTAAAGGAGCCTACAAGCTATCAACGTTAGAAGAAAAACCGGTTCCCCGAACATGGAACGCGGCACAATTGAGAAAATGTTATATGTAATTCCAAACCACAATGTAACAAAGGCCACTGCGCCTTTTAAATGAAATGAAATATAGCAGTTCCTTTACTTTGCATGCGCTTACTCTCATAAACTTAGAAATTGCATTGAGAAAATCTGCAATTTCCCTAAAAATGCGCGTTGCATGGTTAAGATGCAACACGCACCCTAAACATTGTATGGTTAAGATACAATGTCATAAACTTAGAAATTGCATTGAGAAAATCTGCAATTTCCCTAAAAATGCGTGTTGCATGGTTAAGATGCAACGCGCACCCTAAACATTGTATGGTTAAGATACAATGTCATAAACTTAGAAATTGCATTGAGAAAATCTGCAATTTCCCTAAAAATGCGCGTTGCATGGTTAAGATGCAACGCGCACCCTAAACATTGTATGGTTAAGATACAATGTCATAAACTTAGAAATTGCATTGAGAAAATCTGCAATTTCCCTAAAAATGCGCGTTGCATGGTTAAGATGCAACGCGCACCCTAAACATTGTATGGTTAGGATACAATGTCATAAACTTAGAAATTGCATTGAGAAAATCTGCAATTTCCCTAAAAATGCGCGTTGCATGGTTAAGATGCAACGCGCACCCTAAACATTGTATGGTTAGGATACAATGTCATAAACTTAGAAATTGCATTAAGAAAATCTGCAATTTCCCTAAAAATGCGCGTTGCATGGTTAAGATGCAACGCGCACCCTAAACATTGTATGGTTAAGATACAATGCCATAAACTTAGAAATTGCATTGAGAAAATCTGCAATTTCCCTAAAAATGCGCGTTGCATGGTTAAGATGCAACGCGCACCCTAAACATTGTATGGTTAAGATACAATGTCATAAACTTAGAAATTGCATTGAGAAAATCTGCAATTTCCCTAAAACTGCGCGTTGCATGGTTAAGATGCAACGCGCACCCTAAACATTGTATGGTTAAGATACAATGTCATAAACCGAAGTCGCACTGATTTGCAACCTCCTTAAAACTGTTGCGCGGCTGTATGGTTAAGATACACCGCTCAGGCTTAAACATTGTATGATTAAGATACAATGTCATAAATTAAACCTGCACGGTCGTATTGTTACGATACATCGCGCAGGCTTAAACATGATAGGTTCAAAATCTTATGTCTAATCTGAAGTTGCACTATTAATTGGCAACTTCACTAAAATTCTGCGCGGTCGTATGGTCAAAGATATCCCGCGCAGGGCAAAACTATAAAGCTATGATGAGACATACGAACGTGAACCCAAAGCGGGAATCAATCAAGCGGCCATTGACGAAATCAAAATGTACAAACATACTTACAAAAGTAAAAACATTCATATTGATTAAGCAGGTCAAAGGTGGAATTACAAGACATAAGAAAAGTACAAATGCAAACAAAAGAAAATAAACAAGGAGCACCAGCTTCATTTCTTGGACATTGAGGACGCATCGCTGAGTTCATCGTCGTCTGACCCGGACAGGTCCAATCGCTCATCGCCCTCCGCCTGGTCCTCAGTCGCCAAATCAACCGCCTTCAACTTGGCATATTCATGACGCGTATGCATCAGGCCCTGCTTGTCAAATGACTCCTTGAGCTCAAAGCAGTTTGGCCGACTACGGTGACCAACGACAAAGTCGACCAACTCGTACTTTAGCTCGTTGAACTCGGCGGCCTTCTTGGCGAAAACAGCGTCCAGGTCCTGTTTATACAAAGGATATTGGTCCAGAGGCTTCCCATCCTGCGCGTGCTGGTACCCTTCAATAAAACCAGCTTTGCGGCCCACAAGCTTCGCGGCAGCATTCACCGCAGCAACAGCCTGGCGCGTCTGCGCACAGTTCTTCACATGATAGGCAACCTGCAAAAACATTCAAGAAGCACATTCGGTAAACGCAAACATAAAATAACGAGAAGACACAAAAACAAAGAGGAGCACACACCTCAGGGACGCAACAACCAAGCAACCAGGCGCGATCCTCCTCCGCCACGTCCTTGCCACTCTGGGAGTCAAGCAGTTCCCCTTCTAGATCAAGAATCTTCCGGTGAAGGGACAAGTTTTCCTTGTCCAGCCCATCATGCGCCTCGCGCAGCTCGGTGATTTCCTTGTCCTTCTCCTTGAAGAGCTCGCGGGCCTCAATCAGTTTATCCTTATGCTGCTTCACCAACCGCTCTTTCACATCCAATTCCTTGGATAGCTCCTCCTTCTGAGCTTCAAGCTCGCTGATGCGCTTCTGGGACGCCTCCATCTTCGCATTTGTTTTCGCACAACCAACCCTCCATTGCTTTTCTCTCTCAAAGATGTGCTCACGAAGTTTGTCACGCTCCTCGCGGAACGTGACGGCGTCCCACTTAGCACGCTTCAACTCCGCGTGCATGCGGTCGCGCTCTTCCGTCACACGCTGCAAGTCCTGATGGAACTTATGACGGTCGTGCGCCATGGATCCCCACTCCCGAACTATCTCGGCAGAAGTGGACAACATGTTGGCCACACTAAGAATGTGGTCATCCATGAGGTCCCCACGCGGACGCGTGGCCTGGTGCTCGCGCTCACCAGGGGGGATAACATTTGCCAAGAACTGGCGACACTCTTCCACGCTCAAGAAACGGGTCGCCGGCGTCAGCGTCCAGTTGGGCACAAATATGCCACTGGACGACTCACCACCCCCAACCGGGCACGCACTTGAAGACTTGGGCTCCGGCTCTGTCGTCACCCGTTTCTCGTTCTCGTCGTCATCATCAACGGTCATGTCAACGCCATGGCCATACCCCTCGCTAACATCGGGCGGCGACACCCTCCCCTCATCATTCTCCGGATCATTTTGCGGAGGAGTGGGGAGTTGCACAGGTGTCGGTGACCGCGGAGGCATAGGCAAACGCGGCGGCGTTGACTCCCGCACAGGGGAAGGCTGGCCAAGAGGCGGCGACTGACACACCAGCAAAGAAGTGGCCAAAACAGCGTCCTGTGCATCGGTATGCACAGGTTCCTCAACTCGCTCAACAGGAGACGCTGGCCTGATGGGCCCAACATCAAACTTTTTGTTGATGGGAGCAGTTGATACCTCCTCGGGCGCAGTGGTGTGCAACAGCGAAGCTGCAAAAAGCACAAGGCCACTAGTCAGTAAGAAGGAAAAAGTTAAACTACAAAGGGGAAACTAGTAAACTTACCCAACAGATCTTCCTTCGCAGAATGGACAAGAGCGTCCAATTTCACCCTTTTTTCAGCAGGCGACGTCAACTCCCCGCTGGCCTTCTCCCCCTTGCCCGACCGCCTGGACCGTTTCTTCTGACGGGGCGTATTGGCAGGAACGGGTCCACCCTCGGATGGCCCCGCGGTGACAGGTTTCGTCAACATCGTGCCCTGAACCTCTTCGGTCAGCTTCTGCACAGACTCCCCTTGCACGAACGCATCTGAAAGTTCAACGTAGCTTCGTTCAAAAGGCTAATAATTTTCAAAATATCTGTTAACCACTTCGTGGTTTAAAACACAAAAATAGACTTCACCTCGGGTCACGTCCGCCTGCGGTTTCGAGATGCGACGCACAAGGGAGTCGTCTTCATCAGTCTCCTCGCTATCATCCCCAGCGCGCACAGGTGATTGCCGCGCGTCTCGCCCCCCTGCAGACGACGTAACCGGCGAAAGCAGAGACGAATCAGAAGACTCATCACTAGATATCACAAGTAAAGGTAAGCCCGTCCACATGAACATGTTGACGGGCGAGGGATTCTCATAAGGCGGCGAGGACTCACCTGCTTCAGTAATGAGCAGCTGCGAAGTCACAGGCTCCCGCGACACCCCATCCAATTTAGGACGGATGAGCGTGTCCCAAGCCTTCTCCAAAATGTAGAGCTCGTTGTCCGCTAACTCTTTAAAAGCAAACCCCATGTTGTCCCCGCCTAACAACATGCTATAGAGGCAATCTACATCTGCAAACAACAAAAAATACAGAAATAAATCAACAGCAACACAATAAACCTCGCGCAGGCGCAGAGGAAAAAGCAGTCAACTACTGACCTTTGCCATCATCAGTCAGGTGCGGATTGCGGCCCTCCACATCATACTTTATGCTCATCCCCGCCATCACAAGGCCAGTCTCAGGGATCTCGCACAAGTCAACAGGATGGCTGGTCAAGGTGTTATACCACGCCTGATCCTTATGCTCGATAAGCACCATCTTGCCCAACCCTTTTGCCGGGTCTAACCTACCCATTTCAATAGGGATCACCCCGTGGTTGATCCAGAAAAATCTTGGCTTCCACTCCCTGAAGCTCTTAACTCCAGCCCCCGCACAAGGAGAGACCCTAGGGCGCGGCCTACATGAGAGCCAACTCTCCACAAAGCTTAAACTATAGAAGACCAGAAACATGTCCACCAAGGGCTCGATTTTGTTGGCACGGCAACAAAACTCGAAGAACATAAGCCTGGACATCAGACCGGGGTGGATCTGGTTAATATGAACACCAATCGCCCGAATAAAGGTACCAAGAAACTGGGTAATCGGAACCCTAAAATTACAATCTCGGAAATAGCAAGCATACAATCCCACCTTCCCAACAGGGGGCTCCAATATAGTTTTATCCGGAGCAGGAGCCTCCACCCCATACGAAGAAGGGAACCCAACTTCCTTCCTAAACTTCCTGAACTCCCCCTTACTCCAAACTGCTGTGACCTTCCCGGCATGGGGCGGCCTCTTCTTCGAACCATCATCCCCCCTCTTGGATCCACGTTTCTTCTTCGGAATGTTGGAAATATGATCCATGGCTCACAAAACGACGGATGCTCTGAAAAATAATAAAAGAAGAAGGAATCGCCTTAAGAAGAAATCCGGAGGATTTGAGGTTAGATTATGAGGAAAGTGAAGGGATTAGAGAAGAGAGAGGGCTTAAATAGGGAAGCCACACGTGGAAGACACGTGGCCTGACGGTTTTTCGAATTCAAAAAGCCCACCAACCAGCGAATGACACGTCACAACAAGAGAGAGAAAAAGCGACTCGGGCCCACCACGTCTCTGACATTTGTACAACCGTCAGAGACTTTTCGGCTACCAACCAGTCGCGTCGCACACGCGGACTGACAAAACTGATGTGCACATTAATTACGAGACGTCCGCACCTACCCCACTTGCACAGTACCGCGCAGGAGCTCCCCCCGCCTAATCAACACGCAAAACACCTCGCACGGCCTACGTCAATAAGCTGAGTCCAGCGTCTCGCATGCTACACATACAACACACTGGACTAGGGGGACTTGAAGAGATATGTACCCGCGCATGCGCAGGAAAGAAGCCCGCATACACGTCAACGCAGCAGTGTGACGTGGCATTCTAGAAGACGGCGCATGCGACCACAAAAAAGGACAGGTGTCACCCGACAGGAGCAGAGCCAATAGCCAATCATAGGCCAAAACACCCTGCTCCATGATCACCTGCCAGTACGAGGTACAGGAAAGGACAAAAAGGACGACGTCAGGACACGTGGACCAATCAAGGGAAGACAACGCAGGAAATGACAACGGCCACGATCGTACAAGACAGCTGCCATTCTCCTCACAGCCAATTATAGGCCACCTGAGTAGCCTATAAATACCTCCCTTCGTCATCAGAAGAGGGGATCGAATACCATTACAAAGAATTCATATAGCAAGCTGTGAGAGATAGATTATAGTCGAAACTCTGTAATAATCGTATAACAGTGTCTTGTAACTTGTCTTGATAAATATATAAAGCTCGTCCCTTTGCATTATCAGTTCATTATCGTTGTTATATCTGATTATTAGATTGGTGTTTCTTCAAATAGGATGATAAAGAGAAGGTAATTAATTTATGATCGAGTCTAATATGGTTCTAATAAGTTCTTAAACTTTTTTTTTATTCTCATTTATATATATATATGAACTCTCTATATTTTTTTCATTGTCTATTTATATCATGGCGTGGCTCTCTCTATATAGCAAGGTTTATCTTAATCCCACAATACTTAAAAATAATCAGCTATACTGGCACTTGACCAAATAATTGTAATTTATAAATGAAATATAAATTACATAATATAAGTACACCACAAAGCTTAACAGTTTTTTTTTCAAAACCTACTAAGTAGCCTTTGTAAATGCTTTTAGAAAACTTCTTTCTACAATAAAAGTCCAACCTCTCACGCTTAAAAAACTTTTAATATGAGTTTGTTTGAAAAAAAAAACTAATTTTCCTAACAAAATTTTTTCTACTAAATACCATCTAATTAGACTTCGGCTTGGCCCTAGGTATGAGATTATTTAATATTATTTTCATTTACATCTTTCTAGGAGGGCGTAAAAAATTGTGTAAATCTTAGGTCACCTAAGCTCAAGATCAACTTATATACCTGAGTTCAGCTTGTTTCGAGCTTTATACCTGAATATTGAGTTCGACTTGTAAGTAATTTTTCAAGTTTGAGCCAGGCTTATTAATTATTTGTTAAATTTTTAATAATATGGAATTATTTCTTATAAATACTAACAATATAACTTTATATACACACACAAAATCATACCTATTGCGCCGTTACATAGTTAACATGTTAAATAAGTCGTTTATGTTGGTCTAGTGGCAAAGGTGTATGTCCCTCATCCAAGAGGTGTTTGGTTCTAGTGTCACTTGACACAAGGGGAGTATTATAAGCGGAGTAAAAAATTAGCCGTTTAAAAAAGTTGTTTATGTTTGTTTATTCAAACTTGGTATATAAAAAGTTCAGGCTGAAAGTCGTTTACTAAATGAGCTTCATTTATACTTTGATAGAAGATCGTTTAAACTCGGATCAAGTGGTAGTTTGGGAGTTTCTAGTTTATCCGATGTTAATTTATCCCTACTAGTCAAATGGGTTTGGGGATATAAGGTGGAAGGGTCGTGTCTGTGGAGGAAGGTTATTGATGTTTGTCATGGGAATAATAAAAGTTGGGATATTCTTCCGTGTAATAGAGCTATGTCGGGAGGATGGAAATCGATGGTGTCGCATCTAAATAAAATCAAAGTGCAGTCCAGAACCATTAATTACTTATTTAGTGGTGTGGTAGGGAATGGGAAAGAAGTGAGGTTTTGGTTAGATAAATGGCGAGGCGATATTCCTTTTAAAGACGCCTTTCCAAATCTATTCCATTTGGTTGTAGATAAACACTCCTCGGTCCATTTAACGTGGGATAATATAGCTGCAGACTTGTTATGCAGATGGTCAAGGGAAATTAGTACAGCTGCAGAGATCGACGATATGGACAGATTAAAGCAAAGACTGCAAGGGACGGTTCTTACTGATTCTAATGACAGCTGGAAGTGGGATGCGAATGCTGATAGGTTATACAAGGTTTCAGATTTTAAGAATGTGTTACTGCAAGACCGAGTGCATGGGAGACAATTTGTTATGAGATGGATCGCTTGGGTCCCTCTTAAGGTTAAAATTTACATTTAGCGCCTTGAACTAGACCGTTTACCGACGAAGGATGCTATCCTCAGAAGACAGATTGCTGTTATGGACAAATTATGTGTTCTATGTGATGTTGAAGACAAATCTTCCTTGCATGTGTTTACCGGTTGCGGATTTGCTTTTGGTGTTAGGTCGGCCATTGGAGCATGGTGCAAGTTAGATCATTTTTGTGTTTTTGACATCAAAGACTTATTGCGGATGGCGCCTAGGAGTCGAAATAAGGAAGCAGCCAAGATTATCCAAGGGATTTGATGGTCACTGTGTGGATTATTTGGAGTGCGCGTAATGATAAGATTTTTAAAGGAATCGAGTCTAAAGTTACGGAATTAGTCGCCAAAGTCAAGTCTTTATCTTTTCTTTGGCTAAAGGCTAGGTCAAAGTTTAAGAAATTGGTTTGGAAGGATTGGGCGTTGTATCCGTTATATATGATGTAGGTGTTGTGTTTTTGCTTCGATCCATGTTTTGAGGACCGTTAGCGTTTCTAATGAAGTTCACCTTAAACAAAAAAAAGTAAACACTTAATCAGTCGATTTCAAGTAACTTACTAACAAATCCAACCACCCAATTTTTAAAAGAAGTCCAAAATAGTAATCAACATGTATGTTAATGTTAGGAGTATTTTTTTTTTAAGTAAAAAAGAGGTGGGAGATTGAATAAAGAGCACGCGAAGAACATTAAAAGGCGCGTGATCTTCACTCGCCAAAAAATTGTTAAAAGGCACTTATTTAAGATGGAAAACGCAAAAAAGATTGTTGGCAACAAACTACTTGAAGAAAAAACTTACACTTTACCCCCTTCTCTTCCTATCCATTACTTTTTCACTTTTTACCCTTTCACTATGCATATATATTAAACCAACTCCTCTCACTTTTTCCTCCTACCCATTATCTCTCTCTCTCTCTATCCCTCACTCCTACCCACTTTACACACAACTCCTCCATGGACATGGAGTTCATGGCTGAGTTCACTGAAGGTATGAGCCGTGATCGAGCTCGACAAGTCATCAAACGAAAGCGAACCAAGCGTAATCATCTTCGTCCTTGTTCGCCTTTTCGCGTGTCATCAAGTTCAATCCATACAGATGTCGACTGTTTTATTGATACTTCTTCCATTGCTGATTCTTCAATTATGTCCTCTGATACGTATTTTGATACGACGACGAAGGAGGACGAAGATATGGCTAATTGTTTGATTCTTTTAGCTCAGAGTGTTTCTCCAGTGATGGCCGATGACAAATCTGATGATAAGTTTTGTCAAAAAACGGAAAGGTTAAGCAGTCTCCTAAGCAGTCGGAGACTGCTTAACCTTGATACGAACGGTTACGAGTGCAAAACTTGTAACCGTACGTTTCCGTCTTTTCAAGCGTTAGGTGGACATAGAGCCAGTCACAAGAAACCTAAAGCTAAATCTGAAGAGAAGACTACTCAAATGATCAACTACTATGTTAAACAACAACAACAAGAAGATAAACAAGAAGAAGAAGAAGAAGTAGGTAACCATAAAGAGGTTGTTGAAGACGTTGTAAACAAAGCGAGCATCGTTATAACAAATAACGTCCAAATTATCAATCACAACATGAACAAAGCAAAAGTTCATGAGTGTTCTATATGCGGGTCGGAGTTTTTATCCGGTCAAGCATTAGGCGGCCACATGAGAAAGCATAGGCCGGTTCAACCGTCCGGTATTAACCGAACCGGAAACTCAACAGCTACAACAGATGATAGCACCAGCGATCAAATTGTTGAAGGATCTCCACACAAAAGTAGTGGTCTATTATCTTTAGATCTTAATTTTCCTCCACCAGAGGTGGTTGAAACGTATCAGTTCAGTTCGTCACAGCAGCATATGTTGTTTCCTTCTCCGGCTTTTGTAGATTGCCATTACTAAAAGCCAGGAGAAGGAAGAACAAACACAGGTCATATTGAAATTATGCATAAACCGCGGTTAATTAATGTGAAATATTACATTATCAATTGTTATTATTATTATCGTTATCATTATCATTATTATTCGTTGATAATTAATCAATCAAAAACCGATTCTTCTTATTTAACATGTTATTTCAATTTTCGAATTCATTGATAATTCAAAGATCTATAGCTTGTTCTTGATGATTCATTTGGAATATTATATATATGGATGTTATTGATCATGTGAGGTTATAAGATAGGATTGAAATAATGTTTGAAGAATATTTTGTTGTGTACGTAAGTGCAAATTGGAAGCAATATTGGTGTTGTGTATAGAAATGAGTAATTTGGATGAAAATTAATTAAAAATGATGATGAGTTAGTTGGAGTTAAATTGAAGTAGTGTGAAGTGTAGTGAGTGTGAAATACTTTGAGTAAGTGGTTAGTGTTAAACAGTTGATATGATGCATTTCATGGGTTGCCTTGCCTTTCATTCACGAAAAGTGAGTGATGGTGTGAGTAATACATGGGCATCTTCTTTTTTCATTTCCTTTTTCCCATTTTTTTTTGTTTTGTAAATATAAAAATAATAAATTATGTACATTTACAATTTTTATCATTTTATATATTCAATATATAAACCACATTCTCTAGTTTAGTTTCGTATAAATATGTGCACCTAACGTTAGTGGCGTATCTAGGACATTCACTAACTTTTCGAAAATTTTCACTAAATTTTTCAATTTTTTCCAAACCGAGGGGGTTCTTGGGAACCCCCTAAAAGCCCCTAGATCCGCCCTTGCCTAACGTTGTGTAAATATAATGAGAAAGATTGACGATTTCTCATTGTATAACTGTATTATGTATAAGACAATTTGTACTAGTGTTTATATAGTTTTCACAATTCTTTATTCGATGTTAGTTATGTATTGAACTGTACTTTAGGACCCGATATACAATTTATCAAAATTTTATATTTTGTGGGATTAAATTCATTAAAAGTTCTCTTACGCGTTGTTGGATTAGTTTGATTAAACCACGACCTAGTGGACCGCTCGATAAGCTTGTTCTATATCTCACATAATGAACTTACTTAAGGTAATTTGACCTGATCTTGTTGAGGTTGTAGGAATTCAATCTTTTGTGAAAACACACATTTGATTAAAAAAAAAAGAAAAACAAATTAAGGAATACACAATTGTGTGCGCTTAAAACAAAGAAAGTGAGATGACATGACATGAGAACCGTATGACTAAAGTTTGGCATTACCGGCATCGTAACCGAAAGTTGTAGTTTACTTTTGTTGTGTTTTTGGTAGAAGTTGTATTAACGTGTTTGCAAGTGTAAAATGTAACATTAGAAGTAGGTATTGTTATTATTTGGGTGTAGAATTAATAACTAAAAGGAAATAAACACATGGTTTGTGTCATTCTAAACACACACATGGAGTGAGTGAGTGGTGAAGCAGTCGGTATCAATAAATGGATGGAAAATCAAGATGAGTTGGCTAACTGCATGCCTTTCCCATTTTCGTCCAACTCCATCCAAGTATTAAAATACATTATTTTGTTATTTCAATTTTAAATACAAGAGTGTTTAGTTGACATTTCTTTTAAAACAATTTTTAATTTATTAATTTTTTTAGCGTTTGAAGTGCTTTAAGTTGATTATCATCAAAGGAAGTTAACTAATAAAATAGCAAGCATACTTCTATAACTCGTAATAAAAAATGGAAAGTCAGAGGAAGATTATACTTTATATCACTATTTATGGGAACTGACTTTATATTTTATATATTTTATACTTCATAGTAGATTTTGCTTCAAATAATTGATAAAAAAGTTTATGATACAAATTGTTGTTAAGTAAAAAAAAGTACAAAGAGTAAAAAGGATTTTGATAGATTGCCAGGGCCGGCTATGACATGGAGCGAAGAGGACGATGGCCCCAGGCCCGATCTTTTCAAGGGCCCGAAGTTTTTTTTAAGATTATATTATATATCGATATATAATAAGTAAAAAAGAAAATATAACTGTAAAAAACTAAGACTATACAGATCTCTCAACCAAACACAAGACAATACATCAACAACACAAAAGAAACAAGAAATAGCGACAAAACCAGGCGACCAAAAATATATTATTAGCCAACCCAAAAAACCCCAGAATACCCAAATGAGTTCTTCCAAACAGAAGAACTCTAAGAATACAATACTTGATCAACTGATAATAATCAGTTGATCTAAACCAAAATAAGAAATGAACAAATACAACAAGAACTAAGACAATCTTAGTGACTATACAAGTAAGAGATCAAGACTAGACAATATCAGCTATTAGGATCTTCAACCTCTTGTTGAATCTTCAAACCCTAATCGCCCAAGACAGAGAGAGACACAAGAATATGAGAGAGAGTGTGACGAATGACCTAAAAACCTGCACAGTGTGAGAAAACAATCTATTTATATCAGGGTTGGAATGTTCGAGAGAGAAAACACATCAGCTCTCAATCTGAGCCACACGATCAACTTTTATCACACGGATCGTAATCCAACGATCAGAAATGCACCGGATAGATAAGCCCATACATAGATAAGCCCATACAAGACTTTTTAATCATCAGGCTTAAGTTAAGCCCACAAATATCATGAGCCCAAACGTTAAGCCCACAAACCATAACCTGCATTACGAGTTCATAACAAATGATACATGTAACATGTTTTAGAATATGTATAACCATGAAATTATGAAATATAACACAATATTACATTTCATTATTTTTAACAATAACATAAATTATTGCAGCCTAGCTGGTTAATGAGCCTACTATACAAGCTGAATGTCTAAGGTTTGATTCCCGCTGCCTTTAGTTATTTTTAGTTCCATTTTTTATTTGTTCCAGTGGGTGAATCAATATTAACAGGGGCCAAGGGGCCCAGAATGGTATTGATCTTTTACACAATTCTTGTAGGCTTATAGACACTTTTTCCTCTTTCAATATCATGTTAAAATATATGTACATATAATATAATTATCTATATATATTAATTCAAAGACACTTTAACAGTGTCTTTGTTTTAATATATATATTGGCCACTAACTTTTACGTTAACTTTATTTCTGTCGCTAACTTTTAGGTTAACTTTATTTTCTTCTAATTTGACCACCAAACTTAGACAAACAAACTTTTAACTTTTAGGATTTAAAACTTTGGCCACTACCTTTTAACTTAACTTTATTTTCTTCCAATTTGACCACCAAACTTTTAGGTTTTGGGATTTCAAATTTTAACCACCAAACTTTTAGCTTTTAGGATTTCAAACTTTGACCACTCAACTATTACACTTTGGCCAAAATTTTAGTTTTTAGGATTTCAAACTTTGACCACTAAACTTTTAGTTTTTAGTCACGAGTATTTTTTTGAAGCTCATGCAAGAATAACAGTCACTTAATATTATCTTTTATGTCCACGAAACCCTCCACGCAACAGGAGCTCCCACAGCGACGTGCGATCTTTAACGTCCGCCAAACACTCAACGCAACAGGAGCTCTCGCCGCGTTTCGAACAACAGCCGCACCCGCGGCGAAGCGCGGGTAACTAATACCTAGTCTATATGTAAAAAATAAATTATACCAAATAAATGATATTTCTCTACATTAACTGCTTACGAGACAAACTATGTCTCCACTCCTTATCGGAGACGGCCCTGTAGATCGCATAATTTTGATTTCTTTCAGACGTAATTTTTATTCTTTGTTTGTTTCATGTGTAATTTTTTATTTTCTTTCGTGGATACTTTTTATACGATTTTTTAAACTTGTTTATTTTTACTAATACCGATAAGAAGACCGGCAAGTTCAATAACCGGTATTGGTTTAGAAAACATTTTGCTTTTATAGGTAGCTATATCAAATAAATGTTTTCTTTAGGGTGAATTTTTTTTTTTTAATTGTGTGGCAAAGATCATTATTAGGGGTGTAAATGACATGTAGCGGCTCGAGAGCTACCCGGGATCGGCTCGGTAAAAAGTCCGAACGAGCTGAGCCTTAACGAACCCGAGCCTAAAATATGGCTCGTTTAGTTATCGAGCCCGAGCTCGAGCCCTAGATACAAAGCTCGATTGGGCTCGCAAGCCTAAACGAGCCCAAACATAATTATAAGTTATTTATATATCTCTTATAATTTATAGCCCACATCTCCAAAGCCCAAGTCGTTATTTCATAGGCCCATTTAATAACGCTCGCGAGCCGAGCTTTTGCGATCTCTAGCCGAGCTTTGAGCTCGTTTGAGATTGTTCTCAAATCACCTCGAGCCGAGCTCGAGCTTTTGATTTTGCTAGCGAGCCGAGCTCGAGCTCAAGATTGTAGGCTCGAACCGAGCCGAGCTCGAGCTTCATAAAACCATAATGAGCCGAGCTCGAGCCCAGTTAGGCTCGGGCTCGGCTCGTTTACACCCCTAATCATTACATCCGCCTCTTGGCAGGCCCTAATCACCCACGCGTCCAGACTATGTTGTCTGAACCGGGTCCACGCTGGTACGGTGGGGACTACGGCGTTCGCCCGGAAACCGTACTGCCTCCACACGAAATTAAATAAAAATAATGGAAGTATTTATTATATTGTATATATAAATACTAGCTTATACCTCTGGAGCGTCCCGCGATAGATAAATTCTAGTTTAAATATTAGGATTTAGGAAATCTAATGTATGCATTTTTATTTCCATCTCAATAAACTCACAATCTTTCATAGCTCTCAATACTTTTCTATACCTACTGTCAACCCTTAACAACCAACAAACTATAAAAACTTCTAATTCAAACCATCATGAACCAAAATTGAACTTACCAGTTACCAATAGTCATTTACTTATAGTTATTTAACATCAATACAATTGAATTCAAACTTATTGCTGGCAAAGATCTACTTAAAATCTCAAAGTACATAAATATAATCACATCTCTCCAATCCCTCACACTCAATTGCTGCATGTCCATAGTATTCTAATCGGTAATAACTCATATTCCCTAACCTAAAACCTAATCTCTAATCAGCTACACAGTCACTTAAATAAGCTGCAACTATTCAAAACTCATCACGTCTCTCTAATCTCTCACATTCTAATAACTCCTATAATTCCTAACCTAATCAACTAAACAATCACTTAAGTTGGAAGTTGCAACAATTCAAAAACTTATCACATCTCTGTACCAAGTCCCACAATTAAAAGACAATCTCAAAATTAAACCGAGTCTTCACGCATACCGGTAATCAACTTCATCCACCCACAATTAAACCGAAGAAACTGAATATGAGACAAAGTTATATCATTATCACCCTCCTTCAAGCATTGCTTCATAGCACCCAAATGCACCATCTGAACGCATCTTTGTAACAATTTAAAAACCTTAACATCCTCATCTTCCCCTCTTCTTGCCCCCATTTAACCTGTTTCGCTACATTCTCACACAACGCCTCGAAAATATCCACATTCTCCAATGCCACTCCCCTCAAACACATCATCTCACCTTCTTCCATCTCTAAACCATCCTCTTCACTCTCCCTAGTTTCCAATTCAATCAAATTCGACCTCAACCGCTTAAACCCGACCTCCATGATCTTATTCAATACTTTCAAACACTCCTTAAAATCCCAATCTTTTGTTTCACTAATCTACTATCTCAAATCAGCCTTATTATTATCATTATTATCTCTAACTGAATCAGAATTAACAACATCCAATTCATCTAGACCTAGATTATTATTATTATTATTATTATTATTATTATTATTATTATTATTATTATTATTATTATTATTATTATTATTATTATTATTATTACTACTACTTCCTTTCTTACTTTCCAAAACCCTAGACATAATAACCAGAACATAAATCACATGTATTTTTTATTAAAAAAATGAAGCTACTTATGTATACTAACCTTCGAAGAGGGAGGAGGTGTGGTCGGGATGGACGGCAAGATTGGTGGTCGGTGGAGACGAAGAGGAAGGAGGGACGGCGAGAGGGAGGAGATAGAGGGAGAGGCGACGGTGGAGAGTGGAGACACGAGAGGGAGAGGTGACCGTGGAGAGTGGAGACGCGAGGGGGAGGGCTGACTGCGTGGAGAAGATGAGGGAGGTCTTCGATGGTGGGAGAGTAGGAGGGAGGTGGTTGTGGAATGATGGAAAAAAGAAAACTTTTAGGGTTTTTGGGAGAACTTTTTTATATGTGATTTGTTTTTTTTAATTCTCATATCGTGCCACGTGACACATTCAAGGGGGGATGACACCAATGAATGTCATGTCATCATCATAACTTTCCTTTATATAGATTTATTGAAAACATCTAGTAAGTGACTTTTAGGATTTGACACTTAGGTAGCATAACCGGGTATTATGAGCCCTTATCTATAGGATTTCTAAACCTATTTTGATTCATGTGTCTATTTATCGTGTTTTCTTAAGTAATGTGAAACTTACTTGTGCTTGTCGTCCCGTTTACATGTTTCTATGATGTTCAATGTATTATATTTTTATGTACCATCTTACTAGCTTATTCCTGCATTTGGTCTGTTAGCCGATAGCGAAATATCCCTGTGGTGCTTGTCCCTTTACTTGTATGCTTGCCTGTCTTCTGTTCTCTCTTTTTGAGCCGGGGTCTCTCTGGAAGCAGCATCTCTATCCTTTATGGGTAGAGGTAAGGTGTGCCTACATCTCACCCTCCCCTGACCCTACCAATAGTCTACTATTCGTGGGATATACTGGGTATGATTGATTGATTGATTGATTGATCTAGAATCTAGAACTGTATATAAAGAAAAATACCTAAATTGACATGGCACTCATTGGGGCTATCCTCCCTCTTGAGTGTGTCACGTGCAAATGGTGGGAATTTAAAAAAAAAAAAATCCTATCATATATATAAACTTCCTTGTCTCACCCAAACCCTAAAAATCCCTCCCCTTCCCTCCTCTGTTCCAACCCCCCCCCCCCCCTCTAGCTTATTCCTGCATTTGGTCTGTTAGCCGATAGCGAAATATCCCTGTGGTGCTTGTCCCTTTACTTGTATGCTTGCATGTCTTCTGTTCTCTCTTTTTGAGCCGGGGGTCTCTCTAGAAGCAGCCTCTCTATCCTTTATGGGTAGAGATAAGGTGTGTCTACATCTCACCCTCCCCTGACCCTACCAATAGTCTACTATTCGTGGGATATACTGGGTATGATTGATTGATTGATTGATCTAGAATCTAGAACTGTATATAAAGAAAAATACCTAAATTGATATGGCACTCATTGGGGCTATCCTCCCTCTTGAGTGTGTCACGTCCAAATGGTGGGAATTTAAAAAAAAAAAATATTATCATATATATAAACTTCCTTGTCTCACCCAAACCCTAAAAATCCCTCCCCTTCCCTCCTCTGTTCCAAACACACCCCCCCCCCCCCCCCCACACACCAATTTTGAAGCCTTTGACTTATTGTTTTAATCGGCTTTTAGATTGCCTTGAAAAACGTAAGGTCCAATATTTATCCTGCTTTATGTTTGTTAAGAACAACTTTTATTTCATTCTTGTAAAGAATGTGACTTGCAAGTACATAAAAGGATTAGTAAGAGAAAATAGTGGATGTATAGTTACCCCGATGAATGTTAACAACTTTATCACTTTTTCTAAGGTCAATGCGTATACTCTTATTCCTTTTTATTTCACTTCACTAGGCGTCTTTAACACGCACATCACCCATAATTTCTTTCACGCCCCTCAAAGAAATTGTCCCCTCCTTCGTCGCCCCTCAAAACAAATATTAAAAACGATTGTGCATGTAAAGGAGTCATCCAAGCTTATTTCACGCTCGTTAACACCTTAACAAATGGTTCTTAATCTTTCTTAACACCTAGTGGGGAGTAATAATTACTGCGTTTAATTCCACTTGGCATCTTTAACGCATGAGGTGTTAGAGTATACCTCAAGGCTTAAGGCCTTACAATGGGTTCAAAATTGTTTTATTTATTTATTTTACTTTTTATTAATTCTTAAATCATGACAAAATCAATTTTAGTTAAAGGACTTTAGTCGTCATTTGGTGAAATAGGCCAAAACGTATTTTGTTAAGAGTTATCTTTGCTTGCAACAAGAGATTTGTCGTTGTCTATTTTCACTTAGTTGATCTCTTCCTAATTTACGTAAACGTTTTCCTTTTGACTTAATTTCAATTTGAATTGCTTGTCCAAAGAAAATGTTCTTCCACCTTTACCAAAATAATTGATTAATTTTTATAAAAAATGATTTGTCAAAAATGTTTAGAGTCGGGTTTTGTTTTTTATACCACTTGCTTTTATAAAACTGATCACAATTTTGGATGTGTGTTGTAACACATATATATAGGAAATGAGTTCACTTTTTATTAAAAATAATAATAATATTAATAATAAAATTATAATAACGAAACTCTCGTTATTCGTAGGAAACATCAGAGTACGATACCGGTTACAAAAACTAAATAAAAAGAATATAAAATACAATTTATATACCAAACTTGATTCAAGTCACGCCTCAAAATAGAACTTTAAAGTGTATTCTGGTAGTGTCCTAGATCCATATCGTCACTACCTGAGTCTTCAACCATCATTGATGAGTGCAACAATAGCACATTGAAAAATGTTGACGGTTTTAGTTGAGACACATGTAGGACACGCTTCCTTTAAAACAGATTACACGCCTTCTTTTAGTTGGTCTGTCTCTCATGGTACAACAGCCGGAATAGTATGTGTACTACTGGAGATGGCTCACGGGCCCAAGATTACACCGGTTAATATTGTATGTGTAAAGAGTGTTTCATTCTATGTAGTTACCCAACATATGGGTCTTCAAATGATTATTGGATCTTCAAGCAATCACATCTTCTCTAAGAACTCTTCAAAATTATGTTATACTAGTGGGTTTACCCGCGCGTTGCAGCGAGATCCACAAATGAGTTGCAATACAACATTATGATACTTAGGTTTTTTGCCGCAAGTTACCAAAAAGAATAGAAATATGCACACTATGTTTTAACAAGTATTCGTAGAAAGAAAAGAAATGAAATGTGCATCGCTACTTACAACTGATTGCAGTTCACCACAAAAACCATGTACTCATTATTGAACAAATCTTAATAAACTAAAGGTATGTTACTGTAATAGACCAATATGAACATAAACATCACTCTTGTGTAAGTTGTCCGGTCATTGCATATCTACATAGCCGTTCCATTGAAGACACATTGCTAAATGATAAAGTTCATTTAGATGACAAATGCATGTAGTAATAATATGATATTGTATACACTATCATATGAATGTCACTGTCCATTTAGAAATTAAAAGTTGTGATTTGTAAGTTTGTAATAGACTTGCCCAACCTGACCCAACAGCTAAAAAATTGCCCAATGTAGCCAGTAAGCCGAACCATCCCGTCCACTTTGCCGCTGGGTAGACGCATATATATGAAAAGGGTTTATAATATAAGTATTATTATGGCAAAGTTTTAAAACTCATACAAGTTTAGTTGAGATAAGATTATTCATTGTGGTAACATAAATTATTATCTTCCATCGCCATTATATGAAATTTGTTCAAAATATTGTTATCCCATGTGTTTATTTAGTTTGGGCAACCTGACCCAACAGCTAAAAAATTGCCCAATGTAGCCAGTGAGCCGAACCATCCCGTCTACTTTGCCGCTTGGTAGACGCATATATATGAAAATGGTTTATAATATAAGTATTATTTTGGCAAAGTTTTAAAACTCATACAAGTTTAGCTGAGATAAGATTATTCATTGTGGTAACATAAATTATTATCTTTCATCGCCATTATATGAAATTTGTTCAAAAGTATTGTTATTCGTGAGTTTATTTAGTTTGGGTGACATAAAATTTGATTATCTTCTAGGGGCATTTAGGAAAGAAAAATGGTAAATTTTAGAAAATTGTAAAGAAACCCTTGGTATGCTATTTTAACTTTAGACAATTTAAACATATTTGTCCATGCCTCCTTCTTTATAATGTAGTATAGATATAGATATTTTCTTGTATGTTTTTCTCTCCCTCAAACTAGGCACAAAGCCTAGCATCTATACAAGACTCATGTGTGATGAAGAGCCTCATTTAATTATACAATTAATTAGAGATGTAAACTCTAATAAAAATTAATTAAATGAAATGAGAAATCTCTACTAAATAGTTAATCACCATATATTAAAAAGTGTTATTAATAATTTTATTATATTAATAATTTCCATTCACAATATAAAACTTTCAAAAAATGCTCCCAATATTTCATGTGAATTTGTAAGACTCATTTAAAAGTTCTATCACCATTACCAAAACATTTGAATAATTTATATAAAAAAATTGATCTGTTAACTTTAAAGTCGGGGGTTTTATTTTAGGATTAATTATATATATCTCCCTATTTTCAACTATAATTATATATATACCCAACTCAAAATTTAAATTACATATATCTTCCTATAAAACTTCATAAGTTACATATATACTCATTCTATTAAAAATACATTGGAAAATAACTATTTTAACCTAATTCTTTTACTAAATTATATTCACAACAAGTCATGCAACCCATTCCATGCATCCTACAACTTATATCTCATACGATCTTTCCAACTTAGTAAGTTATGAGCACCAAGAACATGTAAATGCAAAATGTTTTCATGCATCCTACAACTTGATTATATTGAAACGAGTGTTCTAACACTCTTACATAATCATTACTA
This sequence comes from Ambrosia x helenae, assembly GCA_030844895.1. Taxonomy (NCBI): domain Eukaryota; kingdom Viridiplantae; phylum Streptophyta; class Magnoliopsida; order Asterales; family Asteraceae; genus Ambrosia; species Ambrosia x helenae. Next base: position 29,798,757 of record CM061227.1, on the reverse strand, counting down.
AGGGCGGACGGGGCACTACCCGTGAGTTTTTTAAACTTCACTGATTTTAACCAATCCTACACTTCCACGTCACTTCACTGAAACATTTTTTTGAAGGCAATGCTTCACTGATTATTTACCAACAATCAATTAGAGAGAGATAGAGACAAAGAGGAGAGAGAAAGAGAAAAATCACGGGTACCAGTCCGTTAACTAGAACCAGAATTTGGCTCACGGGACCACTACCACCATGGGTGGTGGGGGTGTTACCGTACTGGTAGTGAGGTACCTGTGTTCAATTCTGGTAGCGCCCCGTCTGCCCTAAGCCCTCATATCATTACATTCATCATAACATGTGATATGAGGTGTTTAATATAGAATGGATATATTTGATATTTATAGTTTTTGAGAACGGGAAATATGTAAATAAAATTTTTTGTAATTTATTTTATACCTCTTACTTTTATAAAAGTGTTCAAAGTTTATAGTGTGTTTTGTAACATTCATTTCACAATATTTCAATTGAATATGTGAGAATACTTTAATAAGCATTGGTTTATAAAGCTTTCTAGGAATCTTTATCTTTGTATCATTTAGCATATCTCATTCCTTGATCTTGTATTTCATCAGTTATTTTTATTTTTTTAGAACGCCAACTCATAAACTCTCACTACAAGAATTTTCACCTTTAGCGGCGACACCTTTAGCGGCGATCCGTCAAAGTGTCGCCGTTAAAGGTAAATTTTAACCTGACCCCTCAATTCCAAACGCAATTGCTCCAAATGGCTAATCAATTGGTCCAACAAAGGCTTGGAAATCAAGGCGGAAGTAGTAATAGTGGCGATCACGATCACGACAATGAAGACGAAGCCCAAGACGAAGACTTTGAGGCAGTTTTGGTATGTTTGTTTAGTTTTTATGGTGTATGCTTGAATCAAATATTAGGTTGATATGTTAGTTTATTTTGTTTGATATGTTTTGACGAATGTTGGTTTAACTTTGTTATGTTTATTTATATATATGTAGATGTTGGTTTATTATTTTCGTTATTATTTAGTTATTTAGTTTGGTTATGCGTGTGCGGAGTAAACGAATAGCAAAAAAAAAAAAAAAAAAAAAAGACCTTTAGCGGCGACGCGTCGCCGCTAAAAGTCTTGCCCAGATTACACAGGAATCTGCCACGTGGCATGACACGTGTCATGCCACTTGGCAAAAAAAATAAATTTAAAAGATAATGCCACGTGGATAAATAGCTTTAGCGGGGACACCTTTAGCGGCAACAGGAGCAATAGCGACAGACAAAAGGTGGCAAGACCATTAGCGGCAACAGACGTCGCCGCTAAAAGTCCAGTTCCTTGTAGTGTCTTGAAATCTACTACTAAGCTATAAACATCCATCTCCAAATACAATGCCTTAGTACGTACCGCTAAGTCATCGGCCACTTGGTATTTCATCACTTGGTACTTTATCGTTCTTGAGCTCGCTGCTTTAGTTGCTTATATTATCAAATTGTATACTGACCATGATGGTTTTGTTGCTTAGATTTTCTACCCATCTTGGTAAGGTACACTGGTGGCGTCGACCGCCATGCCTGTGTTTGATGTCTTATTTTTCGATCTCTATATATGATACCATTTGTATGACTATTTGTTTGTAACATCATGTGGTAAGTCATAAGCATATGATCATTTGTAGGTGACATTGATTTCAAATGTCCTTACTTATAACAAAAAAAATATGTATTTAAAAACATGAATCATTTATTATGAAATCCTATGTTGCATCAGCCGTACATATAGTTTTAAGCATTCATCGTAAATATCAGATGGATATTTGCAAACTTTAGATGATTAGATCATAAAAGAATTACAATCTGTAGATTAGGTTTGGTGTTTTGTAATGAAGGAAAATGATCAAATAGGAAGTATGAATTTTTACGAAGGATTATAGTTTATTGATCTTGGATTTAAAGGGTTGAGATTACTTTTAGGGAAAGTTAGGGGGGACGAGGCACCATCAGATTTGGTTACGGGTACCCCACTACTAGCACGGTAACATCATCGCCGGTGATGTTGGTAGTGGATCCGTGAACCATCTTTTGGTTCTAGATTTGGTTACGGGTACCCCACTACTAGCACGGTAACTTAGTCATGATCTGGACAATCGGGGACTAGTTAACCTACGGGTGAGTAGTCACAACACTTATACGAACTTTATGATAGGTTGCCTTTAGTTGGGACTATGAGTTGTGTTGATATTCTTGTTATTGAAGTACGCAAACTAAGGTTGAGTGTCACAGCCCCACTTTTACTGGTTTTACTTTTTGGGGGATAAACATGCTACTTACTTGGATTTATAAAGATCATGTTATACTATGGTTACTTTAGATTACTATACGGCGTTTTGCACAAAGTCCCAGGGGGAAACCATGAATGTGCAGGATACACAACGGGAGAAATGTGGATAGATCTATTGGGCCTCACAAACCCCACTCGTCGGCTGGGAGCCGGGCGAGTGCATACTGTCTCTAACTTCGGGTTTACCGTGGCAATGGTAACCCAGTCATCTGGGCTGTTTACATACTGGTACATGTTTAGTAACGGGTTCCCAACCGTAGTAGTATTCGCACTTGACGTCTAGCTAACGTTGCTTGAAATAGTAGTAACAGGGATGATCTTTGGAACTTACGAAACATTTTATAAAACCCTGTGAACTCACCAACATTATATGTTGACATTTTGGCATGTTTTCTCAGGTCGTTAAGGTAACTGCATATGGATTAGACGCACGGAGTCTTACACGGCGTCTAGGGTCTTGGTTTCAATCATGTTAAACTTTTTCAGACATATTTACTTATGTTGGGATGTAAAGAAGATTTTTAAAATGCTTTCGCTGTCGGTTTTATGTTATTAACTTGTGTTTTGGTTTACGTATCTTATACATCTAGTAGTGGTTTATTGTGATCGTTGAATGATAAAACTTTCACATAATAGCTGATAAATATTATTTATTTATAAAATATGAACGGCATTATTTAGCAAATGTGTTGATTTAATAATAGACATTTAAGTATTCACGGAATTTATGCAACGATAAGTGTCACGCAATGTTCCATGCTTAAACCATTTGTTAAAACGTGTACTTCACAATCACTTACTCTTTGGTTTTGGCTTGTATAGCAAACCCATCCATAACTGTAGTTACTAGTTCGATCCAGATATTCCATCAAAACCGATTGAATCGGACTGTAAACGTATATGACACAAATCATTAGTTTGATGATGCAGTTTTTATAAGTAATAAGACTTTGTTCCATAATACAACATACTGTGATTTGCTTTCAACTTTTTGACACAACAAAACTATACTAACAACGTTTTGGTATGGTTAAGTTTTAGCTTTCTTTCAACCTTTAAGAAATTATAAATTTAGCTCAACTCTTTGCAACAATGTGACGCGTTAGATCATCAACACTAACATGAATCGTGAAGTTAAAAATAACAGTTTAACTGATGATAAATAAAACCACTTCACCAATACGCTATTTTATGCTATGAAAAATGAAGATCACGTTTGCAAAGGGGAGGGAGGGGAAACGGTCTAAGGGGGTGCTTGGGATTGAATTGAAAATTGACTTATTAATTTATTTGCTTTTTGAAAAAGCCAACAAATCACTTGGAAATTAGAACCCTAAAACTGAAAATGACTTATTGGCTTTTTCGAAAAGTTAATAAGTGAATAAAGAGATTTTCATCTCAATCCTAAACACCAACTAAAATATAGACCTGCATGGATCATTAGTGGAATTTTTTTATACATAGAGACCACACTCGTGATAATGATAAACCACAAGAAACATCGCAGTAATTTTCATAATCAGGGATCGATTATAAATTAATTTGGTTTATGTGGTGTTGGAGTAAATTACATAAATTGTCTTTTATGGTTAGTTGAAAATCATAAAAGTTATTTCTATAATTCATTTATTACAAACATGGGCGAAGCATAGTGTAGGCCCGGGGTGCCCCGACCCCACCGTTTTTTGGCGCAGTGGTTGAATTTTACGATTTTCATAGGTAATTTTTATATGAATTGAGTCCGGCCCCCGCCAATTTGATTTTCTGGCCCCGACCAATCAGAAAAAAAATGAATCCGGCCCCTGACGATTCGATCAACAAGCTTCACCACTGATTACAAAACGACCCTCTGATTTGCACCAGGATGCCAACACCTTTTTTGTCATAACTAGTGGGTTGGCCCGCGCGATGCAGCGGATGTAACCGAAACTCTTTTGTTGAGCACATACTAACCTAACGTACCTACTATGAACCTAACCACTATTACATGAATATTTCTGAATACCTTTGTTTGAAATTCACTATAAACAGAAGCTTTCTTCTTCGGTTATTGAATCCGATCATCATATAGTTTAGATCAAATTAGGCATGTTTGTGTGTATGAATATAACGTAATAATTTCAGAATTCAAATCGTTACCTCATGATTAAAAACACAACATTCACTATTGATTTCTCGATTTTTATATAGTATGATCAAGTTTATAAAACTCTAAGTTTTTTAACGAACATGTGAGTTTGTTTGCGGTTGATTTATATGTTTTCTATTTAATATATATGTTTAAAGTAATTATAAAATTGAATTTCATGTGATTTCATAAACATCTCATGACTCTTGACTTTCTTTTAATTAAATACGGTGTTTATATATAGTAGGAGCCTGCGCGTTGCGGCGGTGTTGTACAATGTTTGGATGTTGCGTTTGGTCAAATATATGATTTTCGACACAACATTCACTATTGATTTCTCGATTTTTATATAGTATGATCAAGTTTATAAAACTCTAAGTTTTTTAACGAACATGTGAGTTTGTTTGCGGTTGATTTATATGTTTTCTATTTAATATATATGTTTAAAGTAATTATAAAATTGAATTTCATGTGATTTCATAAACATCTCATGACTCTTGACTTTCTTTTAATTAAATACGGTGTTTATATATAGTAGGAGCCTGCGCGTTGCGGCGGTGTTGTACAATGTTTGGATGTTGCGTTTGGTCAAATATATGATTTTCGACCCGATTCGACCTGAAAATTCAAATTGAATTATATATAGCTTGAATTTATTTTACAAAATATATAATTTTGTTTATTTACCTCGATTCGAATTCAAGTATAAATCAAAATTTTCTTATTACTTTTACCTGTTATATTATAGAGATTCAAACCAACTTATAATTGGATTAAATTTGTCTTCTATTATTGATTAAAAAAGAACATTACGTTGTTATCCGAAAGCATGATGGTTAAGTGCATTCTTGCTAGTTGTTTGTTAATCTCTACAGGCTAATCCAAAAATTATATAACGAACATGTGAGTTTGTTTGCGGTTAATTTATGGGGTTAAAATTGTGAATGGTGTAATATTATACAAACTAATTTTTTGTTTCTTGATTTTGTTTTTTTTAACCTTCAACTTTTAATTATTAATTTCTTGTTTTTTGTCATTAATTAATTGAAATTAATAGTTGTATTAAATTTGTCTTGTCATTCTAATGAAGTTACAATTTTACCCTTATGTATAAACATAAAATAACAACTTTACCCGTCCAGCACCCACTATATAGTATAGTATGGATAGGTGCGAAACGTGTGATTGTGTCATTGTGTGAGTGATTCTGCAATAGCCGATAGGTGGTTTGCCATCAAATGGGCCAACTTGGGCCCCCATTAGAAGATAGGATTTATGTTTGTTATTATTTTTCGGCCATTTGTGGTCCAAAAATTGGGGGTTGGATTGTTGTCCTAGTCGGGTAGACATGAAAACTGATGGGTATGCGATTGGAAAATATGTATTTCGCGGGTATGGAAAAAGATGACACAACCCAATTACTAGAACCTATATACCCGTTTACCTAAAACATATCCAAAAAGTCTAACTTTGATTTTGATTTTTCCCTTAATACTTCACTATAATAGCTTCATTACTTGAAAAATAAACTTTCAAACTTTTTTAGATAATTACGATATTTGTGTATGTTATGAATACAAAATTATCCCTTTGAAACTTGTATCATAATGTTTACATAATTGAGATATTTCAAACTTTTTTATAGTGATTAACTTTAGGACACGGTTTTAAAACCGGGTATGGGTACGGAATATACCAACACCTAACCCGGACCCGACCCACTTTCATCCCTATTTTTGAGGGTTTAGTTAGTAAGACCCCCTTCCGACATGTCAATAACATGATAGTCATTTTTTCACTTTTTAGTTAAACCACTACACATAGTCTTATGCTTTTGTTATACCTATCACGACAACTTTTAAATTATCCTTTACTTATATAAACATTTTTTTTTACTTCAGTCTATTGTGGCAATATTATTCCATAACTAAATTATTTATGTTATACAATTTTTTTTAACTTTTAAATAAATATAATAAAGCATAATTCACTTTAGCATAACAAAATAAATATAATAAACTATCATATAGTATAAAAAAGCGTTCATAATAACTATAATACTTTTTAGTATAACATAACTAAATATAATAAAGTATAATAACATTTATAAAAAAAAATGAACCAAATATAATAAAATGTAATATAGTATCATAATTTTTTTAAGAAAAAATTACAGAAATCGTCCTTTATATTTACCTCTTTTTTCAGTAGTTGTCCTTTAACTTTAAAATTGATGAAAATCGTCCTTTATGTTCTAAAATCTTACAGCTTTTGTCCTTTAGGCCTAACGTGATTAGTTTTTCTGGTTAAGTAATGTCACGTGAAGGTCACGTGAGGGCATAACTGACATTTCACCTTTTATCTTTATTTCCCCCTAAGTAGATAATGCGGTAAAATATCGGATATCGGTCAAGGACCGATATTTGAGATATAGGTTATCCCGGTGGGATATCGGTGATTTTTATATCATGCAAAATCCATATATATAGCAATTTACACTAATAATTCAATATACTCTCCTATCATTAACAAATTAACCTCTTGCAACTTGCAAAACTATAACAATTGTAGCAAGTGGGAACTTATTAAAACTTAAAACACTAATATTTAACACTAACAATTAACAATTAAGACTTAAAACACTAATAACAGCAATAAGAAGTAACTAAGTAAGACAAATGGAAGAACTAAGAAGAATGATACTGATCTCGGGAATATCGGTCAAATATCGGTCAATATCGCTGATAATATCGGTATCGATATTCTGACTGATATTTTGTACCGATATATCGGTTGATGACCGATAACCGAGATATCGGTGATATATCACCAATATATCGGCCGAGTTAACTACTTAGATTTCCCCCTTGTTAAAACCTGAAAACACTGATATCTCACCATAACCCTCCACCATATTTCCTCCAAGCACTTACAACCCACCACCATCCACCACTACCACCAAGTCACACCACCACCTCCACCACCAGACCACAACACCACCTTTACCACCAACCTATCACCACCACAACCTGACACGAACAACACCCCACAATGCCACCAACCACCACCATAACCTGCCACGAACAACCCCCCATAGTGCCACCAACCACCACCTGCCACCACGATATCCCACAAATCCAACCACCACAACCCCCCCCCCCCCCCACTAAATCCGACACCCCACCATAATTAACGAACCCTAAATCTTAATTCTTCAACAAACCCAAACCCCCAATTCAATTAAGAGTTTTCCACAAACCATCACCCACCACCACCACCCCTCACCATCTGCCACTATCAAAGAGAGATAGATTGTTTACACAATAAAAAGAGAGTATATGACCTGAATAGAAATAGAGAGATAGATCGAAGGATAAGAACTTGAAGAGATAACAAAGTCGGTCACCCCTCCGACTGTGGTGACCAACAAACATCGACAACTAACACTGCTAAACCACAATCAACCATCCCTTCTAATCTATTATCAGCCCAAATCAACATCCACACATCTCTGTGTGAACGTGAATCAAGAGAGAGGGAGAGAGAGGAAGGAAAATGAAGGACCGTTCTTCTTCATCGACCAGTTTAAGTCTCAGACGACTAACCAAAGGGTGACGAATCCATAGTTGTTAATAGCGAATAGCGGACGATAGCGACAAGCTACCGATATGCTACATAACGATAGCGATGAAATAGCGGGCGCTATTTCATGGTTAGCGATGTACTAGAAGAACTTTTTAGAGATGTTTCTATGCATATTTTACCAAAAAAAAAATAAAAAAAATACTAAAAATAGAAAAATCTTGCTATTTCCTCGCTATTTGTCGCTATCAACCATATAGCAACACATGAGCGCTATGCTACGCTATTCGCTATAGCGGGCGCTATGGTCGCTATTAACAACTATGGACGAATCCATTGGTGGTGATCGTTTGAGTCTCAGGGCGGCAGTGGTGTAACTTCCGGATATCACAGCCATGGTTCTGGGAAGGATGAGGATTAGGCTGATGATGGCAGGTGGTGGTATGATGATTGACCTTGGTGGTGGTGGTGAGTTGTGGTCGGATTTAATGGTGGTGGTGATGAGCTTAAAAAGAAAGAGAGAGAGAGACAGAAATGAACTAAGAGTGAGAGAGGGAGGGGGTTATTTATTGTTATATTGAATAAAATTACTAAACTACCCTCATCTTGCATATGATTAAACTTAACTGAAAAAGTTGACTAGGTTGGGGCTAAAGGACAAAAGCTGCAAGGTTTTAAAACATAAAGGACGATTCTCATCAATTTTAAAATTAAAGGGCAACCACTGAAAAATGATGCAAACATAAAGGACGATTTCTATAATTTTTCCTTTTTTTTTAAATCAATAATAATATGTAACTGCACTAATATACTTAAATTAACTGTATAATATACATTTATATAATTACCTAAATAGCAATATATTATTAAGTTTACTTCTTTCAGTTAAGGAAAAAAATTAAACAACATTTTCTACAACTAAAGACCACAGCTTCTAATGATTTGAACTCACACCACTTTTTGTAAGGCAAGCAACATACCACTAGACAACTAGCTCAAGGGTTATCTTTAGTTAAATGATATGCATATCCAGCCATCCTTGATCAAGGATTGACATGCATCCTTGTGAATGCTCTAATACTCATAGATAAGTGTTTCTTGAAATTTCACCAGAATGAACTATTTAACAAAAGAACAAAATAAACATGGATGTGTACATACCAGTGTTATATATTGTGACCACAAAACACAAAAGGAAATAAAGATTTGATCTTGAATTTTGGCCGATTCTATCACTACTTTCACGGTTTTCATCCTGCATAGACGAAATAAAAACGATTTAATAATGCAGAACGAAACACAAGATAGAAACCATGATGTATCGGCATTAAAAGGTAATTGAAAGCGCAAAAAAAAAAACAAAAAAAAAATGCCGAAAACAAGCAAGGTGCGGCCCTGCTTTAGTCCAGTCCAGGCCATTGTTGGCTGATAACTGATTTAGACTGGTATTTGGCTGCTTCAGGCACTTTTTGCGCCTTGCCGTGTTTGAGGCGCCTAGGATATAAATGCCATTTATTTTTTTAACTAAAAAGGATAGATGATTTTACATACCTTGACATGAATCCTCGTCAAAGACGTCCATTTTTTAGTTGGCAAATACATTCAGCCTTACTTGAGCACTAACATCAGGGTGAAGCTTTAATTCTGCTATATACTCCCCTGTTTCTCGGATCTCTGGTAAAGAAACAATTCTTTTGTCGATGTCCCTACAATAAAAGATAATAAGGATCAAAATTAAGATTTTTATTGAATCCAAGAAGCTGAAAACACAAAACTCGTGATTCAATTGTCAATAAGGATAAATGGCGTATACAGGTAACAAACTCCGGTCTGTTTAATGTTTTTGGTTGCAGTTTATTAGCACTCGTGTGAAGGCTCAACATTTCAAAAGGTTTTACCTTAGGGTCATTTTAATGTTAACTGTGCAACATACACTCATGTTTCAGTTACACGTTCGTTGCCACATCATCATTACAACTAGGAAATTGAGTAAATTTGCATGAAATCGAAATATTTTGAAACTTTGAAGTTTTAATCTACTCATTTTGACAGTATGTTACCACATAATGCAATTGGTTCTTTCGGTAAATATCGTTCTGGTGGATAAGAATAAAAACATAGGCTTGAGCCACATGTAAATGAGCTAAAGGGTAATTCTAAAATAAAAATTTACCAAAAAATGGAACGCGGAAATTTGCATAAGAGAAGAATAACTGGTGTTTGCAAATGTAACCTAAAGTGGACTTAGGACAAGCCTTTTAAATAATCAGTAGATCAAAAAGTTTACCTTTGAAGTTGGGCCTTAATTATATCAACAAGATCTTGAGCGGTGACACTGCAAGCAATAAGAAGCATTAGTAACGAGTTAAAAAAAAAGGATTAATTATCAAATTACTCATTGAATTCTATATAGCTTCAAACCTTCCGAAAATCTGTTTTCCTTTCCCACCCTTACGCTTCACCTTAAAAGCTCCAACAGTTTCAAAAATCCGAGCAAGTTGCAGAGCCTCTTCTTTTACCTAAGAAACAAAATGAAAATTTAAAGCAAATGTGACTACAAAGATAGTAGGACTGCGAACAAAGACCCGAACATGATCTAAAATTTTAAATGTTCATAACAATATAACATATTATTAATATTCCATCAATTTGGTCGGTGTTCGAGTGAGAAGCAAGAGTTATGAATCAAAGCAGCCTGTGAATACCCGTTTCTTTTCAGCCTCAATTCTCTCTTCTTCAACTTTCATTTCCCTGGACAACGAACAAAAGAAGAAAATAAGAAAAGATATAACAATTCACATGTGTGAGTATTAATTTATGTTCCTATGGGACTATGGCATAAGCAACTCCTTAACAGCTAGCACTGGTCAAACCTTAGGATTACATGAGCATACACCACTGTTCAAGTTCAAGTTGCTGACAAAACGTAAGCATTTTTGTCAAGAGATTTCAAAAGGTTTGTAGACCATCGACCAGTACGTATTAAGGGTATCTTAGACTATTCTCCCATTCACAATTCAATAAGTTCAAAGGGCAAGAGCTAAACAAACACCACTGACATACTATTTAGACACCATTGTTGTATCATACAGGTTGTATGATAGGGCAAAAAGCGATCAGAGGCCATATGATAGGGCAAAAAAGTTCATATGGGTCGTACAACGGCCAAATCATATGACACGTACGATGTGGTACTAACAAAGAAATGTCTTATTTAACCACTAACAAAGTCATACATGCCGTATAACTTTTCACTCCATCATACGACCAGCATAATCGGTCTGGTTCAAACCTTGAAAACTTTATTTGACTTCGTACGAACATATATTATAGGGCGAAAAAAGGTCATATAGCGCACATGACATGACAAGTTCAAATATTAATCAAATCCCAAAAAATTTCTAACAGACATTTGCACAAACAGTTGGTGGGCATCATACAATGCAACCAAATAATCAATTGACCCATAAAAAAATAAAAGCATGCTAAAACTGTGCTTCTTTAACCTCAATCAACATAAAAATATTAAAAAAACAATCATTAAAGTCAACCCAAGTCAACATTACTTGATAAGATCCGGAGTAACAATCCGGGCCATGCCAGAAGGATGCAAATAGTTCCTATAAAACCCAGCCTTAACATCCAACAGCTGCCCTTTCTTCCCCACATCAGTAACATCCTCAATCAATATTATCTACACCACCAACAACAATAATAATAATAATAATAATAATAATAATATTAATAACTGTGTCTCAAAATGTGCATAATATGACTGTACCTTTCGTGTTTTCTTGGCTTTCTTTTGAGCGAGAACTACAAAGGCTGAAGCTTTATCGGAAATCGTGATGCATTCGTTGGTGTGTCTTGTTGTTAAAGAGCGGTTATGGAGCCAAGAAGATGAAGACCATGATAGAGTTACTGCTGGAGAAGCCATTGATGACAGTGGCTGATGTTATCTTATCTTTTTTGGAGTGGGTCTTGTTTGTGTTTCGATAGCTGATTTTATCTACTAGAGTCGAAAATTTGCAATGTTTTAACTTTTATTTATCAATAAAAAAAGTATTTTTCAAACAAAAAAAGTAGATTAGGATTTGCTATCCAGAAAGGGGTGGCGGCGCAGCTTGTTGCCCGCTTGCCCGCTATCTTAATGTAATTTTCTTTGTCCTGGAATGATAAAGCTTTTGGTGTTAAAAAATAAAAATAAATAAATAAAAAAATAAAAAAAAAAAAAAAAAAAAAACTATTGCTTTTTTTTTTTTTTTGCTGCCAATCCTCTTATGGTGATGTGGCACCTTCCTTACTTTCTTTATAGGAGGTGGGGAGTTCGAGTTCTGCCGGCACCAAAATGATGCTGGTGGGCCGGTTTTTACCGCAGTGGGCCTTCGGGTGACAGGTTTTTTCCTCGGGAACTGGTGTGAAATTACTGATGGACCCGGGCTACTCTCGGAGTACTCCTTTGTCCAGTGGATACTTCGAGAGTGTTTGGGATTGATTTGTTTGCCGTTAAAAAAAACTATTTTTTTATAAATATTAAAATAAAAATGTAATTTAGAGAAAATTAAGTAAAATTCCATGTCTTTATTTTTTTTCACATCATATTAAAAATAAAAAATAAAAACTTAATAAAACTTGACGCACCATATCATTGATAACCACGTAACATAATAATTACATAGTATTATGATAGAAAATTAAAGTTTAGTGACTCTAGAAAGACACAAAAAAGTTTTTGTAACTTGACTGAAACCAGTACGCAATTTTGGTTATGTTTCTACAAAGTTATCTCTTCATAAAATTATGTTTAATGTATTAATTACCTCTTCATCACTAAGTCGTGTAGGACCCTACGTCCGATGTTGAAGAAAGGGAGGATAGCATGAAGTACGTGAAAGGCAGAGGGAGGGAGGGAAGGTTGCATATCTACAATTGCAAGAGCAAGAAATGATGGGTTTTGTTAAAATGAATGAGAGAGATGGTGCTCGGTCAATGTGACGAATGTTTGATTAACAAATTATAATTTACAATTGATCCAATCAATCTCTACATTGTATGTGAAAAGGGGTGGCATGGAGCATAATATCATTTCTAATCTATTGCCGGATCTTTTTTTTTTTTTTTCATTCATTCGCATTTCTCATCAAATAAATAGAAAATTCATATTACTGAAACAAATACCGGGAGACATGTCATAAAATCCCTAAATGTGATAATAAGTGATGTGATGTCATTAACTCATTAAGTTGATTTTGAGGTTCTAGAATGAAACATTTTAGACATGAAGTTGGTGTCTTGATCGCCCATGGGGTGCGCCATGTAACGAACTCATGTTACGCGTTAGGTTTTATGTCTGGGAAGTATGCTAGGTACTTGGAGTAAATGATACAAACTTTGGAGCCTACTGACATTATTCCTAGATTTGCAAATATGAACCAAATCTAATTCTTACATTATCATCTTATGCACGAAAACTCCTGAGAGAAATCGAAAATATAGAACGGTTTGGCCTACCCACCCAATCTGCAGGTTTCGTATGTCATTTCTGCACCGAAAAGAGTATCAAAACTGAAATCTTAAACCAGTAAAAGCAGCCGATTTGGCCTACCCACTCAATCTGCAGGTTTCATATGTCATTTCTCTAAAGTCTATACGAAAGTTAACGGTTTGTCCCATAACTTTAGTAAAAACAACCTATGAATACCATTAGTATATATTGTTGGCTGCAAATGACCCATTTTTCCCAAATTGGGAATTTTTGCAGAGGGGAGAAAAAACAAAATTATATCCTAAATTCTCTATCAGCAAAAACTCCGAAACAAAAGTTTACGTCTCCTAACCAAAAACGCCCAACGGGTCAGCCCGTATATATTTTGGACTAAGAAGAAAAATCCAAATAACAGACTTTGTACCAAAAACAGGAGAGATTTGGTAGTAGCACTGTTACCACCTTTCTCCAAATATATATAAAAAAACCAAAAAATTGCATGTTTGACCAGTCATACTCATACCGGCTCAATAAAACTTATCTATCTATCATCAACCAACCCTTAAGGCTTCTGGACCATCTTGTATAGCATTGAGGTTCCTTGGAAGACCATCAGCTGATAATTCTTTCTATACTGCTTCAACTGCATAATTCAAACAGGCCATCATGTTAATGTTGGTCTTCATACTATTTAACATTTAACAATACTTGGCATATACTCTTTAACCAGCGTCCCAGAGGAAGTATGACCTTTAAGGGCGTGAGGCCATTTTGATCAGATCCCGGTTTGACCCGTTATCTAAATGCCCGACCTGAACCGTTATCTGCCCGACCCGACCCGCCCAATTTACCAGGCTTTTGCATTACGAAAACTTAGGAAAGAAAGTTATGTGATTTTAGTAAACACAGCCAAAAACGTTAAGTGCTGCAGCTACCAAGTGTAAACTAGAGGTGAGAGGGGGTGGGACAGTTGTCTGTCTAACTGGATTTACCGGGAACACTTTTGGTCCAAAACTTTTACATCTTGAAATATAGCTAAGATCAGATATGATTACTAAAACTATTTATTTCAGTTAAGACTTAAGAGGCTGCAAATGAGCAGGTTGTATGAGTTGGTTAGCAGGTCGGATTCTGTAACCATGGGACACTTTTTGGTAAACCTTTTTACTAATTTTTTGGAAAGGTATTAGGGCCAGTAATAATAACAAATACAGATTATTTCAAGAAAGTTTCACATTTTTAAGAAACTGATTCAGGACTTATGCATTAATGATACACTTTGAGAGAGAGACCTTTACAGCTTTACTTTACTTGTTTGGCCCGTTAGATTTCAATAGCAATCTTATCTTTTTAAAATCATTTCCGACATGCTGGGCCTGTTTTCTAATAAGCAACTTTTCTGTTAACTTGTTCACTAAAGTTTGGACCTGAATCAAACCATTCATAAGCAGGTGGTCAAATTGCCACCTCTAGGGTAAACATCGACAAATCGTTCAATCATGTAAGATAATAGCTTAGAGTTTGCTTTATTGTTTCTTGGGCTTGTTAATTTTTGTGTGTTGAGCAACTCTAAACTGGGCTGGGCAGAGGATCCAGTTTGAACCTAGTAACCCGGACACCCGACCCAAGACTGGACCGATTAAAAGCATATCCGGTTCGATTCTCGGTCTTAATTTTGGGGATGAATCACGTTCGGTCCGGTCAAGCCAAAACCAAAATATGAAACATCTTAGCATAAAAAAGAATCATATCCGGTCCTTGCCCAACCCGAGACCAACCCAAACCAAAAAGACAGACCGAGACCAAAGCACCATATATCAGTCCAGTCTTCGGCTTTGATTTGCCAAAATAAATTAGGTTGGTCCGGTCAACTCGACGTACACCCCTAATCCTAACAGTATCTTTCAAATAAACATGATCCGAACAAGGCAGTAAAAGATAAAAAGATAATAAGCATTAACAGAACGATAAAACGTGCATACCTCTACATCAGGCATCTTCTCAAACCCAAACTTGTTGATCCACATGGATCCAGCTTCATCCGCAGCAGGAAGCGCTAGAATTTTTTACATTCAAAGAAGCTAGCAGTTCTTCAATGCAAGAAAACAGAGCTTGGAAATAACCCTACACAACATTTCACAAAAATCAGAACAAAAAGCATCAATAAATACTTATGGCTAGAAAAAAAAACATGTTGCTAAAAAACTAATTTTGTTTTGAAATACTATAACTTCTGTAATGACCACAACTTTTTATAAAGATAAATAAAACTTCAGACAAAAGGGGTTCCAGGTCAACACGCCCCAACTTGCCCGATTTGACTCACCAATCCTTGGCATTCACTACTTGTTGCTACTAAAGGAATTTCGGCTACTTCCTTCCCAAAGATACGAAATATGCCAGCAGATACAACCGTAGAGCTGCACGATCAAAGTATCACAATTATTAATATGATTCATCAAAAATTAAAACAATAAGAGATGTGTTTACACAGAGATGAGGTCTCACTTGACTGTCAATGTAGCACAGTACATCCCTCCATAGTCCTGTTCTTTCAAACTTCTCCTGAAATGATATCAGTTTTCCAATTAGTACAATTCATTGGTTTTTAAAACCATTACACAGCAAAAACAAAATCAATTACCCATAAACCATGTGAGGAATCAGATCGAGACGGCTTGTGGTTGAATCAGCAATTGGATCAAACCGATCCTAAAAACAAATTTGTGGCAAAAAAACTTTAATTAGAGAGGTTCAAAGTCTAGATTATATATACAAATAAAAAAGTAACTAACAATTACTCACATGAAAAATAGCAACAGCTTTGGATAGCAGCACTCGCGTATCATCAGATGCCATCTTACCACACAAAACCCGCCATCTGATGTCCAGCTCAGCACTGGGTTCCAGTCCTTGTTCCACTTGTTTTTTCTTTATAGCACCCAAAGAAGCTTCTGGAAGTGTTTTTAAACCGTCAGCCACCAGGTTCTCTAAACATGTATGAATCTTATCGCAATCGGCACAGCAAAACCACTCTCCTTTAGGCAACGCCTGTAATTAAAACCAGAAATATATAAACACATGATGGATATGAAAAATATAGAACATGCATATGATTACAAAAAAATGTCTATCGTGCCTTAAGGTTGTCCATTTTATGTTCCTTCAAACAGCCAACATGGTACTCTTTCTCACACTGAAATTGAAAAGAAAAAAAAAAGGTTATAATCCAATAGACAATTCAGAAGCAGCATAGCAATTAAACTGTCACATAGGTACAGATCGTTAAAGATAAGCACCTGATCACATATGATGACAGTTCTCGGGCCAAAACCAGACTTGCTAAAATCATGTGCCCTGCAGCAGAACAATAGAATACATATAATATCCAAACATTTTTGTAACAACAAAAAGAAAACATAGACACCGTGCATTTTCAATTTTTGCACACAATAAATATAAGAAAGAAGCAGATACGTACCTGCATAGAACACATGCAGGAGCTCCTCTTTTAGCAGGAGCTCCAGAACCTCCGACTGGATTTTCAACAATGCGAATGCAACGTTTAGTTATTTCTGCAATGGGATCACTACCTTCGACCCTACCAGCAGCTCGTGCATTTTCATTTCTTTCAACAAATTTTTCTTTTTGGAACATGTTTTGGCAGTATTTGCAATACCATGTACCCTGTGGGACAGCCTCAGATATGCATTCTGCAGTTTAGCCAATTTCCAAACATTGAATTTAAACAAAAACGCATTGCATTAACTAAATAGCATTATGAATTAAAAAAATCTCACCAGGGTGAAAAGCCCTTGGGCAATTATCACAACACAAAAGTTCACCACCATCTGCGCAGATAGAGCACAGATCATCATTATCATCTGCAGAAAGCTTCCTCTGTTTTGACAGTTTTATTGACAGCTCGTGGAGAGATACGCCATTCGATGTGTAAATGTGTAAATAACTGTCATTAACAAAAAGTTTATGATTTCACTACATAAAGAATAAAGAAACATCATAGAAATATGCCAAGGTAAAAGTGTAAAATGGGAAACTCACGGTTTGCGACGTGAAGCCCAACCAGCATGAGCTTCAAACTGTGAAGGGCTGACCTGATAATGAAGAAGTAGTCAGAAAAAAATCTTGAAAGATACAGTTTCAGGCAAAACTCAGAACAAAAAGTACCTCATTGTTACAGCAATAACAAAAGATTCCAGAACCTTTTTTATAACCCTCCAATACTTTCTGCCAACAGTAGAAAAAAGTTGGACTATAAAGCATCATGGAATTAAAAAATATACCAAACAAGAAGTGGTAAATGGAAATAATGTTACAGTTATATACTTGTATCTAATCAACAAGTATAAAAAATTACCTCCCCACGAGCAAAATAAGCTAATGCTGTTCCATCAGCTAGCACATCCTCCTCCAATACAAACTTGTGCATACGCAAATCTCTACATAAAAAAAAAATTATAATTCAGATTTCAATCTTACAAAGAAATAAAAATTTCTCGAAACTGATACACCAACATATCAATCAAAACAAAGAGAACAGAGCAAATGACACGACTAAATAAGATTACTGACTTTCTAGTTAGTTTTCCATGGCTCTTGCTTCGGGTAGAACTATTGTTGGCTACTCGTGTGGTAGATTTAGGAGCAGCTACCGGAGATACTGACCTGAACATATCGAATATACTTATTATAAAAACAAATCAATGAAGGAAAAAACAATGCAGATAACCAGCTAGAGCACTTTACATACATATATAGTTATACATATACATACACACGGAGACAAACATATTTCTATCAAATACTAAAGAATTATCCCTCATACTTCTAACTCTCTTAGTACATACTATTCTGATGTTCAAACACAAAAAAAATGTACATAAAGTACACAAGTTGCACATCACCATCAATGATAAATTACCAATATATGAGTGCTTATCACTTAGAATAACATTTGGGTACAGGCGCGTCTTACTATATCCACTTTTTTCATCCGAAAATAATAAGCAAACAGTGTTCTTTATATTAAAAGAACTAAAGAGACATTAACTGAAGTTGATGTTTGCGACATTTTCGCTTAACATGACCTATCACTAAGAAGACCAGCAAATATAGCACAGCTAAGCCGTAGATATTTCATGTATTATATCAGCACAAATAACTGAAAACAAAAATTCTTATTATAAATCTATTTGTAAGTATCCGCAGAAGGTACTGTCTCTGCAAACACTAACCTAACAGATTAGCAAAAGTAATGACTATTAGCAAAGTGTCTTCTAAAACTGTTCTTGTTATTGAACCCTAAAAAACTGTTACAGAGGCAAATACCTGTCAATGGTATCATTAGAGGGCACAGGAACCTGGGCATGAGGCTGAGACTCTTTCAAATTTGTGCATGAATCACACAAAAGCCTAGTCTTCTGGTTACTTGATTCAGGTAAGGATCCTAAAAAAGCATCAAAAGTTTAAGGCGTTACAAGACAAGTCAATACGGCATCAGGGTTAAATACTCCATAAACATACACAACTCACCTTTGCATTTCAAGCAAAATGTAGGTTTCTCTTTAGCCAAACAACCTATCGCTTTTAAAATACTTTCTTCCATTCCCTCTAACGAAGCAGCTTTACACGTGTTCAGCACCTCCCTTAATGTGCAACCATTATCCAAGTAAATGTACTCAGGTGGCCGCTTATTCGCACTTCCCGCATGCAACTCAAACTGATTCGGCGTGACAACCTAAACACACCAATATCACTAATCAAAAACCCAAACAATCAACAACCTCTCATCACTCATCACTAACCAAACTAAACAACACACAATGTAAGTACCTAACTAACACACTCACCTCCTTCCCACCACACGCATCGCAAAAACACAATATCCCACATCCTTTTATCACGCCAGGTAGTCCCTTCTCCACGGTCTTCACCTAATCAACAAAACACTACAAATTACAAATCACAATCATAACATAATAGTATAATACCCTTAAACTCATTTCAAACAGGCGAATGTGTAGACATATACCTTCGATCCACGCACATACCTAACCGCCAACCCCTCGAGCAATCCCGTCTCTAGCAACTCCTTCAACTTCTTCGGATACTTCTTCATCACAACCTTCACTTTCTTCTCTTCCTCGCCATTCGCCAAATTCTCATTCTCTTCCTTATCCACAATCTTCTCATTCTCATTATTGTTATTATTATCATTATCATTCACTTCATGTTTCACCTCCAATTTCTTTTCTTCATCGCCATTCGACGAATTCTCAACCGAACTACTAATAATATTCTCATTCTCATTCTCATCCTTATCCACAATCTTCTGATTCGCATTCGCATTCTCATCATTATCATTATTATTATTATCATTCTCATTATCAATCTTATCATTTCCTGGATCAACAACATCACTCTTAGCTTCTTCCTCATCCGTAACCACAACCGAATCATTACAAACCGATTCAATACAAACCGATTCACCGATACAAACCGATTGATTAAAAGGCTCATTTCCAACGGATAGATCGGAGCTTTTAGGCTTTTTATTAACCGGTAAAGGCTCAGGAGACATCTGAGCCCTACGAGCTCTAGTCCGACCAATTAATCCATAACTTTCCGATTGAGATTTCATTGCAAAGGCGAATTCACGTTTTAAACCAGGACGAATCGACGATAACAACACGTATTCTTCACCGTCTGTTCCGTTCGCCATTGTCACGAATAATAATCGCGGTTTTATATAGGAATTGCAAATGTTTCGGAGAGATTTGTTTGATTTACTTCCAGCTGTATATATTATTATTATTAATAATAATAATAATAATAATAATAATATATGTATGTATATATAAACACACACAGAGAAAAAATAAACAAACAAACCCTAGAAGGTTCGAACAGAGACTACAATGAATTGATGAACATGAAAGGCTATTTTGGGTAGTGAGATTTTGATTTGGGTGTGGATATTTGTTTTTTTTGGAAGGGTTTGTGTGTGTAGATGGGAAGGGATTAATATTATTATTATTGTTTTTAATATTATTATTATTATTATTGTATTGAGGGGAAAGGTGAGGGGTGCATGCTTGTTTGTTCATCCTACTCTTCTTTTGTGAACAATAAACCCCACCAGAAACTTCTTTTTCATTGGACGATATTGCCCCTTGGTTTCTTTCTTTTCTTTTTATATATATATATATATATATATTTTTTTATTTTTTTTTTTGGTTCTTCTAGATGTGTGATTTGTGCCCTTTGAGTTTTTGAATGTTGATTTTTTATATTTTTTTTTTATTATCATCGATTGAATGTTTTTTAATAAATATAAAATTAAGTATGACCCATGTTGGGTTGAGGTTTTAGCATTATGATTCAGGTTGTTTTACGAGTGTACTCTGAACTAAATACGATATAATATTTGAGTTGTAAACTTAAGTGGTAAATTTCATGTTTATATGAACTTTTGTGAAGGTAATCTCCAAATCTTATACATAATATTATCTCTCTTTTAATAATTTGAAACTCAAAACCAATAGTCTCAAATTTTGTTTCTAATCTTTCTTTAAAGGTAAGATGTAAAGACAATTTTTATTAGACAAAGACCACACTAGCAAGATACTAGTGAGTGGCCACCACCAATTTATAAAAAAAACAAAAAAACAAAAAAAAAATTACACTAATTCTTTCACTCTAACAAATTAAAGTTTGATCTACTCGTTAGTCATATTGATCTAAAAATTACATATAAATTAAAATATATGTTATAACCCAGAAGGGTAATTATACGTGTGTGTGGTTATTGGTTAGTGTCATTTTTTTATGCAAAATGAGTCTTTTAGCTATTTCTTATAGGTTTAATCTTTTATTGCATGCGTTTATATAATTCTAAAATTTAGAAGAAAAAAAAACATCGTATAAGACTATATGGAGTGGAGAGGGGGAAAAGGGGCATTAAGTGTCATGTAACACTTGTGAAGTCTATGTTTGAAAGGTAAAAATTGTGAGGAGTGGAAGAGGAGAAATGGAGTGAAAAGAATAATATTATATTATTAATTTGTGTTAGATTTAAAGATGTATACATATAATAATCCCCTGGTAAAATATAAAATGGTGGAGGGGTATTATAGTCCATATAAAATGCTTGGACTTTTCATATTCTATATTTTGTTTTCGTTTGAAATTTCCATGAAAATGTTTGAGAGGCGCGAAGGCACTGTCTCGGGTCTACTGCCAATATGCTGGCACCTCCACTAGGGATCCTCCATGTGGCATGTTACTACGAAAGAGAGAAATACAGACTCCAATGAAGATAGATAACATCAAACATAAATAAACGAATCGATGATTCAACAAAACCATAAGGCTGAGGGGTATGGGCTCGGGGAAGGGGCTCGGCATCCGAGCTGGACCATTTTTGCCGAAGGGGAACACCGCCCCCCCCGACCCACCGACGGCATGAACGGGGAAAAAGCACCGAGTGTACCGAGCTGATTTTTATTATTAAAATATTGTGTGTGTGTGTGTGAAAAGGAGGGAAAGGGTGAAGGGGGAAGGGGGAACACCACCCCCCTTGATGGGGGAAGAAGAGGAAGAAGATGAGGTGGCATGAGGTGGCTTAAGGGGGGTCGGTGACCATACCCCTCAGCCTAAGAGGGACGGGGCGCTACCAGAATTAAGCACGGGTATTTCATTGCCAGCATGGTAACACCGTCGTCACCCGTGCTGGTAGGGTTCCCGTGAACCAATTTCTGGTTTTTGTTACCGTGTTGGTACAAAAAACGGTCTTTTTTCTTGACCAATAAAAACTGGCCACGTTTTTCCCTTTGACCGTTAGTTTTTTACCGTTTACATTTTGACCGTTTTTATTTTTTACCCCTATATAAATAAATTATATATTCACATAAAATTTTGATTGTTTTTACACAACTACATCTTTTAATATGGGTGGTGGTAGTATGTTTCCGAATACGTATCGTCGACGACGATCAACCCACCCCGCGACACATCAACCGACCACACACACACCAATAACACAACCGACTACACACACACCAGCAACACAACCGACAACACATTAACCAACTACACACCCCACTTTTGAATTTTACGAGCCACAAGATCCTGACGGTTTGATCACCGAATAATTGGTTACGTGTATGATTACGTAATGGCTCTTGTACAACTCGGAACAATACGACTTGGAGAATATGTACAAGTGCCAAAGCGTGTCAATCCCCCTTTAGTGTGAAACCCACCGGTCCCGGTACAAACCCCCGGGATGAAGATGATCTTGGGGCCAAATACGTAACTAATTCGGATGAAGAAATGTATTACCCGACACCCGAAAGTGAGGGATATCAATATCACTACGAGATGTCGGACGGGCGTGATAGTGATCGTGACGTTTCTTCGCCCGAGTCAATTGCGTATTCTTTCTTTTTTTAGCTATGTTTAAGTTGTATTTTAACTAGGTTTATGTTTATGTTTAATTAATGTTTTAATTAGGTTACTTATGTTTGTATTTTGAGTATTATTTTTTAACGATTACCTTTCATTAAAAACTAGGTTATGTACCTGTGTGATACGCGGGTTGAACAATTTAAATTATATATATATATTATATATATAAATTTAAAATATAATTAAGAAAAATTAGATTACATATTTTATTTAAAATAAAAAAAGTTGCCTTTACAACCGAAAAAAAATATTAAATATTCATCAGCCCCTAAATGATTTATCGTAAAAAACATTTTTATTCACATAAAACTTTTTTCAAACATTCCAAAATGTATCTTCCATACCGTGGCTATTACCTTATAAGACTGCAGGTACAACAAAACAAACAAATCAAAAGAGTAATAAAGGTAAATCTGTTTAGGCTAGGATATAAAAAATGAAATTAATTTAAAAGTATCTCCGCATCCGTTAAAACCATCCCAATCGAGTATTGTTCATTTTGGAATTTGACATCAAGTTTATTCCAAAGCCAAAGTATTTCTAACATTGAGTGTATAATCATTTTTTTTTCTAACGTCAAGGTCCTTAAACATAATGATATTTATTGGTTCAATTTTACTGTATTATAAAAAAAACAATGTGTTTTCTTTTATTAATGATTTCAGCTACAACTATGATTATCGATATAATTAATAAAATTCAATTTAATAAATGTATAATATGTTTTTGCAAATCAATTATTATATTTAAATTTGAATTTATTGTATTAAATAATAAAATGGGAGAATTCATGAGGGGGTGTCATGTGTTCCTCATGTGTTTTCTTTTATTAATGATTTCAGTTACAACTATGATTATTAATATAATTAATAAAATTTATTTTAATAAATTTATAATATGCCTTTGCAAATCAATTATTATAATTAAATTTGAATTTATTGTATTAAGTTAAATAATAAAATGAGAGAACTCGTGAGGGAGTGTCATGTATCCCTCATATGTTTTCTTTTATTATATAGTGTAGATGTAGATGTAGATAGTGTAGATGTAGATGTAGATTTTAGTTACAACTATGATTATTGATATAATTAATAAAATTCATTTTAATAAATTTATAATATGCTTTTGCAAATCAATTATTATAATTAAATTTGAATTTATTGTATTAAATTAAATAATAAAATGAGAGAATTCATGAGGGAGTGTCATGTGTCCCTCATGTGTTTTCTTTTATTATATAGTGTAGAAGTGTAGATGTAGATTAAACAATAAACATTAAACATTAATTATTAAACAAATGGCGCAACATTCGCCATGGTGCACATGGTTGAAGTTAGTCCTGTGTGCATGGTAATATTCGTCGCGCGTGACTTGGATTGCAATGTCTTTTTGAAGATTAGGGTGCCTCTCCATCGTGGCTTCATATAGGGCGTTCCATCGGATACACCTGGACCAGAGAGCAATCTACTTACTAGCGAGCGAATCCTTGGGGCGATCATTTGTGTTGGTTATTTCATTGAATATCACCGACACCCGGTTCCAAAACAAATTTATCTAGAAATCGACAGCATGAACCCATGTGTTTCTCACTATCAAGTATGCCCTCGTTAACGTGATCTCCTCATTTACATTTCACGGGACCATTTTAACGATATGATGAAAGTTATGGGATTTTATAGACCAAAATCTAACGCTTAGAATCCTTGAAGGTTCCAACGGTTTAGATTTTAGTAACGGTAAGAAAATTAATTACCGTTTGACAATTAAAAACGGTTACTTTTTTAATTCAAATGAAAATATAAATTAAAGAATCAGTGGAGTGTTGCCACCAAAAAAGTGGTTCAGTTAAGTAAATCAGTGAAGTGATGTGGCAGTGTATAATTGGTTAAAATCAGTGAAGTGAAAAGACTTTTCTACAAGTGCCCCTTCCCCCCCTAACATATGTTAACGATCTATTGTTTTTTTTTTTTTTTTTGTCGTTATATTTGAACCCCCCCCCCCCCCCCCGAAAAAAAAAAACAAAACAATAGTCACAAATATTCTATAATTACCAAAACTTTTGTACATAGAGGGATGGGTTGTATCCTATGCTTAGGGGTTTTTTTAAAAAAAAAAAAATTGATGTTACACTTTTAATTTTCCACTTCTAACCCAAAACTTCTCATTTTTTTACTTTTAACGCAAAGATTTTCATCTTTTACAATTTAACCCTAACACTTTTTTTCTTTCAACTTTGGTCCCACGTAATTTTCATGTTACGCAATTTTTTCGTTTTAAGTTCCGTTCTAAATTTTGCAAGTTATAACAAGTTCGTCGCAATGCGCGGGTCCTAGACCGACTTAGCTACTTCACATTAACCATAGTTATTAAAAGTCATCGATTTTACGCATTTGGCATTAATACGTCGTAACGAGCGTGCATGGTTCTACGATTTTACGTATTCTTATCATTTGGTGTTATTTTTCCTTTTTTATTTATTTGACTTTTACGAGCTTTTTGGTGTTAGTGGTCGCTAGTGGTGGTGTGGCATTAGTACTACTTGGTATAGTTTTACACCCCTGCCGTAACGCACGGAGGCTTCATACTAGTTGAAACAAAAAACCAATAGTCTCAAATTTTGTTTCTAATCTTTTATTAATGCTACGATAAATTTTTATTAGATAAATACCACACTAGAAGGATACTAGTGAGTGGCCACCACAACTTACAATGAAATTACACTAATTCTTTAATTTTACCAAATTAAAGTTTGATCTACTTTTTAGCCGTTAGGCTGAGAGGTGTAGTTCCCACTTCATTCCCTTTGTCCATATCAGCATCAATTTCTCCATTCACTTCTTTTAAATAAGGGAAATAGTCCTCCATTCAATTTTCTGAAATGTATAAAAAAAATCTCACCATATTCCCCAAATCTCCTTCATTTCTTCATCCCTCCCTTGCAACTCTGTCATCCTCTCATGCATCCACACCTTCACCCACCTCTCTCCTTCCTCCCTACAACCCTATCATCCTCTTTCACCTGCACCAATCCCACCACTGTTCCCCTCCACAACCGTTTTCTCTGCTCCCACCAACCCCACCATCGTCCGCCTCCACCCACCTCTCTCTCCCTCTCTATCTCTATCTCTCTCTAAAACTAGACACACACACCACACCACACCACACACCCATCTCTCTCCCCCTATAAAATAATCCAACACAATAAAATAATAATATAAAGGTAAAATGGAATTTATTAATCCCACATTTTTGCAGTTGGCCGATAATAATCTCACCTGAGTTTATTCTTCCCACCAGTCTCACATTTCAGACATTTTACTCTTAATGCACCCCCTGTTAAATCACACTAACGCCGTTAGCCGAAACTCACAATTCTATACGACTATTCACCAAACTTGAAAGAGGGAATCGAGACGAATATATTGGTATGTTCAATTACAGAAATAAGCACGACTCGATGGTGGCAGACGGGAATTATCCTCTAACTCACCAAAATTTGAAAAGGGGGGAGCTGTGTTCCCTGACGGGGACTGGTGCCACCTCATCTCCCCGACCCCTTCCCCCTTCCCACATCCCTCAGCCTTATGAATGCATTTATTATGTGGTGACTCTCCACATCTATAACTCTTATCTCTTTAGTTACTTTTGTACTAATGTGAGTGCCTATATATAGTAGCATTTGTATATGATGTATAGATCAACCAATAAGAATTATACATTATCTTTATCTCTCTATAATCTCTAATATTGTTCTTTGTTATACAAAGTTGGTTGCTAATTGGTCGTTGTTATACAACACGTTATCAACACAAGTTGCTTTTGGAGTTTGATCATATTAACATATGGTAAGTCTACATTATCCAGTTCATTTGTTTTTGTTCATTCTCTCAAAGAAAGTTTATAAACATGCATACCATATCATTCCTATTTTATAGAAAAGAATAAAATACATATCTTTAGTGTGTTATAATAACTCAAACGATTGGAGCTTGAGAATTTTATTGAATAAAACCATGTGGTATATGAATATGATCGAGATGCATACCTTGTTTAAGTATAATATATTGGAATTTTAAAGGTTTGTGATAGCGTCAATGGAGTCTGTCACACCCTTAAATTCCACGTGCGGGGTTTTACCGCGAGGCGCGTGACAAACCAGGATCTAAGTCAACGGTCACAATAAACGACACTATATGATACGTAAAATGACATAAACAAACCATCAAGTTTTCATAAATCCATCGCTGCGGAAACGTAACTTTATTACAACCCAAAATGTAAAAGTACGTAAGTCTGAAAAAGATAAGAAAATGCATATGAATCCTAGACGCCGTGTGACTCCGTGCGCCTATGATAAGCTGCTACCTCAACGACCTGAGACAAACATGCTAAAAACGTCAGCAAATAATGCCGGTGAGTTCACAGGTTTTATATTAAATGTTTAAGTAATGAAATCCATCATGTTATCACTATGTCAGAAATGATAGCGTTAGCTAGACGCATGAGTAATACTACTACGACCGGAAACCATTACAGACAACGATATATGATTTTGCCCGAAACGATTATGCACTACCATTCCCCGGTAGCGTTATGACCGAGACAATATGCACCAGCCCGGCTCCCAGCCGACGGGTGGGGTTTGTCAGTCCCAATAGATATATCCACATTTCCCCCGTTATGCTATCCAGCATATTCATGGTTTCCCGGGGACTTTAGGATTGTAATCACTAGTAAAAGTGGCATTTAGGATTGTACTCGCTAGTTGTTTAGGCGAATAGGATTGTAATTGCATGAACTTCAGGCGATTAGGTTCCTATTCGCATGAAGCATCATGCGAGTAGGAGCCTACTCGCCTCTGCACATCTGTAGTGCAATTTCGCGCGTCGAACACTCCAAATCAGATCCGAAACATGTAAAAACACCCAATACCCAACCCAAAACATTAACCCAACTATTTCAAGCAAAAACCCCTAATTTATCATCACCCTAGTCGTCCCGAATGCACGCGGTTTCCCAAAATAGCATATCTTGCATGTAAGCATCCCATCAACATGTAGAACTTACCCTAAATAGCAAATACTCAGATTTCATCACATAACGGCGTTATCCGACATTACCCTACTGTTCTAGCATCATCCTAGAGCAAACCCTATCCTCAAACAATCAACCAAACACAACATATCATCATCAATCCACCATAATCGCCCAAGCGGGTCAAAACGCCTAATATCAATATTACACATCTATGAACCTTCAAATCCTTAGATTATCATCATATTAACTTATCTAGATCAGAAACATATCAACAACACAAGAACAATCATGTTTAAATGATAAAGATCCTATCTTGCATGAATACATCACATAAAACAAGTATAGATGTGTGGGTTTGTTTTGAAACCGATTTTAATAAGTTTTCAAAGACAAAAACGTTTATAAATCAGGTCTGGACCTTTAGGGATCAAAACAATACTATTATAAAGGTTTAGGATGAAGAACTCACCTTGAAATGGTGAGATTATGGGTTGTAGGACTTGAAAATATGATTTCTTGCTCAAAAACGAGTTACAGAGGTTGGATAAGGTGTGGGGTGGCTTTGGGGTGTATTAGGGTTTCACAGATGATGTTTTGAAACATAAGGGTGGTATTTATAGGCATTTTTAGTCGTGACCTGCAGTATAGGCGAGTACGCAGATGTTATTGGCGAGTAGGATCCTATTCGCTAGTAACAACTAGCATTTAGCCCCTAATCACCCAAGGGGCTTCCTACTCGCCTATAGCCTAAGTATCCGAGTTTTTGGCGCGTTAAACCCTATTTTAACATATATAAACACGTTTTCACATACCGACAAGTCACATAATGATTACCAACATATAATGCACGATAAATAACACGTTCCCACCCGATCACCAATTCCCGGGACCCGAGACTTGCGTGTGTGCGTTAAACCCGGCGATTCCACGAATCACCGATCCTTGTACACATGGTTATGGACCAACACCCAATGGTCCCTCAGACCATTGTAACGACTCCCGATGATTCCCGAATCATCGATACGACTCGACCGACCTGGTCAAGTATGATATTAAGTAGTTGTTTTCAATGTTTTCGTTGAGGTAGACTCGTATGTATGCAAAGTATGAAACGCATGTATGTAGAGTGCGAAACGTATGTATGTAAAGTATGAAAAGTATTAGCCTGAATATGCCGGGTGTAACAGAGTTTGTGAAAAAAAAAAAAGGAACTCGAAAGGGGGAATACAAACTTATCGAAAATGAAAAGAAGAAAAGGTAATTTTGTTGGTTTGTTATTATGCCTAAATCTTTTCTCTAATTATTTCTGCCATGTAAAAGTCACAATTGAAATTCCATTTAAATTTTCTCTAGTTTATGGGTTTTAATTTATTGTTTACTGCTCCACTTTATGTTACTCAATTCCTAAACCTATTTTAGAGTTATAATAGTAGTTGTAAAGTTGTTCTAAATGGGTTGAATTTGTTATTTACTTTTATATTTATAATAATGTTTAAGTACGTCTTATATATAGATGTGTGTTTATATTTTAATTAAAAAATATATTAATGATATAAGATTTGATTATTCATTTTCCCAAGCCTATACATATTTACTCACAAGCTCGAACATGTCTAGATCCACACATGATGTTTAGAGATCCCCCCCCCCCCCCCCCCACACACACACACACATATACATATCTATATCTATATCTATCTATATATATATCTATCTATATATATAAAAGAAAAGCACTATGATGACATGGCATTTAATGGGCTAACCCTTCACCCTTTAAATGTGCCATGTGGCATCATGTGGTGCATTTTTTTAATTTTTTTAATTTCTTTTTTAAATAAAATTAAATCACATAAAACCCTACTTATCATCATATATAATTCCTATCCTCTTATCTCAAACCTACAAATCTTCAAACTCATTTTTTATACTTAGGATTCAAATCTATTAAATTTATATGAGGAGAAAAGACAGCGATCATCCTCTCATCAACAGTATTCCACCGTATCGGCTCCAGTTTCATAACCGATATCCGCCGAATTTCGCCGCATGTTATTGTCTGCGTGGACGGTGAAGGACTGATCGGGAATGGTCGTTTTTTCGGCAAACGATTATTTCTGCAAACACCTCCGTTTCCCAATGCCCATCACCTTTGTTTATATCTTCTTCTCTTCTCAGTTAACAATAGACTTTTAATCCTTCCTCATACTTTCTCTCCTTACATCTCCTCTAAAAACCTTTTAATCCTTCCGCATGTTATTGTCTGCGTGGACGGTGAAGGACTGATCCACTTTTAGTTACCTCACCAATCAAATCTTTCTAAACACATACATATTTTAATCCAACCTCAATCAATCCCTCAAAATATTTGGATCCCTTCAAGCTTTTACACTCTCAGTTGATACAATCTGTTCGTCAGCACATTTGAATCTTTATATTATCGGCTGATTTCATTATTCATAATCAATGTTTTCTGAACGATTTTTAATTGATTCCGTTCTCTGCATTGACGTTTCGATCAACGAGAAATATTAGTATAATTGTTAGTGCACGCCGGAATCTTTTTCTTTTGGGTTTCGTGAGTTGATTTCTTCTTTTTCAAGTTTGTTCTTTTTTAGCAAAAAAAAAAATTTAATTAGAAAGTCATATTTTAATTCCTCAAAAATTGAATACTATTCATGTATTTGTGCTTGGGTTTAAGTTTGAAGAGGTTAAGTCAGAGTTCTTCCTATGGCCAATTGAAATAAGCGAGCAGCCTACCCAAAACTTGATAATAGTTATGTTTTTATTGGTTTAATTTTTATAAATTCGTTTACATTCAATTGATTACAAATACCTCTATTAAAAATACTATTTTTAAATCTATAAAGTATATAAGATGAAGACCAAGGTTTAGGATATAAATGTAATTAATCCATTCTATTGTTTTAATCTTTTAAATGAAAAGTTTTAAGCTAAAGTGCTATAAATGACTAAATGTATATGAAATGTATTTTTGCAGGTTTCTTTTTGACATGGATTCAACTAGGCAAAACCATTTGAACTCGATTAAGTTGTGGCCACCAAGCCAAGGGACTAGGCACATACTTGTGGAGCGGATAACCAAAAATCTCACCACGCCATTGATTTTATCCAGGAAGTATGATCTTGTAAGTAAGGAAGAGGCTGAAGAAGATGCCAAGAGAATAGAAGCTGCAGCCTTTGAAACGGCGAACCAACTAATGGCGATGACGCTTCTGCTGTTCAGATTTATGCTAAAGAATCCAGTACACTCATGGTGGAGGCTGTGAAAAGAGGTCCTAGAGCAAAAGAAGAACAACAAGAAGTTACGATTGAAACAACTACATCAGAGCAAAGGCTGTTTTTGACATTTCGAAATATTAAGCAGGAAGAATAGAGGTCACATTTTAGGTATGACCTTACTATTTTCTCGATCAACAAGTGAATCAAATATCCCAAAATCGTTGATAACACTAAAATTACCAACAGAACCTTATCAAACATACAAATTTTTAGGGGTGCAAATGAGCCGAGCTGCTCACGAGCTACTTGAGCTCGGCTCAGTAAAAGCTCGAAACGAGCGGAGCCTTATCCTTCCTCAAACACTTTATTTGAGTCTATGAAATGGACTAAATTGGTATGTTTTCTACTTGAGCTTTTTCCCTTAATCTTCCTTAGCCCATTATCCTTTTATTGGACTCCAGGCTTTAGGATATGAACATTAGGAGTTAGTGTTTGAGTTTTCTTAGGCGGCACAGATTTTATTTAAAAATCCGTTATCCTTTTTATGTTCTAAGTCATACCTTTAATGCATATGCAGAATGGAAGCACATAGGCGATTTAGCTATATAAAGGATGAAGTTGTTATCTTTGAACAAACATGTAAGCCGGCTAATGGATCTTGAGTTGGTGTTTTTGGTGATGTGAAATGTATTTTTCCTTATAAAAGTTGCTACGTGATACCTAAATAGGTTAATATATCCCAAGTTATAAACGACTTAAATCGTTTCACATACGCGCAACGTGCGTCCGTGATACATGTTGTCTCATGTACGATTTTCCTCTCCATTGACGTAGTTTTTCTTTGTACCCGTATTTGGTTGAGTTTTTCTTGTGCAAATCATACATTGTAGATTTTGTTACGTAATATTGATTTTTCAACCCCGGGACACTCCCGGGTACTCAGCTAGTATATATATATTGCAAAGGGATTAATCATACATGTCATACTCTTATGCAATCTCTCTTTTGAGAGATGCCACATAGGATGTGATGTGGCAAGTATAAACCAATTAAAAAAAATGAATAAATATGATTTAACATAATCTATTATAATCTTTAAGCTAATCTATTAAATATGTAATCTACTAAATTTAAATATTAAATCTTTATTATTTTTTCTCTCATGTTTCCTCCCATAACTTTTAAACGTTAATATCCTTTATATACGAGATTTTTTAAAGAAAAAAATTACATCAAATTAACGAGCGTTTTATTATCTTTCCAACGAGTACCATAATGCTATATAAAAAACGAAGAAAAAAAATGACTATTTTTTGTAATCCGACAGGTATTGTGTCGGGTTTGGGATTAGTTTAAAAAAATGTGGGTTTGGGTCGGGTCTGGGATTAGGTGATATCCGACCCGATTACCCGAAACAACATAACCAAATACCCGAACCACATACCCGATCATATACTCATGAATTTTTTAACGCATCACATAACCCTTAGACTAATGCGTTCGATATTTCAATAATTAACTTTTTTTTTTATTTCATGTTAGTTCTTTTTCATATGTTCGATTACAAACTTCCGAATTCATTTGTAATGGCACTAGATTTATACCCCGACGCAGAGATTCGTTTTTTTTATATTTAAATATGATAACTTATGGCAGAGATTTGTTTAAAATAATAATAATAATAATAATAATAATAATATATTTTATTATGTCATATTAGATATTTCAACCCGGGGAGCTCCCGGATAAAAACTAGTATATATATATATTAGAATGTTTTTTTTTGTGTCAGATTTTTATTTTAGTAAAATTGAATAATTTAAAAGCAAAGTTGCATTCTAATATTTATGTATCCAGTTCTGGTTTTACTTGATGATTATAGTACTAAACTTTTTTTTATTTTAATGTTCGGTTTATACAAAATAATAATAATAATAACAACAACAGCAACAATAATAATAATTTGAATTTAGTTGATTTCATTATTGTTATACTTTTTAAAATTTAATGGTTTTCAATATTTATTAATTATCCATGAATCATGACCTGTAAGGATGAGTGGTCTTTTATACTTAAAGGAAGTTCTATAATCATTCACTAAAATTAGTTTTTAGACTGAATTATAAGTTTTGTCCTTTAACTTTGTACCAGATTGCAAGGCATGATCTTTAACTTTAAAATTGATTGGTTTTGTCCTTTATGTATTAAAATCTTGCACGTTATGTCCTTTGTTGCTAACCCAGTTAATTTTTTTTCGTTAAGTGGAGGGTAAAATTGTCTTTTTACCCATTTATTTAGAAAAACATTTTAAAATTAAAAAAAAAAGAATTATATATATATATATATATATATATAGGTAGAGGATCCGGTAAGAAAATTGTTTTGTGTAGGAAGTGTAGGAAGAGTTTTCAACCGTTGGATCAAATCTGATTAAATATTTAGATCAAGGGCATAATAGACTTTTTAGTCATTTTATTAATTATCAAAACCCACAAATTTAGCAACAAAAATTATGGATTTTAATGAGATTCAATTATCTAAAATAACTAATTCTTCCACACAATATTCAATCCCTCAACAATCAATCGGTTCTTCATTTTTTTACAATTAATCGATGATGGCAGAAGTTTTTCAAGATCTTTCGAATGGTAAGTCTTGTTTTATTTTTTTAGATCATTTTGATTTGTATGAGGTTTATTCAGATTTGATAAAAAGTCTACATTTTTTTTATTATAATCAGATTTGAAGTCGTATAGATCGATTCCATCTGTATAGGAAGTTTTTTATGTTTTTTTTATTTTATTTAAAACACTACAATAAAAACACCATCTACAAAATTATCTAAAACCAAAAACTTAGATGTTCTAACGAGTAAACACTGAATAAAACACTATTTTAAAACACTACTATAAAAACACCATCTACAAAATTATCTAAAACCCAAAACTTAGTTGTTTTAACGAGGAAACAAACGTATAATGTTTCATATTATATAAACACTGCATAAAACACTATTATAAAACACTATTATAAAAGAACACTATAGATATTAGGTTTATTTGATTTGTTGTTAGTGATAAGAAAGAAGAAGATAGTAAAAGACCTTCGTTGATATTGACAGAGAGATAGAGAGAGGGGTGAGTAAAATAGGATATATTTATTAATTATGCTTGAATTAAGGAGTGGTTAGTAGATATATAAATTAAAATGACTTTTCTACCCTCTTTTAAAACACTAATTAGACCATCCTACCCCTAACCATTAATTTATAATTAGTATAATATTAACTAACCTAAACTTTTAATCTAAACCATAAATTTTTAGATCAAACGGTTGAAAACACTTCCTACTCTTCCTACACAAAACAATTTTCTTACCGGAACCCTACCCTATATATATATATTAATACCCCTCTCTCTCACATTCATTTATCACTATCACCACCACCTACCTCCATCCCCACACCACTATCACCTTCATTCACCACCTGCCACCGCCACCGCCACCCTACACCACCTACCACCACCACCCCAAACCTCTCATCTGTTTAAAGAGAGAGAGCAAGAACCGGGGAGAGAGAAAGAGAAACGTAGACGAGAGAGAGAGGGGGGCTGTAGGGAGAGATGGATCGAGCAGAGAGAGGGAGAGAGAAGAGGAGACAGTGACGATGGTTGTGGTGGCGTTTCGCAGAAGTGTTCTGACCACCGTGCACAGAGCCGGTGGGACTAGGGTTCTATTAGGGCTCTGATTAGGTGTGGGATGGGGGTGAAAGGGTTGACTGTGAAGTTGTGGATGTGGGTTTTTGGCCAAGGAACGGAATTCGGTGGAGACGTAAAGTTCTAGAGCTGCAAGGGACGGAAATTGGTGCCGCCATTGAAGTGCAATTGGAGGTTTGGCTTGTGGTGTTTAGAAGAGAGAATTGGGGGTGAAGGGGTTGACTTTTGGGGGTGAAGGGACTTTTGGGTGGGTTTGGGCTTCCGGTATGATTGACCCAAATCATTCTCAAGGCTAAAAGTTGGTTCATTCTCAAGGCTAAAAGTTGCTTTTAGTTTCACTTCCATCCGGGTTCTCTTTTTTCCTTTTCTTATTCTTGGGTTTTTTTGCTTTATACGTAAGGCCGGATTTGGTCTCGTTTTCATCTGGAAGACCGTCTTTTATCTCAACTTTACCAGTTGTAAGGCCAGATTTGGTTTCGTTTTCATCAGATTTGGCTTGATTTTGAAGAGTGGTGGGCGGTGGTTGGTGTGGGGTGGGTGAAATTTGATGCAGGAGGATGATGCGTGGTTGTGTTGACAAGAAAGGGAGCGGAAGAAGAGGGGTTACGATGGTGTGGTGGAGAAGGGAGGTGAGGTGGTGGCTGCAGGTTGGTGTGGGATGGGTGGTGGCGGTGGCAAGTGGTGTGGAGGTGGAGGTGGGTGATGATAGTATGGATGGAGGTGGGTGGTGATAGTGTGGATGGAGGTGGGTGGTGCTGGTAAATAGCAGAGAAAGAGAGGAGAGAGAGAGAGAGAGAGAGAGAGAGAGAGAGAGAGAGAGAGAGAGAGAGAGAGAGAGAGAGAGAGAGAGGGGGGGGGTATTAATATATAAAATTCTTTTTGTTTTAATTTTAAAATGTTTTTTTAAATACATGGGTAAAAAGACAATTTTACCCTCTACTTAACGAAAAAAATTAACTGGGTTATCACCAAAGGACAAAACGTGCAAGATTTTGAAACATAAAGGACAAAACCAATCAATTTTAAAGTTAAAGGACAGTCGTTGAAAAATGGTATAAACTTAAAGGACAAAACTTGTAATTCAGTCTAGTTTTTATTTTCTTAGGTCATGGGGTATATTTTAACTCCACCTAAATGTTAAATCCTCTACTTTTTCCATTTTTACACTATTTCACTTCAGGGAAATGGTTTAACACTCTTTAACTGTACCTCATCCCTTAATTTTCTCTCTTTTTATTCTTGTTAACATGTTAACCTATGGCCACTTCAACGCCCCTCAATACGGGAAGGAAGTGATATAAAATGAATATTGAAATGCCACATCAACGTTGACACCCTTAGTGTTTGCAAAGTTATGGATTCGATATGGTTCAGTTTTGGTTTTTGTTATTCACTTTTTAACAAATCAAATGATTAAAATAAGATATCGTCGCATGACAATTGGTTCTAAGATCAAAACATATAATTTTTTTTTTCTAAGATGATGCTTTATGAAAATTAGCTAGTACATGAAAATTGGTTCTAAACTGTTTGTTTTCTTTGTATTTCAATATGCTTCAGCTAATATGAATGATCAAATCAGCCCAACATATTCAAGTGCATTATTTAAATTGTTCATTCATGAACCCAACAAATTTTATATCGTGTGTATGCTAAATTGCGTAATATAACGATGTCAATACAACCACCAAGATGTTGATAGTAGGTTTGAGCCTGATATCATCACCTTATTCGGTGTGTAATGAATCTTTATTTCATATATGTTTCAAGGAAGAATGATAAATACATTTAGAGTTAATAGCCAAAATCGTCCCTGAGGTTTGGTGGTTTTTGCCACTTCTGCCCAAAAATGAAACGTGCTACAACTGGGTCCGTAGGCTTTTGTTTTTTTGCCAATTTCGTCCTTAAAACTAACCCAGTTAATTTTAGACGTTAAGTGAAGGGGCATTTCTGTCTTTTTGCTTGCCCCCTTTTAAATACCCTTAGATCAGACGATTTCATCACAAACCTCTTCATATCCCTTCATAATCGTCCCTGAGGTTTAACCCTAATCCAAAAAAACACTTCCAAATCATCTTGAACTGCAACGATGAATGAGATGTGGTGTGTACGACCTAAAGATTCCAACTTCGATCCTGTATCTGAATATGGTATGTTCGTGTAATTTCTTTTAAAAAAATTGATGATTTATGTTATTAGGGTTAATAATAATCAGTGTGCTTGACAAAATGCAGGTAAGAACCATGATCGTTTCACTTTGGAAATACACCATAAAGGCGACTTCAGTGATTTCATAGAAGAATACCTAACATACCAGGGGGGTACTGTTGACTATGTTGACAAGGTTAACTCTGACCTATTTTCTCTGATTATTTTGAACGATATGATGGTGACATTAGGTTATTGTGAGGAAGATGAAATAGTTTACAATTTTAGGATTCCTGGAGAAGACCTACTTTTAGGTTTAAGACCATTGACATGTGACAGTGATGTTCTTAGGTTGCTAAAGTATGTTGAAAGTAATAAAGTGATTCAAATATATGTTCAACATGTTAGACAAAGTCAGAAAAGTCAGACTCCAACAAAACCTGTAACAAAACCTGAAATAGTAAATGTAGATTCTGAAAGTGAGGAGGATGGTGAGGGTATTGGCAATGGTGAGGGAAGTGGAAGTGGGAGTGATAGTGAAGATGTAGGGTATGAGCCAAGTTTTGAGGGTAGTGAGAGTGATGAGGGTAGTGATGAAGTAACTGATGAGGGTAAAAAAAGGAAACATAAGGCTAAAAAGGGTAGTGCTAATGCAGGCAAAGATAAGGCTAAAAAGGGTAGTGCTAGTGGTAGTGAAGATGAAAATGATTCTGATTACATTGTAGATGAAGATAACCTAGTGAATGAGCCTGATGTAGACATGGCTGAGTTTAGAGCTGCTGTTGATTTTGACATCAGTGATAAAGAGACAGATAATGATCAAGATCTAGGTGGTGGAATTGATGGTGAGGAGGTTGATTTTGAAAACTTTGACAGTCTTAGTGATGAAGAGAATGATACCAAATTGCAAAGAGCTGCTAGGAGAGTTAGGAAAAGGATGAGAAAGACTAAAACAACTGATGACTGCCCATTTTATGTTAGCCAAACTTTCAATTCTAAGGAAAAAGTAAAGGAGCTGATAAAAGATCATGCAATTCATACAAGGAGGCAATTGTATATGACCAAAATGACAAAGTGATAATTCGTGTAATATGTTTGGGTGGCAATGTGAATATGGATAATTCTGAAGGAGGTCAATATGACAAGTTAACTGGTGATGGTGGTAGGTGTGAGAATCAAGAGAAGAATAAAGGTAGTGGTGGGGCCCAAAAAGCATGTGTATCCAAAGATGCCAAATGTGTGGAATCTCAACAAGTGGGTGGGGGCAGTAATGATGGTGAGGGTACTTCTGTAAATTCCACCAACCCTAAACCTAAAAAACAAACACCAATACCAACATGCCCATGGAATTTATATGTTTCAAACCTAAAAAAAGAAGGCTCATGGAGTGTTAGGACATACCACAATCTTCATACATGCTTGCAAACCAGAGATGTTAATCTGTGCACAGTAAGCTGGTTGGCAAAACAGATTGAACCTCAAATCAAAGTGAATCCTAGTATACCAATAACAGCTCTTCAAGAAGAGCTGCAAAAGAAATTTCAGGTTCAAGTGACTGTGCATCAGGTGTTTAGGGCTAGGCAGATGGCATATGACAAGTTAATGGGGCATTATAAGAAACAATATGAGAAGCTGAGGGAGTATGGTGAAGAGTTGTTGAGGTCAAATCCAGGGTCAACAGTTAAGATAGATGTTGAACCACTATGTAACCCTGATAGTCCAACTAGGCAATTTAGAAGGATGTACATATGCTTGGCTGCATTGAAGGCTGGATTTAAACTAGGAGGGAGGTCACTGTTGGGGCTTGATGGATGTATGCAAGAGATGGGAACTTACTGGAATTCCATGTAGGCATGCAGTGGCCTGCATATGGAACCTAGCATTGCATGGAAAAGGTGATGGCATTATAGAGAAATGGGTGGATAAGGTCTACTGGTTAGATGCATGGAAAAGTGTGTACAACAACACCATTGACCCAATTAATGGTATGTTCAATCATCTTAGCTGGCCAATTTTATGTTCAATTTACTTAGACTTTTAGATGTTGAATGTTAATATTATAAATTCACTGCAGGTATGGACTTGTGGCCTATTTCCAGATGCCCTACTACCTTACTTCCTCCCAAATTTCACAAGCAGGCTGGTAGACCAAAGAAAAAGAGGAAGAAGTCTGCAGAAGAGATATTTGAGTTAAGTCAAAAGAAAGGCAAAGAGAAGATGGATGTGGAGGTTGAAAAGTTAAGCCAACAGATTCCACGTACTGGTATAATTCCAAGAAAGGGCAATTCAGTCACTTGTGATCTTTGTAAACAGAGGGGGGCATAATAGGAGGACCTGCAAAAGAAGGGGTGGTGCTGCAAACACTGCTGCTGCTGATGGAAAGAAGGCTGGAAAGAAGGCTGGAAAGCAGGCTGGGAAGAAGGCTGGAAATCAGGCTGCAAAGGAAGGGACTGGTGATGCTGGGGCTGGAAAGCAGGTTTAGTTGTTAGCTGGTTGAAACTGTTTAAGGTTGGGTCATTTTGGTAGTGTTATGTGTCAAACTGTTTAAGGTTTATTATGTTTTATGTTATGGGTCAAGGTCTACTTTGTTATGTTATGTTATGGGTCAGTGTCTAATATGTTCTGTTGATGGGTCATGCACAATGGTTGTTAACTCTGTTTTATGTTATGGGTCAGTGTCTACTTTTGGTTGTTAACTATGAACAATGTTCAGACCTTCTTTTGGTTAATGGAACTTAGTGTTATGTGCATGTTTGTTTGTATGCCTTAATGGGTCAATTTGATATTTGTATGTTGTATGCCTTAATGGCCTTAATGGGTCAATTTGTTTCTGTTCTCCTTAGATCATCCCAAACATAAACATTGCATTACATTTCATAATTAGATCATCCAAAACATACATAATTAGATCATCCCTAACTTAAACATTACATTTCATTCTAGACTACTAGGTTACACATCATGTTCAGTGTAATACATAATACAGGATGAAAATTAGCCAACTTAGGAACAACATTGTTTTGAGCCTCTTGTTCTCCTTGGTCATTTTTCTTGCATAATCTTCAAGCATCAAGTTTTTGTTAGCCAATAACCTTGCATTTTCTTCCTGTCTGTTCAAAGAGCTCAACAGTTGACGAATGGCATCAAGAGCTCTTTCACACATTGGTCCTTCAGCCCAAGCAACAAATCCACATCTTCTAACCTATCAATTGACATAAATTTAGAGTCTTGCATTGTTTTCCCCAAATTATAAAGAGTTGAATTGCACAAACCTGGTTATTGCAGCAATAAAATCGTCTACCTGGGTTTTGCACGGTCCACGATGTGCGAATCCGGGTTGTTGATCCACATGGGCAAAGCATGTTTGAAACGGGTTGTGGATTGGAGGTCGATTTAGGGCTGATTGTTAGGGTTTTATGGCTGGAGTTCGATTAGGGTTCATGGGGTTATAAAGAAGATGACTCGTCTGATTTAAAGGGGTTTTGAAAGTGTGGAACCCAAAAAGACAAAATTACCCCTAGACTTAACGTCTAAAATTAACTGAGTTTGCTGTCAGGGACGAAATTGGCAAAAAAACAAAAGCCTACGGACCCAGTTGTAGCACGTTTCATTTTTGGGCAGAAGTGGCAAAAACCACCAAACCTCAGGGACGATTTTGGCTATTAACTCAATACATTTATGTCATATTATTTTATATATTTTGATATAAGTGATGAAGATATATTATTTTATAAAGTTTTATCATAATTTGTTTTATTTGATGACATGTCATAACGTCATGCTTCGCATAATCTAACTTTACACATTGTGTTTCGTATAATCTAAATTATACATTGGGTCATGATGAAACTACCGCTTTGCCCTTCTCTTGATCGCAGGCGATGTCTAGCATGATTTCAACCTTGTCTGGGTGGAAGGGGTATGATGAGACCTTGAAAACGTTGCTAAGGTGTAGGGTTTGTTCTTTTAATTTAGTGGTGGTAGGATGGGCAAGTTTTATAACGTGTTTCAGTTGAACTTGGCCAAATTTATTTCTTGCCACGTTGTCATTTTATTATAAACTAGTTTTTGGTCTGACCTCGCGTTGCGGCGGTCTCAATCTGATTTTAAATACAAGTAATGATGTACCAACCAGATTATTTTATAACTTATCAAATTAGTAAACTAAAAATAAAGAAAGTTTTAGTTTTAACTTTACTGACCCAATAAAATAAAATTAAAAAAAAAGTCCGTATGATGTTATCACGTGATGCGGCATAACTCATAAACTTATAGCATACAAAATACACTTTTCAATAAATAATTTATTATAGTTTTCACTTTTCTTTAAAGAAAAAAGATTTTTTTCACCCCTGCAAATCCCATTATCTAGCGGTGAAGATCCGGTTTTATGGCACAACAACCACCATAAACATTTATTGTGTGTACAAAACAATCTACCCACTCTAGAAAATGAATACTACATTGTGCTTTAAACACCCACACATACCCTCTTTATCTCTCCTTCTTTACTTTACCCAAACACCACTCTTTCTGTCTGTACTCTCCCTTTCTCCACACATAACCGCCATCTCTCTTTATCTTCCTCATGATTAATTATGTCCATCCACTATTGTCTCTCTCACGATATGGTCACCACGCCACATCTCTCTACTCTTTCTCAACTATAACAATCGTCGGATTGAGCAGATCTGAAACCACCACCAGTCCACCACCCATTGTTCACTAAAGGATATCGTGGATTTCATCTCAAAACCATGAGTTTTGTCGGCTTGGTGGTCACCTCTGCTCTACCCATCTTTCTTCTATCTTCCTGTTGCCTTTGTCTCTCTTGTAATAAACCCAAAGTTTGTTGAAACAGAAACGTGGATGAGATGGAAAAGAGAAACATGGGATTGGTGTGCCGAAAGCAGATCCTTTGAATAAAGATGCAATGCAAAATGGTAATGAGAAACAAAAAAAAAAAAAAACCATAAACAATCGATATCTGAAATGGTAGTTGGTTCAAAAAGGATACAAAAGATTATAAGCATTGTTGCAGTGGCAGATCTAGGCCACAAATTCAGTAGTAACGTTTTTCATTTTTTTCATTTTAGTAGCAACGTTTTCCAAATTTCGTAAAAAAAAACTAAATTTTCCACTAATTTTTCACTACGCGCGCGAAAGTTGAGCCGCAACGTCCGCGACCCCTAGTTAAAGCCTATGTCCGCCCCTGCATTGTTGGTAAGATTCAAACTGCACAAAAGGCGGCAGGATAGCCATCATGGCTAACTTCAGTTACTTCGGATGTTGTACAAGGTTGGACAGGATTGAAGATGCAGATGGTCATCGGAGGCCACAACACAAGTCGTGTAACCTCCGACACCACCGCCATCAACTAACACCCATATCGGAACCCAAACCACAGACTGTGTAATATCGGAACCCAGATCCCCAAAGAAACGGCCGACCAATGAGGCCTGCATGTGGCCGTGGCTAGGAATAGCGTATATACGACCGACCGATGAGGCCTGCATCATCTGTGTTTGGTTTTTTTAAAGTGTTTTTGTTTTCCCTAATTAAATAAGAAGAATGAAATTAAAAAATGTTAATTGCACTCTTCATGTCACTTTCATATTCCTTTCTATCTTTTTTTTACTGTAATACTCTTTATAACAACAACCAATATATATTTTTAATAGCAGGCTTGATGAAGCTGGAGAAGAAGAGGGCAGATGGAGCTGATTTATTGGGTCTGAAAATTACATAATAGTTGTTACTTTAATCCTTTATGTATACTAATAAGATGTTCATTAGGGATCAATCGATTTAGCTACGAGGTTCATTAGGGATCAATCGATTTATCTTGGTTAATTGCCCCTAACTCAAGAATAAAAAACTTAAACAAAGGTTGGGTATGGTGGGTTCTACCCCTTATATTTGCGAGATAGGGGGTGCATTTACTAATCACAAAGTTAAAACTTAAACAAAGGTTGGGTATACATGTACCCCCTCAATTACTAAACGTACATATTGTAACACCCCAACCGATGGCGGAAACATTGAGGTGTCACGTAGTGACGATTGTTCAATAGCTCATGGACTAAAAATGTAAATTTGAATACATTGAATTTAATAATTTATTACATTGAAAGAAATACAACAATTACGACTAGCAATCTAAACTAAGATACAGTAATCTCAATCTAAGTCTAAGTTCCAAACGCTTGGAAGTAATCTCATAAGAACCTGAAACATGTACGAAAATGATTTGGTCAATACAAAATGTATTGGTGAGCATATCCTGTTTGAATAAATATAGTAGGAAAAATGTTTAGCAATTCATGTGCGGTACCATTTGCAATTATGTAATAAGTAATATCCGTTCAAAACCAAGCCTATGAATAATGACTAACACATGACTAACCAAATGAATAATGAATTAACAAGACAATGACCCAGATTCTCTCAACAGAGTCTCAAGGGGGTATACCATAGTACTATTCATTGAAATGCTAGGCCGCAGAACGGTTAATGATTTTGACAAGTCATAGACACACCA
Organism: Ambrosia x helenae; assembly: GCA_030844895.1. Lineage (NCBI taxonomy): Eukaryota > Viridiplantae > Streptophyta > Magnoliopsida > Asterales > Asteraceae > Ambrosia > Ambrosia x helenae. The sequence continues at coordinate 29,755,052 of CM061227.1, read as the reverse complement.
ATTAACATAAAGCAAACACACATGAGAATTGCATTTAGTAAAATAAATAGAAACTTGATAGTAAGTACATGAGTCACCCCAGAATAGTAAAACAGTAAAAAGGGGAAAGATATACTCACCTTGATTGTTATGATTTGAATCAATGTTTTATGCTTGAACCTTAAATGCATAGAGTAGCTTGACAAGAATTTCTAACGACGCACTCTGAATTTAAGATAAGCTAAGTATAAATATATTCAGAGATAAATTTCACGATAGGATTCGTGGACTCAATGATCGTCCGGCGGTAAAGACCTTTACGACTCTTTATAACGGGTTAAAAACAGATATTCGTTCAGGTGTAGGTTAGGATTTACGGATTTTATTTGCACTTGGACAAATATAATACAACAAATAACCATATAGTTACTAATATTTTTAAATTAAGTACTGGTTATTTCCAAATAACCATATAGTTACTAATATGTTTAAAAAAAAAACTTGCTTTAATAACTAATGTACTGGTTATTTCCAAAACACCATGTTTTTTTATGTAATATATTATGTTTAAATGAAACTTCATTTTGTGGTTACTTGGTAGATACGACCAACACATCTAGTGGTCAAAATGAGATGAAGTTTGACTTGTAATTTAAGTAGCTTAGTTGCCGAGATATAATAGGATTAGAATTTAAAAACTCAAAACAAAAGCATCCATTTTAAAACTCAAAACACACACACGTTTGTGCATACTACCTACACACTTGACAGAGACCAATACCAAACCTTACTTTTGTATTAAAGCAAATTGTATGTTCATTTTTCTTTGAAACCAACTTTAGATTTAGTGGTACTTTAGTCGCCGGACCAAATCACGATTCAAACGACTTAAAGCATACGAAACAGAAGCAAAGGGTATCGATCACTACCTTAACAGTATGATAATAATAGAAGTTCACGGTAGTGTACGGGTGCATGGATCGTACTGAACTGAACGGCATGCGGGTGCGAGAACCAATGGTGACAACGAAAGCGGTGATCGTGATGAACTGGTTTGTTGGTAGCGCTACGGTGATGAGACTGTAGTTCAAGGGAAATGTGGTAGCGATGAGCCTAAGGGCGGCGGTGAAGGTGGTTCCGACCGGGTGTGGATGAAGCGTATGGTGGTGATGATTGGACCGGAGGTGTTCGAGGTGAATTTGTTTGGTGTGGGTTTGCGAGTGCTCTTCAGTTATAGCCTTCTAACATTAATATGATTAACCGTTATATGTTTAAGTGATAATTGTCGAAACATAGTCTTTGATTTCGATGGCCGGTTACATGAAATAATGATGAGCCGTTATTCAATCTTCATCAATATGCATGAAGAGAATTTAAGGAAGAAGAAAGGATTTGAATTAATGTACCAAAACTACCAAGTCAACTTTTCGTATGTTTTAAATATTATTATTAATATTATTATTATTATTATTATTACTTAATAATACATATCTAGTAAAAGAAATGATCAATTTAATCGGTTCCATGATCTAATTGTCCCATTTTACATCTAAAGAAATCGATTATTTAATATTATAGAGTTTTGAATATTCGGGTATTACAGTTCTACCCCAATTGTTACGTTAAATTATGATTTATGTGTTTTTTTTTTCCATTTTGCGTTATTGTCACTTTAGGTCTCCAAAAGTTATAATATACTAGAAAAAAATCACAAATGTTACAGTCTCCCCTACTTTAGAAAATTTCGTCTCGAAATTTCTTTTAAGTGGCGGTTACTACGAAACAAAAGGCGTCGTAAAAGTCAGCTGGTTTTTTAAAAGGAAATTTCATCATTTATGACTCGACAAAATTTAAAATAGTTATCTAATATCCAAAGTAAAAGTTCCAAAATCTTTGACAGTTGACTCAAAGTTAGAAAGTTGATAGTTTAAATGAAAAATGTTTTAGGGATGTGTAAATGGTGAGGGCAGAGGTACTAATGAAGCAGTCTCCCCTACTTTAGAAAGGTTTATGACTAAATGTTGTTAGAGTATGCAGCAGGTATCCAAATAATTGAGTGTGTAAGAGTATACAAGGTTCGTGTTTTCTGTGTGGGTGGTTAAGAGAAAAACTCTAGGATGACGAATTAAAGCTCGTGTAAGAACGTTCTTATCGAAAATTCTATCTATTAGTCAACTATCTAATGAAGAGGTAATTATAAAGTAATGGGTAGGTTCTTGGTTAGACTCCTAGTCCGCTCCCGCAGTATCGTTTATGCTTATATATAGGGTGTACCGCAGCTGACCCACCATACTCCCGATACTTTGGACTCGTAGCGATTATCTACCAACAGCCTAAATAGAATTACACACCACCCTCATGTACCTGTAAATCCATGATTGCGTTCCGGACCGTAATCATCGATTTACCTTACACTAGGGTGTTATGCTTTTCCATAACCCTATCCTAAGTAATACTAGAAACAAATGCGTGCAATCAGGATATGCTAAGTAATTGATACTGCAATGAAACAATGACATGGTTAGAGGTCCTTCCCTTTTGGGTTTACCCTTTAACCGTAATGAAAGTAACATGTAAGTAATAGACATGGTTAGAAGTTCTTCCCTTTCGGGTTCACCTTCAACCGGTAAATTTCTGTTCACATCGTTGGGCTCTAAACACCTATATTGATAAACTCCGAGATTTACACCGTTCCCCTCGGATTAAAGAAATACTCTAATCCGAGTCGTACGTGGGCACTGGCTTAGATCCCATACGAGTTATCAACTAGTATGTTCGTTGGCCATGACGATGAACAAAATAATGTAAAGTATAACAGGGTTTTGCTAAAAACAGTCAAGAAAATATGCATACCAAATATACGCCCATGTAAGTATATAAGTATAGCATAAAATTTCGATTGAAAGAATAGTATAATATAAATCGAGTAAATCGTTCAAAATGAAAGTAAGCGAGTTAAATTAATGCTCAAAAACCAATGTTGTAAGAGTAACTACTAATAATTAGTGCGAAAATAGTTGCGAATAACGCGTGAAAATAACCACCAATAGAAGAACAAAACGAGAGTAAGATAAATAAGATAATGTGCGAACGTAACTATAGAATGGTGTAAGAATAATAATGATATTTACTGTAAATAAAAGTGCACGGAACAAGTGTATAGCCTACTAGCATGCGAGTTAAAATTTAATAATTTTACATATATACGTTATACTATAAAAGACATTTAGCAACCTTCTGATAAGAGAGTATGTCCATTATTTTGTTAGACCAAAAGTTTTGCGACTGAAAGAGTGCGAGTGTAAAAAGATAACTTTTTAATAACCGGAGAATGTTTTAGGTTCAAAACAGGTTCACTTGAAAAGTTTTTGTAGGTACACATTTTCATGTGTTTACGAGAAGTCGAATTTGAAAAATGTTATAAGGCTTATTATTAGTTGCAAATTTCTCCCGAAAATATATATTGGATACGTTATATGAAAACAAGCAGATTTACATTTGACTTGTAAAATATGCAATACAAGCTTATAAAATGCAAGATGAAATCATTTTATGAAGTATGTGTAGATCTAATGTGTTTTAAAAGACCAAGATTTAGAATGGCGTGAAGGTTGTGAATGATCCCAGATGCCTTGACTAATTTTGGAAAATAAAATTTTCTATATTAAAACATTTTTTAATCTTGTAGGTTGAAAAGTCGAAATATTTTTTTTTTAATTGTTATGAAATGTTGAGAAAATCTAAGTGTTACCCGTTAGGACTGTGTAAACTTGAAACCTTTTAATTGTCAACCTTTTACAAAATTTATACAATGAAAGATCGTTTGTTTGTAAGGATCGTTAAGGCATCTCTTTGGACTCATATCGGGCCATTTGTTTTAAAGCACAAGGTGCATATGAAGTGTGTACTAATCAGGCGTATAGGCTTTGTGAAAAGACATACAAGATAATTTACTAAGTTAATCGTTTTAGAGAGTATTGTACTAGTGCGTATCATGTAGGTAGGCATTTATGTATGAGTTTAATCTGACTAAGAAGTGCTAACTAATGGTAGTTGGCTATGGCTCAAGTGACTGGGTGTAGCTATAATAATATTAAATAATTAAATATTTGAGGATATATTGTGTTGGGAGTATTCTAAGTCATAATTTAAGGATATACTGACTTCGATCAAGTAAGTTCATGGAGATATAAAACAGGTTGAATAATAAGTTTGGGAAAACATGATCATTTTTAACTGTATGATGACGCAACATTCCTAAAATCAGAATGTGGTCGAAGTTAAACACAGAGTTTAAAACTTAAGTCGTGGGTAAAACCGTTTTAATGCAAAAAGAGTAATACCTTATAGTGTAAAAGTCACAAAGCATAAGTGAAATAGTGTAAACTTTAATGCGATAATATTACGAGCAAAAAGTTTTAATAATGATGATAAGGAATTCAAAAGCGAATGATCAATGAATAATGGCATATGAAACAACAAGTGATTAAATTGAGTCTTCAAATAATAAACAAATGTAAATATCAATGATATAAAACATTGAAATTATTTCCATAGAAAATTTTGAATAACTCAAGTATTTGAAATTTCCTAGTGACTTGTGGGGGCGTACTTTAGCCTATAAGTGAATGCTTATCCCAAGAGTTCCCAGGTTAGCATACGGGTCCCTCATCTAATTGGGATTTATGCGAAATACCAAGCCTAGACAAAAAACTCAGGATACAGGCGCTCACCCTTTCAGATTGCACGTGCCCCATCACTAGTGAATTCCAAAACTTTAGCGAGATGGAAAAAAAAACGAGATACAGAAATAGATCCTTGAGATATGGATTTCACTCCTAACTCAAAAATGTAATTCAAAATTGAAAACTATTGTGGAATGAAACCAATCACTAAGTTAAGGACATCACTCCCAACTTAGTGGTTAAGTTTCTTTTTGAAAGAAATACTCTTTGAGGTGTGGATGTCACTCTTATCTCAAAGATATATTCCAAATATAAATACCATATAGAGGAGTGAAACAAATCATCAAGGTATGGATACCACTCCTAACTTGATGATATCGTTTCGTTTGTGAAATACGAGCGTCTTCTTCGCCAAGAAAAATATCGAAAGAAGAACGAGAAATAATCATAACGAAAATATCTTGAAAGAAAAATATAAGAATAAGAGAAATATACACGAGAGGACTCGTGAAAGTAAGCTTAGTTATAGACTAGGCTAAAAGGCATTCTAATAACCTAATTCCCTATAACCATGGCTCTGATACCAATCTGTAACACCCCAACCGATGGCGGAAACATTGAGGTGTCACGTAGTGACGATTGTTCAATAGCTCATGGACTAAAAATGTAAATTTGAATACATTGAATTTAATAATTTATTACATTGAAAGAAATACAACAATTACGACTAGCAATCTAAACTAAGATACAGTAATCTCAATCTAAGTCTAAGTTCCAAACGCTTGGAAGTAATCTCATAAGAACCTGAAACATGTACGAAAATGATTTGGTCAATACAAAATGTATTGGTGAGCATATCCTGTTTGAATAAATATAGTAGGAAAAATGTTTAGCAATTCATGTGCGGTACCATTTGCAATTATGTAATAAGTAATATCCGTTCAAAACCAAGCCTATGAATAATGACTAACACATGACTAACCAAATGAATAATGAATTAACAAGACAATGACCCAGATTCTCTCAACAGAGTCTCAAGGGGGTATACCATAGTACTATTCATTGAAATGCTAGGCCGCAGAACGGTTAATGATTTTGACAAGTCATAGACACACCAATTAACATAAAGCAAACACACATGAGAATTGCATTTAGTAAAATAAATAGAAACTTGATAGTAAGTACATGAGTCACCCCAGAATAGTAAAACAGTAAAAAGGGGAAAGATATACTCACCTTGATTGTTATGATTTGAATCAATGTTTTATGCTTGAACCTTAAATGCATAGAGTAGCTTGACAAGAATTTCTAACGACGCACTCTGAATTTAAGATAAGCTAAGTATAAATATATTCAGAGATAAATTTCACGATAGGATTCGTGGACTCAATGATCGTCCGGTGGTAAAGACCTTTACGACTCTTTATAACGGGTTAAAAACAGATATTCGTTCAGGTGTAGGTTAGGATTTACGGATTTTATTTGCACTTGGACAAATATAATACAACAAATAACCATATAGTTACTAATATTTTTAAATTAAGTACTGGTTATTTCCAAATAACCATATAGTTACTAATATGTTTAAAAAAAAACTTGCTTTAATAACTAATGTACTGGTTATTTCCAAAACACCATGTTTTTTTATGTAATATATTATGTTTAAATGAAACTTCATTTTGTGGTTACTTGGTAGATACGACCAACACATCTAGTGGTCAAAATGAGATGAAGTTTGACTTGTAATTTAAGTAGCTTAGTTGCCGAGATATAATAGGATTAGAATTTAAAAACTCAAAACAAAAGCATCCATTTTAAAACTCAAAACACACACACGTTTGTGCATACTACCTACACACTTGACAGAGACCAATACCAAACCTTACTTTTGTATTAAAGCAAATTGTATGTTCATTTTTCTTTGAAACCAACTTTAGATTTAGTGGTACTTTAGTCGCCGGACCAAATCACGATTCAAACGACTTAAAGCATACGAAACAGAAGCAAAGGGTATCGATCACTACCTTAACAGTATGATAATAATAGAAGTTCACGGTAGTGTACGGGTGCATGGATCGTACTGAACTGAACGGCATGCGGGTGCGAGAACCAATGGTGACAACGAAAGCGGTGATCGTGATGAACTGGTTTGTTGGTAGCGCTACGGTGATGAGACTGTAGTTCAAGGGAAATGTGGTAGCGATGAGCCTAAGGGCGGCGGTGAAGGTGGTTCCGACCGGGTGTGGATGAAGCGTATGGTGGTGATGATTGGACCGGAGGTGTTCGAGGTGAATTTGTTTGGTGTGGGTTTGCGAGTGCTCTTCAGTTATAGCCTTCTAACATTAATATGATTAACCGTTATATGTTTAAGTGATAATTGTCGAAACATAGTCTTTGATTTCGATGGCCGGTTACATGAAATAATGATGAGCCGTTATTCAATCTTCATCAATATGCATGAAGAGAATTTAAGGAAGAAGAAAGGATTTGAATTAATGTACCAAAACTACCAAGTCAACTTTTCGTATGTTTTAAATATTATTATTAATATTATTATTATTATTATTATTATTACTTAATAATACATATCTAGTAAAAGAAATGATCAATTTAATCGGTTCCATGATCTAATTGTCCCATTTTACATCTAAAGAAATCGATTATTTAATATTATAGAGTTTTGAATATTCGGGTATTACAGTTCTACCCCAATTGTTACGTTAAATTATGATTTATGTGTTTTTTTTTTCCATTTTGCGTTATTGTCACTTTAGGTCTCCAAAAGTTATAATATACTAGAAAAAAATCACAAATGTTACACATATACTCATGTGAAAGGGGTATAGTGGGTCCTACCCCTTATATTTGCGAGATAGGGGGTGCATTTAGTAGCACCCTAAATAAAATATGGGTGAGTGGGCCCCTTCTCTTCTTCATATTAACTAATGGCAGTTGCTGAGGTTTTGTGAATGCGCAACTGGCAAATGTATTGTAATGTTCGAGTGCAGAGATGTCAAACCTAAGGATGAATGAGATTTGTGGATTTCATTTCTCACCTCTTATCAAATCAACGATGCAATCTATACGGAGACTATAATTTGACCGGGAGCTTAGTGATGGGATTTATATGTTGCATTTGTTATTTTTGTTTTATATTTTTTTTCATGCATTTGTAATTTAGATATGCCACTATACGTTTGTTCTTATTTTTTTACAGTTAATTATTTTCCTTGAAAATCATTGGTTTATATAAAAACGAAACAAAGATGTTATATCGGGGTGTTAAATAACAAAATTTGAGTTAACATGTACGTGTAATTTGAATGTTGTAAATTTCATATGTAATTGGTACCAAAAATTCCTCATTATTTCGGATGTTGGAAATGCTTATGAATTGGACATAACTATGAATGGGGAAGACTACTTTTATCATGTATTGTGGCTTTTCGGATTGGAAGGGTAATACACACAGAGACTTTGTGTCGCCAAATATGTATTTTGAATATTTTTTCTTTTTTTTTTATTATGTTTATGTTTATGGTTTATTATTGTTTTTTTTAAATCAATTCACTCAATTATGATTGCTTGTATGTATACCATTTCTATGATGTTTACCATCGAGTATGTGAATGAAACTGAAAAATGTATTGCGATGTTCAAGTGCGGGGATGTTAGACCCAAGGATGCATTAGATTCATGGATTTCGTTTCTCTCCTATTATCAAAGTATCAACAGTGAAATCTATACCAACATTGTAGCTTCACCGGTTGTTTAGTAATGGGAGGTTGTGTCTTGCATTTTGTTACGCTTTTTTGTTGTCTTTAATTCATGTGTATTAATTCAAATGTCATTATATGTTTGTTGCTATTGTTTTTTATTGTTTGTTGTTTTCTTTTAATTTATTGTTTGTTGTTTTCTTTTAAAAAAATCAGATAATACACAACGAAACAATTAAAGATGTTATATTATGCCAAGTGAATAACAAAATTTGAGTTAACATGTACAATAACTAATCAACTTACGGCGTTATCAAGATCTTCAGTTGGATAAGACGTTATCAAGATCTTCAATATACACATAGTTTAAATGTTGTAATTTTCAGGAACACGTCCCAACGAACGGGTACGGTACTGGTTCAAAATTGTTCACCACTTTAGCATTTTATATAACTAAATTTATAAGCATATAAAATACATGATAACTAGCCAATAAAACCTAAAAGCATACCCAATAACTAAAATTAAAAGGAAATTACCTAAAAACGATGACTTCGGCCTAACTTGAAAGACCGAAGATAGAAAGCATTCCAAACATCCCTAGATAATATTGGGTCCATACCTATTATATTTTAATTAGAAAGAACAAGAAAACAAAGTTTTAGTTCACAAAATTCATTAATGTAATAATCATAAAATACATCTATGCCATACAAGATTATAAGACAGTGTGGAGTGGGTGGCGTCCATCGCCATGTCACCATATAGGGGCGAGAATAGAGAATGTGTGAGTGTTGAAACGTACGGGTGTTAGTCCTATGTGTGTGGAAGCAATTTTCTAGTCAATCAAATAACCCATGTGGAGTTGTGCGTGACCCGCTACACACGGTCTAAATGGCATATATGCATACCATTATGATTCACGCCTAGGAGCGTAAACCTCTCAGAACTATGAGGCGCCATTTGTTAGCAAGACATCAATCCCTCCACATTTCGCAAGCCCAATAATTCATTCTTCTGATACATATAGATTGTTTTTAAACACAAACAATTAGAATATTTATATCGACTTGTCCTATTTTACATTTTGCCCTTTTGCAATTTATTCATTTAGGGCCTGTTTGGTAAATCTCTTAATGAGGCTCTTTTTGTGTCAGCTTCTGAATGGAATGATTAAGGCTGAATCATTAAGATTTGAGATGTTGCTGAACCATTAAGCACTGAAATAGGCTGAACCTTAATTAGACTCTCCTACCAATATGGGACAAGAATACTAACCGTTACGAGGTCCAACTTAATGATTCAGCACTTAACCATTCAAACCTCTTATTGATTCAGCACTTAATCAACCAAACTGCCCCATAATATAACAATAACACAAAACTTCATTCCTATTTTAGTTTATGGGATGTTAGTAGATAACCATGATATATCAAGTGAGAGTTTCGGTAAACATATACTGTAATAGCAAAAGACTAATTGTCAAATCATGTCCAACAACTTACCACAATCAAACAGGATAATTATTGTCTAGAACATTAATAATGGTAACCTTTAGAGAGAATAGAATCCCTTTTAATAAAGGACCTAATTACAGTTAGATCTTTATATTGGTATTGGGAGGCGATTAGGGTCGCAAGATCTTGCATGGCGGCAAAGGAGCGTTACAAAGTTAACAAGTGGTACGATGTTCCTTCTAAGAAGGGTAGGGATAACAACAACAACCATCGATCCAATGTTTCTTCCGGGGAAGTGAAATTTTTCGTATCAAATCTGCCAGAAGGGTGTTCATCGGCAGATCTGGTTGGAGTTTTGAAGGGTTACGCAGAAGTGATAGGAACGTATATTGCAAGGAAACGGGATCGTCTTGGTAAAAGGTTTGGTTTTGTCACGTTCAAGGTTGATAGAAACTTGTCTGACTTGGAGCATCGACTTAAAGATGTATGGATTGGAAGCTATAAGCTTTTCTTATCACCGGCAAAATTCGTGCATGATCCTATGGAGAGAAAGGCGTTTGATAGAGAGTGGCAGCCGGTTACGAAGGATCAAGATGAGGTAGTTGCTGATCCGGTGATGGAGAAGGATAAAGGCAAAGGTGTAGAGCAACATGTTAATGTGGTAAGTGGTTCTCGTTCTTTTTTGGATACTTTACTCAATAAGGAGGCTGGGGTTGGGGTGCCGGAAATAGTTATAGATGGTGATATCGGAGCCTTTGGTGAATTCTATGATTGTGGTTTACTGGTTAAGGTCAAGGGGTATACGGAACTGATGAGTTTGAGGAGTTTATTGAGAGAGATGGGTCAGTATAGCTTTCAGATTCATTATGTGGGTGGTTTTCATGTTCTGTTGGTGTTTCGGGATAAGTCGGAGAAGGATGCTTTTCTTGAACATAAAACGGGTTGGGAGATTTTCTTGGAATCGTGCTTGGAGTGGAATGGGCAGATTCTGGAAGTAGAAAGAATAGCATGGTTAAAAATTTATGGGGTGCCGCTTACGTTATCGAAACCACAAGTGTTTGATGTTGTTGCTTCTAACTTCGGCAAAGTTATACAGTCGGCTCAGTTTGAAGAGGAAGGTAAGGATCTTTCTTATGCTTTGGTTGGGGTTTTAGTTAGTAGGCTGGAACAGATAAGATAGTGTTGTCTTATTAAGTGGCATGATGTTACTTGTAATGTTCTAATTGAGGAGGAGGAGGCGGGTTGGATTCCGGACTGTATTGTGGATTTAGAGGAGGAGGTTGTATGTGATGTGGTTATGGAGTCTCCAATGGTTAATACGGAGCAGCGTAATGAAACGGAGGAGGGGGAGGTAGTCAGGGATAATCATGTAAATGAGGTGGACATGGGGGTGCATGAGAAAGAACAAGATATCCATCATATGCAGTCAAGTCAGGAGCCCAGCAGGATTCAGTGTGAAGGCTCTCGTGTTACTTTTTCTAGAAGAAAGAGACGATTGGGTTCTAAAAAGAAATCGTCTTTGGGTAGAGTTAGTCCCATTTCGAATCCGGATAGGCCGAAGAAGCGTTTATGGGATGGGACTGACCCGTTTGACATTGATAGATTTATATTTCCAGATTTGAGCACTCCCGCGCATAATGTGGAGGATTCCGTTCAAGGTGGGGAGTTTTTTACGCCTGATCTTAACAACGAGTTTCACACGTTTGATGAAGTAGGTGATCTTGAGAATCATATTGAAGAACAGAGGGCGCCGAATACTGTTGAAGATAGTGGTGCTCATCCTAGTTTCGTTCAGACTAGAGAGGTGCGGGAAACCATTGCTTTGGCAAAGGTTTTAGGAGCGGAGAACATGGATAAGTTTGAAGATTCTATTGTCCAGGAGGTATCGAGAGAAGGTGTTCAATTGGTTACTCAATGAATGTGATTTCTATTAATATTAGAGGACTGGGGAATGATCGGAAAGGTGAGTGGATTCGAAAAATTAGAGTTCAAAATAGTGCAGCGGTTGTTCTTTTACAAGAGACCCAATTTGCTAATATGGATGGGGTGGATTTGAGTAGATATTGGGGTAATAACTATTTTGGTGTGGATTGGGTTGAAGCGTCTGGGAGATCGGGCGGGTTGGTATCTTTATGGGATAACAAAAAATTTGATGTTACTTCGGTTGTCAAACAACGGCATTTTCTTTCTATTCATGGGGTGATTAAAGATACCGGAAAAGAATTATGGGTGATTAATGTGTACGCGCCACAAAAAAAATCGGATAAGAAGACGTTATGGGGTGATTTGATTCAGTTCCTTGGTAGCGTGAATGGTATGGTGATCCTTGGTGGTGACTTCAATTGTGTTCGTGATAAAGATGAACGACGGAATTCTAAATTTAATCTGCCTATGACTAATGATTTCAATGATTTTTTGGAAGAGGCGGGATTGCATGAGTACAATGTGAGAGGTCGTAAGTTCACATATGTTGTTGGAAATAAATGTAGCAGAATTGATCGGATTTTTGTCTCATGGTGTGTGATGTCTGAATGGCCGAATGCGGAGTACCGGGCTTTATCTAGAGATTGTTCGGATCATAGTCCGCTTGTTTTAAAGGTTGAGGATCGTAATTTTGGTCCAAAACCTTTCAAGTTTTTCAATTCTTGGTTGCAACGTAAAGATTTTGACGAGCTGGTGACGACTACGTGCGCGGGTTTCATTGACCAAGGTCCTCCGGATGTGAATTTAATGAAAAAGTTAAAAGTCTTGAGGAAAGCTATTACGGAATGGAAAGATAAAGTGTTGAAGGAAGAAACCGCTGAGTATGCGGCTTTAGTGCAGGATTTGTACGACTTGGACGTGATTATAGAACAGCGGGATTTTACGGAGACGGAACAGTGGATTTATGAAGAGTCTAAAGCCAGAAGTAAAGAGTTGGAAGATTTTAAACAGAAAGATCTTCGTCAAAAAGCAAGGGTGAGATGGGCAAAGGAAGGGGACGAGAATACACGTTATTTTCATGGTGTTATTAATAAACGTAAAGTGGCGAATTCTATTCCGGGATTATTGATCAATGGTGAATGGGTTACCAAGCCTTCCCTCGTTAAAAAAGAAGTTTTTGGTTTTTTTAAAAGAAAGTTCGAAGAGGAGATGGATGTGCGGCCGTCTTTGGATTGTTATGGGTTACGGGAAATTTCCGACGAGATGGCAGAGAGGTTGATAGCCCCTTTTGTGGAGAGTGAGATCAAGGAAGCGGTTTTTGATTGTGGTAGTGATAAAGCCCCCGGACCGGACGGATTTAATTTCCGATTTGTTAAAAAATATTGGTCTCTCTTTTCTAACGATTTTGTGCAGATTTTTCAGTCATTTGCAGAATCGGCCAATATTAGTCGAGGTGCAGGGTCGTCTTTTATTACTCTTATTCCTAAAGTTTCAGATCCAGTCTCTCTTGGTGAGTACAGGCCGATTAATCTCATTGGGATGATCAGTAAAGTTATCTCTAAGGTGTTAGCGAACAGGATGAGATTGGTCATGGGAGAAGTCACGCATGAAACGCAATCAGCATTTCTAACGGGAAGATATATTTTAGATGGTCCACTGATGATTAGTGAAATTATGTCTTGGGCAAAGCGGAAAGGAAAAGAATTATTCATGTTCAAGATTGACTTTGAAAAAGCCTATGATAACGTTAATTGGGATTTTTTAATTTCAGTCTTGCGCCAGATGCGGTTCCCGGATAGGTGGTGTAAGTGGATTCATGGTATTATTTCTTCGGCTAGATCCTCGGTCCTGGTAAACGGTTCTCCCACTTTTGAATTTGGATGTGGTAAAGGTCTACGTCAAGGTGATCCCATATCTCCGTATTTATTCATTGTTGTTATGGAAGCTCTCTCTGGTATGATTAGAAAAGCTTGTGATTTGGGAGCGTTTCATGGTGTGAATATTAAAGATGGAGGGCCGATTATGTCTCATCTGCTATATGCGGATGACGCCATGGTTATGGGCGATTGGTCGAGTTTTAATTTTACCGCCTTAAGAAGAATGCTTCGCATCTTTCATATGTGTTCGGGCTTACGTATTAACATCAACAAGTCTACTCTTTTTGGTGTGGGTATTAGCGATGATCATGTTAAAGCCGAAGCAGAGGTGTTGGGATGTAGACTGGGTGTCACTCCTTTTAAGTATTTGGGTATCCTCGTGGGTGTCAATATGGGACGTGTTAATAACTGGGAGCCGGTGATAAATGTATTCAAAAAACGGCTTTCCAAGTGGAAGGCTAATGCTCTTTCGATGGGGGGTAGGGTGGTGTTGATTAAATCGGTATTAGAAAGTCTTCCGACCTACTATTTTTCATTATATAAGGCTCCGGTGGCGGTCATCAATAAACTTGAAGGCTTAGTCAAAAGATTTCTATGGGGTGGTAGTGATGAAGTTAGGAAAACACATTGGGTGGCTTGGGAAGAGGTGACTAAATCAAAGGAAGAAGGTGGTTTGGGTTTAAGTAAGTTGGATGTGATCAATGACGCTATGATTTTGAAATGGTTATGGAGGTATAAAGTTGAACGACATGCTCTTTGGAGAAGGTTAATTGATGTTATTCATTTGACAAGAAGGAAGTGGGACGTTTTTTCCGGTTTGTGCTAACATACGAGGTACATGGTCTAAAATTGTGAATCTTGGTTTTCGAACTAAGGTTCATGGTATTCACTTTACGAATATGGTTCGGGGGGTCATCGGTAGGGGTACGGAAGTAAAGTTTTGGATTGATCCTTGGGTGAAAGATGTGTCGTTAAAGGAGTTGTTTCCTAATCTTTTTCGCCTTGATAAAGACAAATGGTGTAGTGTATGTGATAGGATCGCTAATGATGATGGAGGGCTGATTAGTTGGAATTGGAATACATACCCGGAGTCGCAAGTGGAATGTCAAGAATTATTGGAATGTCATCGGATACTTTGTGATGTTCGGCTATGTGATAGATCGGATGAATGGGTTTGGAATAATAGGGAGGTTAAAGTCTTCTCGGTGAAAGAGACGTGTAGATGGTTGCTTCAACATACGCCCGTTTCGACTGATAACGTTTTTAAATGGTGTAAGTGGCTCCCTAACAAAGTGAATTTATTCATGTGGAGGGCGAATTTAGATAGAATTCCGACTTTGGTAGCACTAGCTAGGAGGAATATCATGTTTGGGGATAATGCTTGTTCGATGTGTGGTGACACGGAAGAAAGCACGGATCATATATTTACGGCTTGCATTTTCGCTAATGGAGTGTGGGATGCGATTTGTACGTGGTGTAACATTCCGAAAGGTTTTTTGTTCTCTTTTCAAGACATTATAGAGATGGCTAAAATGGTTGATGGTTCTCGTGACCGGAAAAAGTGGTATACGGCGTGATTGTTTTGACGTGCTGGAGCATTTGGAAAGCTAGAAACGAGAAGCGATTCAATAACGTGGACATCAACGTGACGAAGATCGTTACTGATGTTAAATCTTTGGGTTATTTGTGGTATAGGAATAGGTTCAATGGTGTAAAGGTAGATTGGAAAGGTTGGAATATGTTTTATATTGATGTAGTGTAATATTGCGAGTGGGTTTCTCCGTCTTGGAGATGCCTTCCTCGTGTGGTTTTTAATGAAGTTTAACTTTCAAAAAAAATAAAAAATAAAGGACCTAATTATAAAAATCTCACCAATTAATAGCCAATTAAAATTAGCACAAATTCAAAGATTTAAAAAACTAACAAAAGGCTTATTTTGGTTCGGGTCAGTGGCGAAGCTTGGAAAATTGGTCGGGGGGTCGGAAATCACCAGTCACGGAACGAGACCTAAATTTTTTTTTCTATTATATGTTCTGGTCGGATTATATGTTCGGGTCGGTGATTCGATTAGGGTCGAGTCAAACTTTAAATACACTTCATTCATGTTTGCTTGTGGATTTTGAGGAATATCATGCCCTTATTGATTGTTTTGATCCGCTTCATTAAATGGTTCATTAATCGGTTCGCTTGTTGAAGCTTTTTGACGTTTACTTATATTTTCATTATCTATTCCCTCTACTTGTTCCCCATTCGCTCTTTTGAAAAAAAGATGTTATGGTTTTATTCTTCCCCATTATATAAGTAGGCTTTTAAATTAGTTTTCCTAAAAAAATAAATGGGCTAAATCAAACACATGGATTTTACCTCTTAAAATGGGCCCAAAAGAAAAAAAAAACGATGAACTCGGTAAAACAACCGATTTTTGGGAACCTTGTATCGTTAGTTTTGATTTATATAATATACCTATTTTTTTTTTTCAAAAAGGGGGGGGGGGTCGAAACTGTATATACCTAAAAAATTCTATACAAACACTATATAATCGGAATTTATGAGCGAAAATTCGGGGGGTCAGCCGCCCCTCCCCGCCCCATCTAACCTGCGCCACTGGTTCGGGTGTACGCGAGTTTCAGGTCGGTACGTGTTCAGGTATCAGTTGGTTAACAAGGGAACGGGTTTGGGTCCAAATTGGTTACAAGCAATGGCGGATCTTAAACGTAAAACCTGGTAGGCCGGACTCAATACATATAAATTTTTTTGAAAATTTTCGGTAAAATTTACACTACGAAGCGAAAAGGCTGGGTGGGCCGGGCCCAGTCGGGCCCGTATGAAAATCCGCCATTGGTTACAGGTCAATACATGTTCGGGTGTCACTTGTTTAATCTAAATTAACAGTCTTGGTTTGGTCTACTATCGGTCCATCAACAATACGGTCTACGTCATCTATTATCAGTTGATAAACCATAAACATCTACCTAAAACTTAACGGGTCAATACAAAATTTGCCTAACTGATTAGCTGTAATCCAAGTACAAAGCAACAAAAAATTATACTGGTTCATAAACCTTGAATATTTACCTAAAAGCACATTACTCAATGAACCACGTAAAAGACAATTGAAAAGCACAAATGAACACTTGAGACCTTTCAAACTTTGATTCAAAACTTAGGGCGTGTTTGGGATTGTGTTTCAAAACAACTTAATGACTTAATGGTTTTTTCAATAAGCCAATAAGTCAATAAGTTGTTTGTGTAACCCAAAATCACTTTTTGTTTTGACTTTTAAGGGTGGAAAAACAGTTTTTAAAAAGTTAGAAATCCTGGCTTTTGGCTTTTGATTTTTGGAAAAAAAAATTACAAATTTACCACTCATACAACCAATATTCACAATAAGTTAATCGAAACACTTAAAAAAAAACAATCTATTGACTTTTTGACGTTTATCATCCCAAAAGCTAATCCAAACACTTTTTTTTTTAAAACTCATTTTCAAAAAGTCATAAGCCAATAAGCACTTTTGACCAAAAGCACTTTTACATTTCCAAACTCAATCCCAATGTGTTCCTATATAAATGTTAACCGTAGTCGAAGTACAAACCAATGATGTTGATCAATACGTAGTATTTTGAAGCATCCATGCTCCACACAAACAAAATATCTACCAATCAGTCAATCACCTTAACCCCAACACATAAAGCATGCATGTCAATGTGACTTTTCCTGTAGCGGATGATGGTAGGGTAAGAGTTACAATGGAGTAAAGATTGCAATTATAAAAAGGTGGTAACTGATCTAAGACCATCCACAATAAGAAACACTAAAAACCCCTAAAATCTTGTTCAGTCAGGTGTCACATCATAAAAACACTCAATCTTCAAAAACACTAAAAACTCACCAAATAAGAAAACCCAAAAACCTCTAAAAAATTGTCGCATCATCACCACCTTTTACATTTATTTTTAATTGCTTATCTTATAATAATAATATCCCAACCCCCACCTGGACCCACCTCTTAGGTTTTTATAGGTTTGTTGTGAAAAACCGTCACCAAAAACCTCATGTAAAAACCAACCCCACAATAGCCTCCCTACCAAAAACCTCATCTAAAAACCCCTAAAAACCATTATTGTGAATGCTCCAATTTACTACTGATGGAGCAATAAAACCGGTAGAAAGGGAAGTAATTTCATGACATTTTAGGTTTGAAGCGTGAAATCTTTATGACGCTATCTTCAAAAAAGATGTGAATTTACCTTTTAATTCATCCAATTCTCTTAATCTATACTATACTATACTATATTATAATGTATGAAATCGAGCTTTTTATTCTCTTTAATTTAAGAATAGTATTTCTATAATTCTTTTTAATAAAAAGTTGATATGTTATGAGATTAACAATTTCTAGAGTGACAACAATTGAATCGTTAACCTAAGTCAAAATGATAACATATGAAAATGAACCGAAATCGACTAAAATGAAACAAACTTTTCATGCATTCTTATATTTTTAGTTTTTTATACCTCTATTTCATATACTCATAAGCAAATAAGCTAGCGAAGTTTGGTTTTGGTTATTAACCAAAATCAATTGAATTGAATTGAAAACTTACAATATAACCAAATAAACAGAAATAATTAAACGATTGGTTAATAAGATGAATCCACTGTTGACTACGGTTTCGGTTGAGGCTGATACTTGAAAATTTGTAATTATAAATAGTAAATAAGTAAATTAATAAATAGAATTTTGTCGGTTAAATTAATTAGACTTTTGATTTTTTGATAATGTGTATTTGTCTTCCGCGTAAAAGAAACAAAGCATAAATGAAACAAATATATTTTATGCTATATTATATCCCGGGAATGTCTCGGGATTGAGAAATCTAATATGACATATCAATTTTACATATGAAGTAGAATGATGCGCTTTACAGTTACATGCAGGAAAGTTTCGGGTAACACCTAACAAAAAATAATTAATCTCCAATGTTAAGGCCTAACCTTAAACAATGTATAACTCTAATATTAATACCTAACCTAAAACAATGTTCAACTCCAATGCTAACACATGTTGAAAATAAAATTCATATTTACTGATTTGAACATAGTTAGTGACTTGCCTATACATGATTAATGAATTACCTAAACACTTTGTGTTTTTTTTCCTGTATGAACAAAACCCCACAAAAAAATTGTCGTTTTTTCTCCGTTTTTTATATAGCACTATGGTACTCGGTGGAAAGATAGTAAAACGCTTGTTAGTTTGGTGTAATTTTTTTCTTTAAAAAATCTCGTATATAAAAGATATTAACGTTTAAAAATTATGGGAGGAAACATGAGAGAGAGAAATCCAATTTTGTTTTTAAACTTTTTTCTTCCTAAAATCAAATAATGTCACACGGCTCACTTAATGGGAGAATGCCCTCTTTGAATGCCTTGTGAGATTTATTGCTTTCAATTATTATAATAGATAGATTATGATGTTCAAACGCGGTACACCTATGCATTAATCCGTTTTGATTTCCGTTCATGCTTTATTTATAATTTTAAAAATCCAAATCTTTGATCTCTTTCAAACGACCAGACCGAAGATTTAGGAATACGAGTATGGTAATCAAAATTTCATAAAATATTTGAACTTTTATGTTAAATTTTAAAAATAAATATGTTATTTAGTAGTTTATCCTCGGGAGCTTCCGGAACAAAAAAATCTAGTATGAAGTGATAAGATGTGTGTATCATAAGATAAATATGCCGTTTTTAAAAAAACAATTGTTTATTAACACTCGATAACTCATAAAACCTACTTTTAATTCTACATGTGCACCTCTTGCTTGAGTGAAGTCTTTGTTCAACTTTGTCACTTCCTCAAGACACTCTTAAACCGCTATGTGAACTTGAAAAAAAAACAACTAAATTGGTACAAAATGATATGTCATGATGATGATAATAGGCGATTCTGATGTGTAAAGTGAGCATATGTGAAAAAATGACATATTTGTTCAATCTTTATTATGGATATAGAATCGATCATCTTTGGTGACACCGAATAAAATAATCAATAGGTAAGCAGTGAAGATCCATTTTGAATATAAAATTATCTAACTACTATTGACTAAAAAGATTGTGGGATGGTAACATTTAATGTCTCCCGATTATTTTATCTACATACATAATTTAAGAGGATCTATTTCAATAATCACTACATTTCAGTCGATTTTAAAGTACATACATTAAAAACGATTTAAGAGACGTGCATGGTGGGGTGATTAATTACCGCTTATTAGCTAGAGATTTACCTGGTGTCTAAGAATCATAGGATATATTTAACCGGCTTAGCAACCATTGTAATAAATGTTCCTAGCAATACCAATAGAAAAATAGATTCTTACCAAATTGACTAGTTAGATGGTTCTTATATGTAATAGTAGATTCAAAAATATATATATTATCTTAACATGATTAGTGACTTACCCATACGTGATTAATGAAGGCCTAAACACAAACACAGTAAATACATGTATAAAGCCACCATGGTCACAATCTCAACAATAAAAAAGAAACATTGGTCAAAGTAAAGTTGTATGACAAAGTGACAAAAATAAAAGTAATCATTGAATAACCAACTTAAACATATCTTAATTTAGATAGATTAAGTCAAAGCATATTATTAGAGTATAAAAAGTAGCTACACTTTGGTATTTTTTTGTTAGTTTTCTAAATATATAAATAATCTAAAACATATGAGTAATCGAAACTAAAATGACTATTGAGTCAAAAATATGACCTTAACCTAAAAACAAACAAATGGCAGCACCAAAAAACATAATGGATAGAAAAAACACAATCCATAGTATAAAAAACACCGTATTCTGAGAAAAAAACACAATGATCGAAACTTAAAAACATAATGAACGGGAAAAAAAATATTAATACAACATACAGAGGAAATAACACATTGTGTGTTTTTACTATATTGTGCATTGTGTTTTTTTCTACATGAGCAAAAACCCACTAAAAAGTCGCTTTCTTTTCGGTTTTTGTATAGCATTATGGTATTTATTAGAAAGATAATAAAACGCTTGCTAATTTGGTTTAGTTTTCATAATATAAATGTTGTATAAAAAAGATATTAATGTTTAAAAATCGAGAGGAAAGTGTATGTGCCAAGCAATTGAGAGAGAAAATGACAACTTTAATAGTTTTGGAGGGAATTCAAGAAAGGGGATGGCGTCATTAACGCTGTGTTCCCGAGTTAACTTAAAGAGGGAAATGAAAGGAAAAAAATCGAAAGAAAGGAAGAGAAAGGATAAATATCCTTTTCTTCCGTTTCCTTCCAAATCGGAAGGAAAACTAAACTTAAAGATTTTGCCTAGTTTTCCTTCCACTTCCTTTCTTTTCCCTCCTTAATTGAAACTCGGGAACACACTATGTTTTGTTTTCCTTTCTTTTCTCTCCTTAAATGAAACTCGGGAACACAATCAAATTTTTATTTCCTTTCTTTTCCCTCGTTAAGTTAACTCGGGAACACAGTGCTATGTGTCTCCACCCCAATTGCTTTATTATATATACAAATTACATTATTCGGTTATTAAATCTGGTTCAACCGATCCGACTAGTGAACTAGTAAGGCGTCCGATTCGCTACCCGATCCGGTCGTGAAAACACTGGTCACACGTGTAAGTCACTCAAAACTTGTGATAAGAAAGAGGACACAAAGTAAGCGTGACCCTTAGATCAATTTTGAAAACATAGAACTTTATTAATCTTCTCTTGTTAATAATATAATACATAGTATAGTTTCTTATATACGTTTTGTTCTAAGGATACAAATTATCATCGTAAATTAGAATATATGTGTTGTGATTTTGATTGACTGATTTGACTAGATATGAGTATATAGTAATTTGATGTGTATATCTTGCATATCCGATATAAAACACTAAGTATTTTGACATAAAAGACTATTTTCGCACACAAAAAAAACATATATTTAAAACACTATACAAACATGAAAATGTAATGACAAAAAGTATGTTGCGTAACCAACATAAAACACTATATCATGATCACATGCATGATGAATGAACTAAATGTATGTTACGTAACATCATAATTTAAAAACTTGGTAATATATATAATTGATATTAATACTTTGAATAGCCCAATAAAAATCAGGATCGAGCGGATTGGATTTACAAAAGTTGAAGTTCAAACATGAATGATGAATAAAAAGATCACTTAAGAGTTCTACCTATTCATCATTCTCTCTAGTTTAAGTTTAGCATCATTTATACGCTTAAGCGATCAAGATCCGCGAAAATGGCTAATCCTACAAACCCGACCAAAAACCTATCAGAGCCGACACTCTCTAAGCTCAAGAGAATAGTCGTAATAATAATAGTGGTTATAGTCATAATCGTGATTGTATCCATACTCGTTGTTGTTGTAGGTGGCGGCCTCATGCTTTTGGTTCCCACAAAGCCAGACTACTACATAGATGATGGCTCGATACACAACTACAACTTATCGAATGCCAATCACCTAAACGCGACCTACAACTTTATCCTCAGTGCATACAACCCTAACAAGATACTTTCTATATACTATGACAAAGTTGATATTGATGCTTTGTACGAAGATGAAACTATTAGTAGAGGAACAATTGAGTCGTTTTACCAGCCTACAAGAAACACAAAGCGTTTTAATTTGGATCTTTCATCAAATGACGTGGCATTGTCTGATCACACTGCACAAGATCTAAAGGTGGAGAGGTCCTCAGGTCTAGTGAAGTTGGGTTTGAAATTGAATACTAGAATAATGTTCAAGGTGGGAGATTTGAAATCAGGACACTTACACATGAAAGTATCCTGTGCACCTATTATGACTCATTTTTCTTCTTCCTCAAAGGGCTTTCAAAGGACCATGTGTGATGTTGATTTTGACATTTGGGATTGGTTTGTGTTTTTTAAACATGAGGGTCTTAAATTTGAAGTACTATAATTTGCATAGCTCTTATTATTATTATATATTATTATATATATCTATCTTGAAATGTAATGTCGTGGGATATTTTCCCACGGACCATTAAAGTTTGAAACTTTGTCATATTTAGCCTGTAATGTTACTTTGGTTTTATGTCTTTAACTTTTAATAATTGCAATTTTAACTCTGGACTACTACTTCATAACCTCTTAGTTCGCTATTTACTTTTAAAAACAAACTAATTTATTGATGTGTTTAAAGATTTTATGTGGGAATTTTTATATATATGTTGATATAAATACGAGTTGGTCTACGTTTCACCTTAATTTTTTTCCTTTTGGAAAATTTCAAGTTTACCCTTTTTGTACTTTTACATGGAAAAACTATTTTTTACGTGCGAATTTTTCTATGTGTGTTGGTATAAATAAAAGTTGGTTTACGTTTCGACGTAAACTTTTTTCTCTTTTGAAAAATGAGTAATGTCAAATAGAATACGTTTTCATGCTTATATTGTGCGTGCTACCAGTTGGTCTACGTTTTGATGTAAATTTTATTTTGAACCAAGTTAAAAACATTGTGTTTTACACTTTTTAGTAATTGTCTCTTACACTTTGTGTGTTACTGCAAGGTTCAACCCGCCGTAATGCGCAACGCCAAAATACTAGTTATATAAAATAAACCAATATAAGTTTCGACACGTGTCATTCACTGAAGCCATATGTTATTTGGTTTTACCTCATTTTTCTCCTACTTAATTATTGATATTTATCTTTTAATTAAAGATATAATTTCTTTTTATCCTACTTAATTATGGATAATCATTTTTATAATTAAAGATAGTTATTATATTATTAATGAAATAAAATTAATATAAATTAATTATATATATTTTAAATAAACCTATATATTTTTATTTAAAACTTTCACGAACTTTAAACTTATGTAAGCTAAAATGCTAAAAATGAAAAATAATGAAGATAATTGTTTTCATAAGTGATATCTATAAAATTTCAAACACTTGATGTGGTTGGATGAAAATTAATAATAAAAACACAATATGTTAAATAATAAAAAATAGTTGGTAAAAAAAAACACAATATGTTAAATAATAAAAAATAGCTGGTAAAAAAACAAAGTTAATTCCTATTTGAAAAAAAAATGTTTTTAAAATTAACATAACAAAATTTATAATTGTCATTCAATGTTCCTTTTTAAATACATATCTTGATGACTGTATATGTTAACAATCTACATTATATTTTATTATGTTAGTATAATACACCGATGCTGCAAAGTTCAAAATGGTTGCATACCAACAAAGGATTGCAAAAGCCTATAACAAGAATATCAGGGTCCAAAGGTTTAAAGTGGGAGACTTGGTTTTAACAAACTGCATTATATTTTCTAACGTTCATTAGCTTTTTTTTTTAATTTCGTCGATAAAGGTGGGCGATAACGTCTGCGGGTGCACATCGGGTACCTAGTACACGATCGGCTACACCGGCTTGTGTGGGTCCGGTAGGCCAATTCAAGTAGGTGGCCCGGGTGGTATAACCTGATGGTGATGGCGAGTGTAACGGTAAAAGAAACATCACTCTTTTAACTCCAAAAAAGTTGCAATGGATTCTCAAAGATCAAATATTTTCGTAAACAAGTAGTCTGACAAATCGAGAGGATCGGGTAAGGCACCAAAGGTTCCGGTCAACCACACGTGGTGCCATTTCTACTGCATGTGGTGTCAATTCAAGCACACAAATTCGTTATCAACTACAATGTTCAAAAAATAACCTCAAATGTTTACATACACGCAATTTGGTTATCCACAACAAACTTTTACAGAACTACTTCACCCACATACTCTACCACCCGGTGGGAATTTCATTGCACATGGTCGAGAATATGGAATAGATGACATTGAACAGCATGCAATGAGGAATCCTCCACGACCCTGCGTGTCGAGGCGGAACAATGGATCCCAATCTATGAATGTCTTGATAAAGACGATGTTGTTCCGGAAACGCAAGATCCTTAGTATAATTTGAATGATGATATTGAGGATATTCAATTCAATAAGGTCGAAGAAGATGTCGTGGCAGTACAAGAAAACCAAGAAAATTCGTTGGACATGTGAAGAGTGAAGTAAGGACAACCGCTCATGATTGGACGCTGGCGGGTACTTTCTGACACGGCATGTTTGACCTTCGGGTAGTGTCTGACGTGACGTCTGACCTGTAGTAGGAGGACATGTGTGTACAGTACTCTGACAGGTACTCAATGTTTTAAAAACCGGTTTTTTAATTATACCGGATTTGGCTAAAAAATGATTTAACCGGTTGAACCGCGTTGTACAGGGCAATTCAACCGGGTTAATTAATTAGCTATATAATTTCATAAATTACAACATTAACACAAGAAATAATCTAAAAGTATATAATTACATACTAAAATACTATAAAAAAGTTAATCAGTAATTAAAAAATAATCCAAAAGATAATCTAAAGTTTGTAATTTTTTAAAAGTTATTCATTAATAAAAAATTAATCTAAAAATAACCCAAAAACTAACCTATATCAGTATCGGTATAGCGTTCAAACCGGTATACCGGATTTTACCGGCGGTATAAAATCGATACCGTTTCTCATATTTATCGGAGTGTTTCGTACCGGATTTCCATCCGAAAACGGTAATACCGGTATAACCGGCAGGTATTTACCGGTTTTTAAAACATTGCAGGTACTGTACACGGTATGGTGGAAGCACGGAGGCTGTCATGTCACTGTTCACTGTCAGGGTTGTTGGACCACCCCTGACACGTGTTGTCTTCTGATTAGCATAGCATGTGCCCTGAATCTGACCTGATCTTCCTGACTTATGATCGTCCGTACACACATGTACTTGAAGACGATGTTTCTTGAGTGTCTCGCGCATGTGTGCACGTGCGAAGATTCCTTTATGTGGGTGATGTCAGTCTGTTGAATTCTTCCGCGGAACTGGTATCCACGTAGGATTTACTCCGCGGAGATCTTGTAGTTGATATTTTTATGGGTTAGGGTCGTAATCCGCGTCAGAATTTGAGACCCTATCCCTTCATTTTCAAATGCGACTATTATGCACTTATTGTATTTGTGTTTTGGTTCGGTTTTTAAGGCTCAGTTTAGTGTTCCAAAGTCCAAACATGATTACGCCCCTTTATATTGGTTTACTAGGTTAGAGCCCCGTGGGGACCCACGGTGCAAACCAAAGTAAATTAAAAATAATATTAAACCAAGTGTTGTATTATTCAAGTTGGGTGTAAGTCAAACCAATCAATATATACAACATAATATTAACATGCAATTTCAAAACAAACAATCAAATACCATGAAAAAAAAAACCCAAAGAAAATGTTATACATGCATTGGTAAGTTCACATATTAGGCAGTATTATAAAGAAAGATTACTAAAAAAAGAGGGATAAAGACAATATGACGTAAAAATCAAACATTATCAAATTTCTCTTTTGGCCTTGCGCTTCTTACTTTCACGTTTTTCCAATTTGCAAACTGAAGTTAGAGTAAGGACACCTTCAGTCTTGATGTACCTAAATGTGACAAAACTACCATTTTCTATCCCATTTTCCTTCAACCATTCACCCCAATTTTCAATAGCAAACCTAAAATCCTCTTTTGACTTTTCCATACGAAGCGACATCTGAAGTTCAATACCATCAAGACTCCTTACAGTTATAAGCAGACTGCTTTGTTCAAGTTTCGCCATCTTAACAACAGCCTTTGGCAGACGCTAATGAAACAATAAACATATAATCATATATAATGAAATATACACTAACATATGAGTAAGTAAACGTTTGGAATAAATTAGTAAGGATGTTAATATAAAGAGGAAAATAAAATACTCACAATGCGATCCCTAGCAATAATAGTGAAGTCATGATATTGTTTAGCATTTAATTTAGCAATCATCTTTTGAAAGCGGTCATATCCTGTATTGTGACATCCGTCACTTTTATCATTATTATTATTATTATTATATATATATATTTATTTATTTCGTACCTCCTATCTTGTACGTCGCATTTTATCCTTATCTATAATAATAATAATAATAATAATAATAATAATGCAGACTTTATACTAATCAAACCCAACCAAAACCATCTTTTTTTTGGAGCCCAAACTGAGCCCACAAGCTCCAACCCAACACACCAGCCCAATAGGGGTCCAATCCCAACTCCCCTTCCCCCCTTTCTGTCTTAAAAAAAAAAAAAGCGGAACCTCCCAGGACTCGAACCCGAGTCTGGGGCGGTTCAAGCCTTAACACCTCCAACACAAACCACTGGTCCATGACACTCCTTGTGTTAGGATCTAGAAGCAATAATTATTTAACCCATATTACACGCCTCATCCCTTTCTCTTTTTCTGATGCGTCGCTGCACAACCAGACAACCAAAAGGTTGACTTTGAAGATGTCCATTTTGACCATTCAATTAACACGATTTTTGGAAACAAGAAGCAAATTAAACGCTGCTGCAGGGTGCGACTAATCAAGACGCGTCTGAAGCAGCAATTATAGCCGTGATTTCAGCTCCTAAAGAGCATTAACAACTCGGTTTTGACCGGCTTGGTCAAAACTTCAATACCTTCCTTTTTGACGATTCCACTATAAATTAAACGCCCCTTTCTGTCCTAAATGTGCCGAAAAACATACACAAACATTCAATTATCCTTTCAGTTCATCCTATTCGCATAATTGTGCTCGGTTTGACCTTTCGTTGACTGACTCAAATCACACGATAACACATTGTAAGTCTCGAAATTCTTGGTTGGTTTTGTTGTTCGGCATCATGCGACCAATAGCCCCAATGATTCAGGGGCTATTGGACGCTAATTATTACGATTAGAAAAACTAGGGCTCACAACCTTTGAAATGGGGAAGATGATCAATTTACGCATGTGATAAATATTTTCAAAACTGAAACATTTACAAATCTGAGGTACAGACCAGTTGGTTGGGGGTTTGGCTAAAGACATTGAACCGGCCAAGAGGCCAGGTTCGAATCCCACAAGTGTCAAAACATTTTTTTTCCCTTTTCATTTATATATTTAACCTCTTAATCTTTTAAAATGATTTTTAAAATACTAAAAGTGCTTATTAAATTCTACAAAAATTATCTTTAGTTATTCTTATGATAAAGTTCATTATCCAATTTTTAGATTTTCAAAAATCTTTTATTAATTATATAAAATAAATATTACAAGTTTATTCTATTATAATTATAAAATTCTATAAAAATATCAAAACGATTATATAAATTCCCACAAAAATTATTCTGAGTTTATATACATTAAACTTTTCTGAAATGATTTTTATTTCTGAAAAATCATTTATTTAATATTTTTAATCAATTTTTGTTAGTTTTAATCATAAATAAATCATAATAAATTCATTTTTCAATGTTTTTGCACCAAAATTTTACATAAATTATTTCTATTCATTTGGAACAGAAATACAATTTTTAATTTAAAAATTCATTAATTTTAATATTTTTATATTAAAATTATATTTTGGCAATTTGAAATAAATAGATTTAATATTCTATTTATAAGAAAATAATTTTATAAAAATTAATTTTCATACTTAAAACTTTATATTATGACCACCTCAAATTTAAAATTTACAAAAAGACTTTTGTTTATTTATTTATCAAATTTCTCTTATTTATTTAACGTTTAATTTATTAATCAAACGAATACTTATCCCCAATTCGAAACCCTAGAAAATACTTATAGACTAGATAGACTTAGACTTATTGTTACCTTATACATAGGGTGATACTTGGCAACGTTGGATTACACTTATTCAATTCCACAAGACCTACCACCTTGCTAAGGTGAGTATTACTTATCCCCTTTTTCGCTTTTACAATTTTTGGGGTGATTCATGCACAAGTATACAAAACCTTCATATTCATTTACACATACATTTTTATTCATTTACAATTCATATACGTGTCTTGTTTATCTTTGTGCTTATGTTTGAACATGAACGTAGCTTACATACAAAATCATACATCTAGACATAACTTATGTCATGGTGCTCTTTACATATAGACGTAACTTATGTTACGGTGCTCATTTAGACATAACTTATGTTATGGTGCTCTTTTAGACTTGACACGTGTTAGGGTGCTCATTATCAAATTCATCTTATCAACTTTACACTTGATCTTTGTCTTGTTTGGTTACTTGCGTGTTTAGATAATGCCTTGGTGATGCTAGACGCATGAATTGTACCACTTTTCAAAACTTATACTATATGTACAAAGCTAGGTAGTACTCACCAACATCATATGTTGACAAAATTTATTTTCGTGCATGTTTCAGGATAAGCTGCTTGACGCTTCACATAGGACTTGGACTTAGACTAAATAAATCAACTATCTCAATTGTTGTTGTGTATTTATTTTCACATGTAGTAAAACAATATTCAATAATCAAGTATTTACATTTTAGTACCATGAGCTTTTGAACAATCGTCACTACGTGGCACCTCGATGATTCCGCCATCGGTTGGGGTGTTACATGTATCACTGTCCTTGACATGATGAAGTTCCTTTTTTGAAATTATAGTTTGATAACCTCCAAACCCAAAAATCTTTAGCTTGATCTTTAGTTTATCAACTTGTTGAAAAACCATCAGGTATGGAACCAAAGGCAAGCTTTTGAATAAATCTGACCAGCCGTTAATAAAGACAAAGTGGTTTTCAATTTTTTCGACAATCACTTTCTTCTCAATCACATCATTCAGAAACACTGATACATCCTTGTTTTCCAGTTTGTCGTAATTCATTTTTTTTGCAAATGAATCAGGAATGACCTGCAAAGACAGTGAATAAGTAACTGTATATGACTAAAATAATTATATCCTTTAACTAATTGGATGCAAACAATACCAAGAAGTAAGGTGTATCTTGGTAAACGTGATGTGCAAGTAACTTAGCATGTCGTTTCTCGTTATCTAAAGGTGAAGCAATTATATTCTTGTTGTTATTTTGGAAATCATAAGCATAAGTCCATTCAGTATCAAAAGGGAAAACATCAAGCTGATAAGTATGTGTATCATATGGGCTAAAAACCAACAAATCTCCTTGATTTAGTTGTAGGTCCTCAACCATTTTCATCCAACCTTCGGAGAATACCGATTCATTATTATGTGTAGTTACACGTACTTTGTAATACCGATCACAATCAACTTTTATATCAAAATGACAATTTTCTGAGATAGTTTGGATATATCGGCTAATATACCGATACGGTAAAACCTGCATATATGTAAAATATATCAAACAATAACATGTACTTTTAAGAATATAAACTTTAAACAATGAATAACATTAGATTTGTAATACCAGAAACTGCTTGTCATGGATTCCAAGTTCTATATAAAAGGATGGAAACATCTTCAAAATCTGTGTATAGATAGGAAATCATTTATGATGTTATAAACCATATCGATTAATAATTTATCATTATGGGTTTGAAATTGTCAAACATTTTAGTATATGTACGTTGGATTTGATAACATGTTGGTTTAATTTTATAAGAAAATTGAATAGTTAATGTACAATCCAATTGACAAACCGTACAGTAAAATGTCGAATCATTATTTAGTAAATTTCCAAATCCATTGTAATAAGTACAAAATTTGATGAAATTTTCTATTGTTATTTAAAGATTTCATGTTAACTTGTCCAGTAAAAAAACATCGGTGGTAAGGTTTCAATCGATAACTGGGTAAGTTCTGTAATGAACGTCTAAACAAATAAAATGTTAAAAAAATTATTTGAAGATTAGTGATAAATGAAGTATATCTGTTTGTAATATATGTTTGTATTATAAGTTAAGAACCTGAACAGAAGTTTAGTATAACAACCAATAAACAAAGCAAAACTGGAAATTCGTATAACAACCAAACAAAAATCGTATTTCAACATAAAAATCGAAAAATAATATATAACAACCAAGAATCATCGCAACATAAGAAAGCAAAAGTGCAAATAGCTTTTAGAATTGAAGACGATAATTCCTGTTTTCAGTAGACGCATACCCAAAAATAAACGAAAATTATTAACAACATTCAAAACAAAAAATTATTTATTTATAAAAAAACAGATGTTAACACGAAATTTATATGAAAATTATCCGTGAATTAAGCAAAATAGTATGATTAATAATCGAAATAAAAAAAACATAACAATATCAAATAATAATATAAGAATACGGATAGAACATTACCTCGAATTAAGGGTTTGAATTCTGTTAGTCGATATAATATAAATGGTAGATGAATTACAAATGCGATATAATGTGGTTTTTAAAGACATATTGAGGTTTAGGGTTTTAAAGATTTCTTGTAGGATTGAAATCTTGAATTTTCGAGAAAGGATTATTACAATAACTGCTAAAAATAAGAACATCTACATTGATACAGTTATTAATAAAACTTTAATATTTTTACCTGTATTAATGTACCTTTATTACATTTCCATTTTTATAATTCAATTAACTTTCAATTGTTAGCAAAAAGTCTAAATTTTTTTGTTTAAATTCGGAATATTAATAGGAAATTATGGAAATATTAATAAATGTCATTAATTTCAATGGTGTAGAGATTAAGGGGGTGTTTGTTTTTCCTTCGGAAGCACTTCTAGCCTCTTTTGTCTGCGCCGCGCAGACGCGGGCAGACATTTGGGTGTGGCAGACTGTTTGTTTTTTGGAAGACATTCCCTTGAAAAATGTCTGCCCGCCCTCTTCTTGGGGCAGACATGGTTCAACCTCTTCCTGGCCTCTCCAACCTCTTCTGAGCCTCATCATATCCTCTCAACCAATCTCAACCAAACCCAGTTCCTTTTCCTCCCTCCCCCTCCCTCCTCCTACCCCTCGCCGGCGATCCTCCCTTCTCCCTCCTTCCCCACGTAGTCGCCCTTCTCCCCCGTGAAACATCCTCCTTCTTTCCCCCAGCCCGTCGCCCCTTCACCCTTCCTCCTCCCTCTGCCGCCACCGCCTTCCTCATTCCCCATTGCCCACCGCCCTCCCTCCTCCTCCTCTCCACCACGCAACCAATTAGGTGTCTGTTATGTTTGTTTTATTTATTTGAGAGAGAGAGAGAGAGAGAGAGAGAGAAGGAAGAACAGAGGGTTTGCCTTGGACTTGGGTGTGTGTGTGTGTGTGTTTAGAGAAAGAGAGAGGAATAATATGTTTAGAAAGAAATCAAGAAAAGGATCCGATGTCAACGTTTTTTTTTTGACCAGCCTTTTGTATTTTGTTTTCTTCTTGGAACATAATCTTTAATAAAAAAATGATAATTAAAAAGTGATGTTTAAAAAAAAATATTGGTTTTGGGTTATGTTGCAGACGTTAAAAAACAAACAGTCTTCCTCTTGCAGACTGCAGACCTTTGGTCCACCTCTTCTCCTCCAGATGTCTGCAGATGTGGTCCGCAGACTGCAGACCTTTTGGCTCAGAAAAAACAAACAGCACCTAATTTTTTGTTAACATACCTTTGTAAAAACCGAAATTTTATATAAATGTTCAATTAAATTAGATTTTTTTTTTTTTGGAAACATCTTTATGGAAATTATGTATGCTTTTAATTGTAACAATATATATGTCCCAATAATAGCTTACGTAATTTATGGACAAACTATTTACATAATAGGTATACAAATTTGGAATTATTTTGTACTAAAAACTTCCGTAATATTTTTTTATTATTTTGTACTAAAAACTTCCGTAATATTTTTTTAACATGTTATTATCCTTTTATGATTCTTAAGGTAATATAATTTAATATTTTCTTAGAAATTTTGAAATCTCAGTACAAAATATAAAACGACCGATATACGTCTCAAAAAGTAACAAACGGCTAAACATTAACATGGAAATTATATTTTTTTTTATTTGATTATGTAAGGCCGTGAAAAAAAAAAGATTAACATGTAAGTATAAGAGTATATCAACCAAATGACTTTTATTGAAAATTAAACATAATAACAAACATAATAAAGACATTAGACAAAATCATAATATTAAAATGAGATATAGTACGAATCAAGGAAATCAGAAATAAATAAGATACAACATTACAACCTATAAAAATAAAAAAAAAAGTTTTATGAATTTTTGAAAATTATATAAACAAAATAGTGTTAGGGCCGATTTTTATATATAAGTTAGGAGTATTGTTTTTTTTTTTTTTTGTAAACTTTGGAAAATTAAGTAACCTATTTATTTTCGGAAAGTATTAAAAAAATATGTTAACAAAAAATAGATAAAAAAAGGTTAATGTAGTAAATAAAAATATAATATTAATATTTTGTAATAATAATCGAAAATAATAGTGTTAGGGCCGATTTTTATATATAATTTAGGAGTATTGTTTTTTTTGTAAACTTTGTAAAATTAAGTAACCTATTTATTTTCGGAAAGTATTAAAAAAAATATATTAACAAAAAATAGATAAAAAAGGTTAATGTAGTAAATAAAAATATAATATTAATATTTTGTAATAATAATAGAAAATAATAGTGTTAGGGCCGATTTTTATATATAAGTTAGGAGTATTGTTTTTTTTGTAAACTTTGTAAAATTAAGTATCCTATTTATTTTCGAAAAGTATTAAAAAAATATGTTAACAAAAAATAGATAAAAAACGGTTAATGTAGTAAATAAAAATATAATATTAATATTTTGTAATAATAATCGAAAATAATAGAATTAGGGCCGATTGTTTATATATAAATTAGGAGTATTGTTTTTTTTTGTAAACTTTGTAAATTTCAGTAACCTATTTATTTTCGGAAAGTATTAAACAAAATATATTAACAAAAAATAGATAAATAAAGGTTAATGTAGTAAATAAAATAAAAATATAAAATAAATAAGTATTAAAATAATATTTACAGACAGAATTGTAGGACTTGATTACGCAATTATTAATTTTTTTTGAATATATTAAAAGTCATTAAATATTCCGAAATCTCAACAAAAATATTATACTAAGGCTCACAAATCTTTAATATTTTGAATGCATTAAATTATTAGCATAAATTATGCTAATCATATGCAGCGATGAAAAATCGAAAAAAGATTTGGGATATCATTTACAAAATTTCGTAAAAGCTGTTAATGAATGACAATAGGTTACAATAAGTTATTAATTTGATAAATTTACAAACAGAATTGTAGGACTTGATTACGCAATGATTTATTTTTTTTGAATATATTGTTAGTCATTAAATATTCCGAAATCTTTACAAAAATATTATACTAAGGCTCACAAATCTTTAACATTTTGAATGCATTAAATTATTAGTTTACATTTTGCTAATCATATGTAACGATGAAAAATCGAAAAAAGATTTGGAATATCATTTACAAAAATTCTTAAAAGTGAATTGATTAGGGACTAAAATTGAATTGATTAGCAGAAAGTAATCTTATTCATGATTGCTGAAATTAGACATAAATTAGGGAATTATTATTAGTAATTGATTTATTGTAAACCGAGTTATATATAGAATGCATAATACTAATGCTCACAAATCTTTAACATTTTGAATGCATCATTAACTTTTGACAAAACATTGATTGCATTAAATATTACGAAAAAATTTTGCTAATCACGTGCAGAGATGGAAAATCGAAGTACGATTTGGAAGTTTTTTTTAGAAAATTTTTGTAAAAGTAAATTGATTAGGGAATTAAATTGAATTGATTAGCACAATGTAATATAGGAAATAATCTTATTCATTCATGCTGAATTTAGTACACACTTTTAAAAGTTCAATTTGTAAGTTTCAATTAACAATTATAATTGCTTAAAATAAGAATTTAAAAGTCGTACATTTAGTAGTTGATTAAGTATATTTAGGAATTGATTAAGTAATTACCATTATTATTTCAATGTATTGATAAGGAATGTCATTAACATATTATTATGATTATGTATTAAATTTATTAAATGTCATATTAGCATCATATGAGAGTTTTTTTAATAAGGAATTTCTTTAATGTAGCAATAAATTTGCGAATTTTCAGGATGGTTAATTGAATTGGGACTTACATCCGAAATGATTTACACATTGTTAAAACAGTAATAGTAATACGCATTAATATTAGTAAATTCATTTTAAGCCATTTGAAATGTAACAATAACTTTAAATTAAGAATGATGTTATTTTAAAATCAGAAATTAATAATTATAAAGGCTTAAAATAAGTCATTAATTTCATTAATTAAACATCCTAATTTGTAGGAGTAGATTAAGGAATTAGCATTATTATTTGAATGTATTGAATGTCATTAATTAGGCCATATCAAACATATTTATAAACTTTCTATACATAATAGAAATACTAACAATTAATAAGAGAATTTTTTTCATAAGGAATGTCATTAATGTAGCCATTAATTAGCGCAAATTCGGGATGTTTGATTGATTAGGAACTTAAATTCGAATTGATTTGCAATGCAATTTTGAATAAATTAGCAAATTATTAGTAGAAATTGAATAACTGCAATGTAATTAAAATAAATTAGGTTAAAAAAATAACGTTCTTGTGGTGCAACCTTAGTAACAAACAACTTGTGGTTTTCTGAACACCATTGGAAGACGCAATAGTCACCAACCGTAATATCTTCTGAAGTCAGCAAATCAGCCCATCCGATTACACTAAACCTTAACAAAACAATTATGATGTGTAAATAGATAAAAATGGGTATGTTAGTATAAGTTAAGATACGAATATGGAACGTAAATGTCCTAATTGCAAATAACAAACCTAGCGACTTCAGAAACAATCTCTACACGCACTTTTGCAGACCACGAATACCCATTTGTAAATTTAATCTTGATTTTCATTGATTCATTTATATTGGCCAATTCAGCAATCGTTTTAGGAATTATCTGCATACCATAAACAATTAAATAATGTAACAATAAATAATATTTAGATGAATAACAATAATCCTAAAAAAGAAACGTACCAGTTCATTTGTAACACTACATCCAAAACCAGGTAAACCATCGTAGTTGGTAACTTGAAGTTGTAAGTTATCTAGAAAAGTTGGTTGTTGCAAAACATTGCTATCTTCTTCTAATAAGTTGTTAGTAAGAACTTTGAATCACTTCATTTCACGACCATTCTTGTTAAAAGTAATAACACTAAAACGGTTGTAATCCTTTTTTTAAAACAAATTAAATCACCAATTTGGAGACGAAGATCACTTATGAATTTAACCCAACCATTACAAAAACAAAAGTCCAGACCAATCTTCTTTATTGAAACGTTCCAATAACGTTTATCATCTACATGCATGATCATTGTGATAAGCCATAATCGAATCTTTATCTTGGGATGGTATTCTAGTATTCAAATGAAAAAACATCAAAACATCCAATATATACCATCCGATTCATAAACAAAAAGATGACATAAAGAAAACGAATCTGGAAAACTTTAAATATGTTCGGTTTGTGTTCAACATGTCCGACTCATAAACAAAACGATGACAATGAAGATTGTTTCTACTCTCTGAAATGGTTCCATATTATTCAAATGAAAAAACATCAAAAAATTAAATATATAACATCCGATTCATAAACAAAACGATGACATAAAGAAAACGAATCTGGAAAACTTTAAATATTTTCGGCTTGTGTTCAACATGTCCGTCACATAAACAAAACGATGACAATGAAGATTGTTTCCACTTTCTGAAATGGTTCCATATTATTCAAATGAAAAAACCATCAAAAAATTCAATATATACCATCCGATACATAAACAAAACGATGACATAAAGAAAACAAATCTGGAAAACTTTAAATAATTTCGATTGTCTTCAACATGTCCGACTCATAAACAAAATGATGACAATGAAGATTTTCGATTGTTGCATTTAAAAAGATAATGAGAATTGGACAAACCTAGAAGAACAAATATTAAGGAGATCTTGAAGAAAAAATGGAAAAGAAGAATGACAAATGTAGGATTGAAGAAGAATTGTGTAGGAAGTTTGGAGAGTGATGGAAGAATGGAGGAAAAAAAATAGAAAGCCTTATTTATAGGAAAGAAGTTGGAGCTCCAAATAAAATATGGATCCATGAGACTCTCTCCTAGGCCTTCATTCAACCCAAGTGACCTCAATTATTATATAGATAGATAGATGTTAAAATAACACTTAATAACACTTAATTAGTATATCCAAACAAAAGTTATTTTATTATTATAAAGAAATTCAGGTAGATCAAATTATATAGGTATGGGTGTTTTTTCTATTGACTATTAGGGGAGGGTTTCTGTACAAATGGTGTTTTTTTTTTTTGTAAAGGATAAGAAGTGTTTTGGACCATTGGATCTATAGATGGATTGGTTGAAATTAATGGATGGCAAATCTGTAATTAGTGTTATAATTAAATCAATTAATTAATTATAAGTGTCAAAGGTATAAGAGTAAAATGACTACTTATTTTAAAAGCCTCCTCATTATTTTTCATTTTTCACGTAAATTCCTTTTATATCTCTATCTCTCTCTCTCTCTCTCTCTCTCTCTCACACACACACACACACACACACACGATAGTTGCTTTCTCTGTCTCTTTCTCTCTCTCTCTCACTTAAACACAACAAACCCTACAATCATAAAGCTTAAGAATCAAATAAGGGAACCGAAAAAAATAAAGGTTTAACCTTCAAAGTGATCATGATTTCACATAAACTATGATAAAGTAATGGTGTTTTAATGTCTACGATTATTGCGCTACTATTCATGTCACGGTGTTTTAAGATCTGTAATGATTATGTTGTGATTCAACTCATAGTGATTTAACATCTGGAAGCATGTATTAAGATTCAAGTTATGGTGTTTAATGCCTGGAAGGCTTGTATTACAGTGTGGTGTTTTATATTCATATTTATCTGTTTTATCTTCATATGGTCATAATGTCATATAAATTAGTTTTATTTTTGTACACTTTAAAAATTTGTAATTGGTAAAACACCATGTAAGATTAACACCCTTTACAAGAATATAATAAAACACCAAACGTTGTATAAAAAAATAACTAAAAATCTACTTTAAACATAAAACACCACACGTTGATTGTTACACACTATGGTGGGAGTAACGGTGGTTGCGAATGGAGGTTATGGTAGTGGTGGTGGCCGAGTGTGGAGGTGCGAATGGAGGTTATGGTAGTGGTGGTGGCCGAGTGTGGAGGTGCGAATGGTGGTGCTCTCATTGTAGGTGCTGTTAGTGATGACGATGATGGTGGTGACCGGATCCACTAACGATGATGGTAGTGATGAGGTGCCTGCATCTCTCTTTCTCCGGTCTCTCTCTCTATACTTTCTACTGCTCGCTTACCTATTTTAGTGCTCTCTTACCTCTCTCTCTCTATACATTTATCATGCTCTATATCTTAAATGATACAATATAGTTGTGTTCGGACTCTGGATGTGACTCACAACATATGCAATCAATAATACGACGTGATCAATAATTAAAGAAAAAAAACAAAAACAAAAAAACAACTCATCGTCTAATAGTAACAAAGTTTAAATATTAAAAATAAAAAATACTCGTCTTTTTCGAAAAGCCCAAGTCCCCTACCACACTTGTTGATGACCTGAGATTGAAACTAATTTATTAATGTGACTGAATGACTAGTAGGGACTATGTTATAAACTTATTACCAAATTTACACAACAACATTTAATCAGATCATTAAAAGTAACTAGCAGGAGCCTGCGCGTTGCAGCGGGACTGCACATTGTTTGGTTAATCAGCTCGCTGTTTGTTTTCTGTTTGATTTGAAGCGCCGTCTAAACGGTGAGGAAAGTAAGGTGATAATCTATGTCGGTTGGTTAAAACACCTAAGTAATAATATGTTACATTCGAGCCCCTACGTGTGTTTCTGGTACAAAATTTGTTTATGCGGGCGGGATATTGTATTGTGAGCTCGTACGTTGCAGTGGAGTCAACAATTTATACTTTACAGCAGCGGGTGTTGCCGACCCTCTTTTGGTTAGCGTAATATAAGCGTATTCTTTACTTGTTAAACAATTAAAATCCATTAACTAATTGTCAATGTACAAAAGGTAGACAACAAAAATCATTCTAATTGTAATTCTAATTCTATCTAATTGAAGTTCGCACTCTAGCTATTTTTGGGAGGAGATAAACTGTAGTATCAAAGAAAATGTAATAAAAATCACCTTATGTTTTTTAACATGGTCAGGCATCCAGTCAAATCTATGACCACTGATTTATCAGAGCGACTCCTTATATGTTGCAAGTAGTAAATAATAAAAGCACCATATCATCTTACATTTCAACGAAAGTTACTAATTCTCATTTTTTAACCAAGTTTGCTAATGTGTATAACTCGAAAACATCACTCCAACCACTATTAATAGACATAATTAACTATTCTAAATCACAAAACATGAGAGAACTTATATTCCAAAGAAGCACCACTTGAAGCAGAAGCTCTAAAAATTCCTTTATTAGTATACAAATCAACTTCAATAGTACGAATTCCTCTACTATCAAGAATTTGCCTAGCCTTAACTTAGTAATCGCCGAAGGAATATTTTCACTTAGGCTATGTATCTGAATTTAAACATTTCTGTTTAGTTTTAAACATGTTTTATGATGTGTTAAACAAAGATTTCAGATTTGATTCCTCTACCTAACCAAACTCAATTGTTAATTTCTTAATAATATAAATGGTTGCTAACATCAATAACTAACAATAACAAAAAAATCTTATATAAATTTACTAAGAAACTTACAATCAATATTTTGCTCCATATCTTGTCTATTACTTTTTTTTTTGTTTAAAAAAGTATATGCTATATGTGTTGTAACAAATAAACAAACCCCTAAACAGAGAAGATTTGATGAAAACAATAGCTAAATCAAAGCAATTACCTCACAGTTAATGTGTTCTTATTGCACTCCAAAAATTTGGTTCGTAGGACCTCCAAATTCAACCATCGGTTGTGGACACACGAACATCACCTGTGATTCGGCTTGTCTTCTTCTCAACTCCGTCCATATAGAAACCATGATGCTATTGTGAAGGGTATAAAGTAGGATTCAATTGGTAAATGGAAGGGAAAAATAAATTCCGGTTAACTCCGATTAGGCATATAGAAAGAAGCACAGTGATTGAAGATGTGATCAGTTGCACCCAATGGTGGTTTAAAGGGTGTGTTGATGGAAAGTAGGTGAATAGTTGTTTCTGCAATGAGGATGCACCATTGCACTGGAAAGGAGGTGAACCGACATAGATGTGTGTACATACATAGTTAACGAGCGTCTTTAATATTAAAAGAGTAAATTACAAAATCGCCCTTTATGTTTATAACGGGTTGCAAATCATGTCCATTAAAAACATAAATCACAGAAAACGTACTTTGTATTTACAAACCCTTATATGTTACGTCTATTTACCTTAACCCAATTATTTTTTTTCTCGTTAAATGTAACACCCCAACCGATGGCGGAATCATCGAGGTGCCACGTAGTGACGATTGTTCAAAAGCTCATGGTACTAAAATGTAAATATATGATTATTGAATATTCCAAAATTGTCTTACATGAAAATGGAAAATACATTGTCTAAATGAAATGTAAATATTGAAATAACTGAATTAAAATAAAGCACTAAATGTTCCTTGCTAAAGCACTAGATCAAACTGCACCTGAAACATGTACAAAATAGGTTTGGTCAACATAAGAAATGTTGGTGAGCATTCCTAGTTTTGATATATATATAGTAGGTTAAAAGATATACAATTCATGTGCAAGCTACAGTGCAAATATGTAAACTATGTATCATACAAATGAGCGAAATCAACCCTGTAACTGTATAATGTACTAATGAACGGCGGTGTACTTATCCAATAAATGGATAAAAGCTTAACACTGGCCACGGATTCTCCGATGAAAAAGGGGGAGAATCAATCTAGGCGGGTTGTCAATCCAAATAGCGCTATCCAATGTTAAGGTCAGCTTGTACCATGTTAATGATTTCACTAAGTACAAATGTAATCCACATGTATTGTCTAAGCATAAAGCACGTTGTAAGCAATGCACATAGTACTAGAATTGTATTGTGAAAATGTAAACTTGTATTTGAAATTGTAATAGTGTACATGTAACACCCCAAAAATGAATAAAAGCAAAAAGGGGATAGGAAATACTCACTGTTTACGTAATAGCTTGAAATTGAACTTTGGACAACGAAATATGTGTTGGAAATTATTTCAAAGGATCAACCTAAAGAATTTGATAACGTGTAAGTGAAATAACTCTAGGATACATGTATTTCTAGGGCTTCGAATTGGGGATAAACGTTTACTTGTTTATTAAACAAGTTGTTTATTAATTATGAGAAATTTAATAAATAAAAGAAAAGTCTTTTTGTAAAATTTTAAGTTGAATATAGTCACAACATAAGATTTTGATTATGAAAATAATTTTTATAAAATTATTTTCTTGAAAATAGAATATTTAATTTAATTATTTCAAATTGTCAAAATATGACTTTAATATCTAAAAATATTAAAATTAAAGAATTTCTGAATTAAAAATTGTATTTCAGTTCTAGATAGTTAGAAATAATTTATATAAAATTTTGGTGCAAAAATATTAAAAAATGAATTTATTATGATTTATTTATGATTAAAACTAACAAAAATTAGTTAAAAATATAAAATAAACGGTTTTTCTGAAATAAAAATATTTTCTGGAATGTTTAAGAATATACAAGTTTAGGATAATTTTTGTGAGATTTAATAAAATCGTTTAGATATTTTTATAGAATTTAATAAATATAAATGAATAAATTTGTATTATTAATAATATATGTTAAATAAATTATTTTTGAAAAACTAAAATTTGGGTGATGAACTTATCATTTGGAGATCATATGATAATTTTTGTAGAATTTAAAAACCATTTTTAGTATTTAAAAACTATTTTAAAAGATTTAATGTATTAAGTATATATATCAAAATGTAAAAAAAATGTTTGTTGGTTATGGGAATCGAACCCGGGCCTCTGGCCGGTTCGGGTTTTATCACAAGCGTGGCCACCAACTGAGCCACACCCTGAGAACAAGTTAGAATGGATTGGATTTGATTATATATCTTAATTGTGTTAATGGATATTTAGTGGAAAATACCAAAAAATAAATGGAGCTCGTGGGAGTCGAACCCTGGCCAAGAGCCGGTTCAGTTTCCCTACTCACGTATCGTTTTAAAATAAATATATACTTAAACTGTTTCAAGTGTTCTTCCCCAAATCATACCAATTTGTGCCCTAATTTCCAAATCATCATAATTGATGATCATTAGCCCCTGAATCTTTGGGGCTAATGATCACAGAGTGCCGAATGATAAAACCCACAAAAAAAAGAAACTTACAAAGGACTCGTGTACGGGTATACGGCTCGACAAAGAAGACGTCAAAAGAAACGATTCAAATGGTTTCAATTATCACTTTGTAACAGAAATTGGAGGTGTAGTTTTCTTAATCGCATATAGGTGTGTGTGTGCAGGTTTGATTGAGTTAATATCATGTATTTATAAGGTTTTCAATCGAGCTCAATTGGAAAGTTTGTCAATGGCATTTAGAATCGAATCTAGTCAATTCAACGCATTAAATCACGCGTGATATTGTTTTAGAAAGAAGAGGTGATGATGGTGCGTGAAATCCGGGATCAATTTGATTATTGGCGAGTTATTGGATCAGATTTTAAGGCCTAGTGTGTTTCCTTTTGGTTGCAGCGTTCGAAGGTAGCAGATAAAGAAGAAGAAGGGTCGCGAAAAAACAGGATTTATATACAATATAGGCTGGGATTGTAACAAAGACGAGTCGTAGCTCAGATGGTTCAATGTGTGTGGGTGTTATGCTGCTGACCCGGGTTCGAGGCCGGGCAGCAGCAATGTATTTTTTTTTTTAACAGATTAAAGGGGG
Source organism: Ambrosia x helenae (assembly GCA_030844895.1). NCBI lineage: Eukaryota > Viridiplantae > Streptophyta > Magnoliopsida > Asterales > Asteraceae > Ambrosia > Ambrosia x helenae. The sequence goes on along the minus strand of CM061227.1, from coordinate 29,712,382 downwards.
AAGGGGAGGTGTTGGGCTTGGTTCTGCTGGGCCTGCTGTCTGGGCCGGTTTCTTGGGCTCAGATAGTGGGCTTCAGTAACATACCAAGAATAAGTGATTGGGTTATGTTGTGGGTTTGGTAATGGGTTTTCAAGTGAGTGTGTTTTAAAAATATATATATATATATATATATATATAATATGATTTTTTTTATTACTAATATTATTATTATTATATAAAAATAAAAATATAAAGAAAAAGTGACGGATGTCACAGCATCCTCTACTTTTAGAAACTTCATCCCGAAGTTATTAGAAACATAGGGTTATGGATGTCTGGGTAAAAATTAAGATAACTCTAGTTTGGAAAATTTGAGTTAAGGTACGACGTGAATTTATAGTTAACAAAGTAGACTGTTTCGAATGATTTGGATAGAAGGTTTGATAGGTGTGGGTTAAGGATTGGATTAGGTTCGTCTCGAATAATAAGGAGAATAAGAATCTAGTAAAACACTAAGCTTAGAAATCCTAAAATAATTGTATGAGTTGATTTGTTATAAAAAGATCAAATGAACTATCAAATAACCAGAGTTCGTTCCTGGTCCGACTTCCAGTCTCACTTTCAATGCATCATTAGTGTTTGTATACAGGGTGTACCGCAGCTAACCCACCACACCTTTGATACCTCGAAAACGTACTGGACGCCTACCAAAAACTCTAATAAAATTTCACACTACCCTAACGTACCTGTAAATTCATGATTACGTTCCGGACCGGAATCATCAATTTACCTTACATTAGGGTTTTATGTCCTTCTATGATCCTAATCTAACACACATTAAAGCAAATAAGTTTCACAAGAAGATGACACAACCAACACGTTGAGTTACAATGAGATGTTATCAATGAAATGAGGCCATGTAATAATGAGGTCAATTGCATTAGTTTGCAATGACTTGTAAGCATAACAGTATTTAAGTATGGGCTACCATTCGTCCAAGGAGCCCTTTAAATGAAATGTTTATCTGAGTTGCGTGGATAATACACACATGCAAGCAAGTTTGTAAGCACTACAACCATTAAGTGTAAGTGTTATCTTAGTGGCCTATAGGAATAGTTTACGAGTATCATGAATAATTAAATGTTCAATGGATAGTCAAACTAAGGGAAAAATCAAGTTTCATATGACAAACAATGATGTTTTTAGAAAAGCTTTGTAGGATTAAATAAGTATATTGATTTCCATGGAAGTCAAGACCAAATGTTTCAATAAAATGTAAGGTAGAGTCTGAAACTTATACAATATAAAATAAACGTAACCGAATTTGATAAATTTCCAATCTGTGTTCGTACACAATAGTATGCAAGGAAATTTCTAGATGTTGTATGCTAATGAGTGCGACAAAATTGGGTACAAAATGATAATAGGATCAAGAAAATGAAAACACGAGTAGTGGATTCTCGAGTCTTGGGAAGATTTTATCCATGGCTTAACCAGTGGGATTAACGTCATCCTGATCGTCTGCTTCGTTGATATCGATATTGAAAGCTTGTCCATGTGCCACCAGGTTTACATTGTTCAACTTGGGACATTGAGGTAGCATGTGGTTAGGGTCTCTACAATGATAACATGCCCGACCATTAGTAATCTGTAGTGGTTCCTGGGCAGCTGTTTGATGATTATCTTGCGTCCAATCTGTTACACGACAAGTAGTGACAAAGTGTCCAAACCTTCCACATCTAGTGCATTGACGACATGGAAGGTTTGCAGGGTGATGATACTTGCAAGTGTTGCATTGAGGATGGATTCCCATGTAGGCCTTCTTGATAGGAGGTTGAGTCACCGGATCAACAACAGCATGGTTCTGATCATCGCCCATTCGTTTCTTAGAGTTCGAAGCAGTAGTGGCGGCCTTTGCTAAAATAGTCTTAGATTGTTCCACAACATTGGTGGTTTTCTCAGTAGACGTCTTGGTGCCCTTCCTAACCAAGTTTCCTTTCTTTACGTGTTTGTCCGTCAAAGTGGCTGCAAGCTGGATGGCTTCTTCCACCGTAGTAGATTTGCTTCCAGTGACTACGTCTTGTATCAGGTCAGGTAATCCCTCGATATATTTCTCGATTGCTCGAGAGACCGGGGTGACCATGTGTGGAACCAGTATGCTAAGTTCATGATATCGGGTATTATACGCAAGATTCTCACCACTGTCTTGTTTGAGCTCACGAAATTCATCCTCCAGCTTCCTGATTTCGTTCCTAGGACAGAATTTGGCGATCATGAGTTTCTTAACTTCAGCCCAAGATAATGATAAAGCAACATCAGCTCCTCGATTGCGTTTTTCGCCATTCCACCAGGTTAGCGCCCCCTTTTGAAGGACACTAGTAGCATAGCGAACGCGGAGTTCATCAGGACACTCGCTGTTCACAAAGGTGCTCTCCATACTTTCAAACCATTGGAGGAGACCAGTAGCACCCTCCTCACCAGTGAATTTTGTAGGGTTGCAGGAGTTAAAGTGTTTGAAAGTGCACCGAAATTGAGTCGTACTTTGGTAGCCTCACGTATAATTTCATTACCCTCAGTAGCAAGATCGCGTCCCTCATTACGAGCTTGTACACATGCTTCTAGAGCTACTCGGTTAGCTACGGCACCAGGTGCATTTCCCCAAGGGTGCCCTAAAGTTCCTCCACCGAACTGTAGTACGGAATCATCCCCAAAGATCTCGGTTAGAGCAGGCATATGCCAAACTCTTTCTACCCATCCTGTATATTGTCCTTTTTGTTCTGTATTCGTATTGTAATAGAAACTTCACTTATTATTAGTTATTAGATTCTTAGTTATTAGACGAGATTTTACGAAAAAATTGTTCGTGGAGAGAACAAATCTTTTTTTCAATACTCACACTCTTTATTAGTGAATAATCCTAGTGATTTTATTTATATGCTTATTCCTGAATTCCTGATAGGAAATACAATATGATAGGAAATACAATATTCAAATAAATGATTTTTCGTCGAATGACTATTCATTATTGTATTTTCATGCAAATATGGAGCAATAAAACTATATGAAAAAATGGTGGTTCAATTCGATGTTATTTAAGAAGGAGTTCGAACACAGATGTAGGCTAAGTAAATCAACGAGCAGTCTTGGTCCTATTGAAAATGCCAGCGAAAGTAAAGATCCGAATAAAAATGATACGGATAAAAACAGTCAGGGTTGGGGTGGTCATGACAATTACAGTAATGTTGATCTTTTTTTTGGCGTCAAGGACATTCGTAATTTCATCTCTGATGATACTTTTTTAGTGAAAGATAGTAATGGGGACATTTATTCTATATATTTTGATATTGAAAATCATATTTTTGAGATTGACAATGATCATCCTGAACTAGAAAGTTCTTTTTATCGGAATTCTAGTTATCTCAATAATGGATCTAAGAGTAAGAATCCCGAACACGATCCTTACATGAATGATACTCAGTATACTTGGAATAATCACATTAATAGTTGCATTGACAGTTATCTTCAGTCTCAAATCTGTATTGATAGTTACATTGTAAGTGGTAGTGACAATTCCAGTGACAATTACATTTCTAGTTCCATTTGTGGTGAAAGTGGAAATAGTAGTAAAAACGCGGATGCCAGAACGATTGATCAAATTATACGAGAAAGTTATACTGATCTGGATGTCACTCAAAAATACAAGCATTTGTGGGTTCAATGCGAAAATTGTTATGGATTAAATTATAAGAAATTTTTTAAATCAAAAATGAATCTTTGTGAACAATGTGGATATCATTTGAAAATGAGTAGTTCAGATAGAATCGAACTTTCGATCGATCCGGGTACTTGGGAGCCTATGGACGAAGACATGGTCTCTCTGGATCGTGTATCTCCGTCACTTGTAGTGATTTATCATTCAATGAATGACTGAAAAATGATCTACCTAATCCAATTATAATTTTTCTTACTTTGCAGTTGTACATAAGCAAAACGTTGAAAATCGCTTTCTATTTCTACCCATCCCGGAGATTCATCCTATATTCCTATAGATTAATCGAGTCTGTCTCGATCCAGGGAAACTACAGGATCTAAAAGAATATCCCAATCCTAAGGATCCATAGGATTAATTGTGGATCCAACACAAAAATAGAAAGATTTGAGTTGTTTAGTCTTCGAGTTTTTTTTTATTTTCTATATCTATATATATCTATATAAGTATGTATCTATCTAAAATACATGCATGTTGGATTCGGCTCAATCCTTTTAGTAAAAGATTGGGCCGAGTTTCATTTAAATTCAATTAAGAGAACGAACGTTATCTCTTCTTATCCTTATCCTTATCCGTATCCAAAGTATCCATTGCCTGGAACTCAAATTTGATCTCCTTCCATACTTCACAAGCAGCAGCTAGTTCAGGACTCCATTTGGTAGCCTCACGTATAATTTCATTACCCTCAGTAGCAAGATCGCGTCCCTCATTACGAGCTTGTACACATGCTTCTAGAGCTACTCGGTTAGCTACGGCACCAGGTGCATTTCCCCAAGGGTGCCCTAAAGTTCCTCCACCGAACTGTAGTACGGAATCATCCCCAAAGATCTCGGTTAGAGCAGGCATATGCCAAACGTGAATACCCCCCCGAAGCTACAGGCAGAACACCCGGTAGAGAGACCCAATCTTGGGTGAGTTCATGATGGATTCCCATGTAGGCCTTCTTGATAGGAGGTTGAGTCACCGGATCAACAACAGCATGGTTCTGATCATCGCCCATTCGTTTCTTAGAGTTCGAATCAGTAGTGGCGGACTTTGCTAAAATAGTCTTAGATTGTTCCACAACATTGGTGGTTTTCTCAGTAGACGTCTTGGTGCCCTTCCTAACCAAGTTTCCTTTCTTTACGTGTTTGTCCGTCAAAGTGGCTGCAAGCTGGATGGCTTCTTCCACCGTAGTAGATTTGCTTCCAGTGACTACGTCTTGTATCAGGTCAGGTAATCCCTCGATATATTTCTCGATTGCTCGAGAGACCGGGGTGACCATGTGTGGAACCAGTATGCTAAGTTCATGATATCGGGTATTATACGCAAGATTCTCACCACTGTCTTGTTTGAGCTCACGAAATTCATCCTCCAGCTTCCTGATTTCGTTCCTAGGACAGAATTTGGCGATCATGAGTTTCTTAACTTCAGCCCAAGATAATGATAAAGCAACATCAGCTCCTCGATTGCGCTTTTCGCCATTCCACCAGGTTAGCGCCCCCTTTTGAAGGACACTAGTAGCATAGCGAACGCGGAGTTCATCAGGACACTCGCTGTTCACAAAGGTGCTCTCCATACTTTCAAACCATTGGAGGAGACCAGTAGCACCCTCCTCACCAGTGAATTTTGTAGGGTTGCAGGAGTTAAAGTGTTTGAAAGTGCACCGAAATTGAGTCGTACTTCCTGTGTTGGCACTGTTACTATTCTGGGTTATCTCACTGACAAGATTTGGGATTACTGCAGCAATTTCCTTAGCGACTAAAGATGCGAGGCGACGATCAGAATGTTGTCCAGAAGCATGAACAGGGCGTCGGCGGACATCACGGAGCATGCGGCGAGCAGACATCTATGAGGTAGTCAATGAATAATCATGAGATTAGAAAATGTGAGTGTATAACTGTACAAATGATTATGAAAGTATGAACTTGTAAGCAATATATGAAAATCATGATATACAGGATATTGTATATGAAACGAGAGAGTATTATTGAAAAACTTGCATAAATGCTTGGAGTGCCCTTGTCTAGCTGTAAAGCCTAACAAGAACGTTGACTTTTCAAAGAGATTGAACCCAATGGTGGTCAAAGAAGACATGCTTTAGCCTATAAGTGGACACTCACTCCAGGAATCCCCAGGTAAGCATAACAGGTCCGTAAATGGATTTATGCGCTATGCTTGCCTATGCCAGAAAACCCAGTGTACAGGCATCCACCCTTCCAGATTGCACGTGTCCTTATTACACTTATTAAAGTTCAACAACTTTGAAGGAGCAGAATAAGAGTAAGCATTATGCCTAAGAGTGTCTTCATGAAAGGTACTGTCTCTGTTCCATAATGATGTAGACCTTCCACCCCTTGTAGAACACCATCTCTATGCACCAGGATGAAAGATGAGGAAAAATGGAGAAGAAGGGAGGGATAGAAGAAGGAAAGTAGAGGGAAATGAGGGGAATAGAAATTTAAGGAATATTATGCATGAAAGTTGAAGTTCGGTTATAGTCTAGGCCATTTTATCTAATAACCTAGTTCCCTATAACCATGGCTCTGATACCAATCTGTAACACCCCAACCGATGGCGGAATCATCGAGGTGCCACGTAGTGACGATTGTTCAAAAGCTCATGGTACTAAAATGTAAATATATGATTATTGAATATTCCAAAATTGTCTTACATGAAAATGGAAAATACATTGTCTAAATGAAATGTAAATATTGAAATAACTGAATTAAAATAAAGCACTAAATGTTCCTTGCTAAAGCACTAGATCAAACTGCACCTGAAACATGTACAAAATAGGTTTGGTCAACATAAGAAATGTTGGTGAGCATTCCTAGTTTTGATATATATAGTAGGTTAAAAGATATACAATTCAAGTGCAAGCTACAGTGCAAATATGTAAACTATGTATCATACAAATGAGCGAAATCAACCCTGTGACTGTATAATGTACTAATGAACGGCGGTGTACTTATCCAATAAATGGATAAAAGCTTAACACTGGCCACGGATTCTCCGATGAAAAGGGGGAGAATCAATCTAGGCGGGTTGTCAATCCAAATAGCGCTATCCAATGTTAAGGTCGGCTTGTACCATGTTAATGATTTCACTAAGTACAAATGTAATCCACATGTATTGTCTAAGTGTAGATGCATTTTGCGACTAATGATTGGATAAGCATAATTAACATATGTTAATGACTGGTCGAAGGTAGATAAAAGGGGCGAATGTAGAAAGATTTGGGCGAAGGTAGATTAATAGTGGACGAAGGTAGACTGAAGCTGACAAAGATACACATTCGTACTATTGAAGTGGGCGAATGTGGAAAACTTCCACATTCGACCATATCAAATGGACGAACGTGCAACATCTATATATAGTATTTGTGTTTTTGTGAATGTAATAGAGTTGTCAGTTGTGTATGTGTTCAGGTCAGGTTCCAGGTCATTTTGTGAAAGTGTATGTTTGATCTAGATTAACGTGTAAGTCGTTGTAAAAGCTTATTTGACAAAAGTTAATCTATGAAAAGATGTTGAAAATGATCTTGATTGTGTTTTGATCAGAGTTTCATCAATTTGTTCAGAACTAGGGTTTTCGCACCTGGTTTTGTGACTTGTATGATCATATTATCCTGTTTTAGCTAAAATCTTTCGCTTACAAAGTGGTATCAGAGCTATACGGATCATACAACAACAAATTTGATAAACTCAGAGCTGATTTGGACATGTTTTTGATCAAAATACATCTGTTTTTGCATAAACATGGTTTATGAGTGTTTTTGATTGATTTAGAGTTGAATTAGTGGTTAAAATCAAGTTTTCCAAGAATTAAAGTTGCTCCAAATCAATTCCGAAGCATAACCTGATTAAGATCATTCAAATCCACAAACTTTTGAAAATCTGAGATCAAAATAACCGTTTTTCAAAGTGTAACCGTTTTTCAAAAGTGTGATCTGGGCAAAATGGGCGAACCTGGAATCTGAGTGGTCGAACCTGAGTGTGTTTGGGCGAACCTGAGTAGTATTTTGGTCGAACCTGAAAATTGTTATTGAAGTTTTCACTTTCGGGTAAACTTTTCCACATTCGACCGGTTCAATTTGGGCGAAAGTGGAAGTGTGTTAGATTGTTTTTACTTTCTGGTGAATTCTACTTTCGGGTGTTACTGTTTGGGCGAATCTAGAATCAGAAGGGACGATAGTGATAGATTTCGGGCGAACCTAGGACATTTTGGGCGAACCTAGGATTTACTTTGGAAAATTTTCTAAGTGTTGAAGTTTTCTAAGTTCGTGATCATGTGGCATTTTCAAAATACTCCGAAACCAGCAACGACACAACCACAACAGCAAACGATGGACCCATGGACAGTGGCAGCACAAAAGATGAACACACAGTCTTCGCAACCGATTAACTACATGGCAACGACGAGCTCGATGCCTCAAAGCGTAGCACATCCAGCACCACAATCTGACTACTGGGGAGTAGCAGCAGCGGTGGTAAATACTCAAACTACTAATGCTATTTCTACTTTGATTAAAGATTTGTCTTCAGGTAGCGGGAATCGGCCACCGAAGCTCATGGAGATGCAAGAATACAATCAGTGGCATACCATGTTCAAAATCCACTTGGAAGGCATGGGAGTAGAAGGAGCAGAGGCATGGAGAATGATTGCTACAGGTTACACACCACCAGTGTTGGAGAATACCGGTGAACCAGTTCCATTGGAGAGTATGTCTGAGGAGGAGAAAAAGAAATTTGCGGTGGAGAAGAAAGCCTTTTCCCAATTGACACAGGCAATCACAAGCGACCTGTTGCATCAGTTTGGGACATGCACCACATCTAAGCAACTATGGGACAAGCTTAAAAGGAAGCATGATGGTAATGAGAAGACTCGAAGCTTGAGGATGGAAGAATTGATAAAGGAGTTTGAGAACTTTTCTTACATTAACAATGAAACTTTAAAAGAATTAACTCCTAGATATATGCATTTGCTATCTGAATTGTCTAGTTATGGTGTACAGATTCCTATGACTAAGCAGGTGGATAAGTTTGCCGATGCTCTACCACCTCAATGGGATCAGCATGTGGAAGTTCTCAGAGAGAAGGATGCTTACCAGTTCTGGACTATTTCAGAGTTCATTGAGAAGCTGGAAAACAAAGAGATGGAGGATAGGAGGAAAGCTAGAAGATCACAGATTCCTCAGAATCCTAGCTTATATTTTGGAGGCACTTCAGTTCCAGTCAGTAACTCAAGTTCAGGAGGTGTTGCACCACATGTTGCTTGCATTTCCAATGTTATGGAATCACCAAAACCAACCACCAACTACATGACACAAACATCATCCTACTCACAACCATCATACACACCACCACAATACAACAATTCCTACATTTCACCAATCTCCCCAATGCAACAAGCAGGTTTCTACACTGCTAGCCAATCACAACAACCAATGAACCAAGTTACTCAACCTAATCAACATCCGGTGGTTTTGGAGACTTCTAACTTGGGCAATGTGACAGTGGAAATTGCTCAACAACATATTGCACTAGTCTCAGCAATGGTTTCATCCTACAATGGACTTGTTGCTAGTCAAATTGGGAATAACAACTTAACCAATGAGGACTATGCACAGATCGACAAGGAAGAGATGGAACTCATTGATATTCAATGGGCTTTTGCAAGCATCATGAGAAGAGCAACAGAGTTTATAGAGAAAACAGGTAGAACAGATTTGGCAACTTCTCCCAACACAACCTACGGGTTCAACAAGGAGAAAGTTACTTGTTTTAACTGTGGAGAGAAATGTCATTTTAAAAGAGAATGCACCCAGCCACCAAAACAAGGTAATAGAAACCCATTCAATGCAAACTACCAGAACCGTCAACAACAAAACCAAGTTTCTTACCAAAATAACAACAACTACCAAAACCGACAGAACAACTTTAACAACCAAAACAGACAACCAAACACATCAAACCAGATTCAAAACCAATCTCCTAACAACACTAACCGAACAGTTATACCAATCACTACACCAAATGAGACACAACAGAACACGAGTCAGAATCAAGCATTGGTGACTCAACAAGATGAAAGGTTTGACTGGTCGGGTATGCAAATAGGAGTGGAAGAAATTACTACTGGAGGAAATGTGGCATGTGTTGCTTATCATGTTGATGTTGAAGAGTCGGTAATGGAGGAAGAAAAGAAAGAAACTGAGGAGTGTGATAGTGATGATTCTGAGACTGAAATGGATGTGGAGAATGAACCTGTTGAGGTTAAGGCTGAGGAACCTAATTCTGGTATGGTGATTGATTCTGTTACCGATGTTCCTGAGGAGTGTAGATCAGTTTATTCAGACTCGGACAGTGAATCGGACACAGAGGCAAGTGTTGATTCTTTAGATGATGACATTGATCAGTTGTTAGCAGAAGCTGATTTTCTGATGACGAGGAAGTCGTGCATTGCTGATGATGCTTTCACCAAGATTGACTATTCCAAGTTTTTCACTGGAAAGGAAGCTCATTTCGCATTAATGGCCATGACTGAACCGCCAAAACCTGTAAGTTCTGAATCTAGCACTGATATTAAAATTGATAAACATTGTGATAAATGTGATAGATTGACTGAGGAGATTAAACAACTCCGTATTGAACGTGATAGTGCTATCATGAACAGTCAATCTACTCGCAAAGAGTTGAATGCTTTCAACAAAGTATTAGATGGCTACAAAAAGGACATTTCCGACTTGAAAAATACTTTATCATTGAAACAATTAGCAATTAACAACTATATCAATGAAATTGAAAATACCAAGTTGGAAATGGCAGCCATAAAATGCTTTGCTGAGAAAGTAAACAAAAAGTTGGAAAGTTATAAGCACATTGCTTATGTGGTAGACCATATCATTGATGATAACACCACTAATTACAAGTCTGTACCATCTCCGGTTCTTTTTGAAAATCATAACTATCACCAAGTTATACCGGAGAGCTCGGTAAAATCAGACTCATCATCGGAAATGGAATCTAATACCTCGAGTATTGGTGATCCTCATTCCGATGTGAGACCGATTTTAGGCTTGAATGATGAGGGTGTTTATGCTGAAAGCGTGAATTCAGACTCAGAGAATGATGATACTGGTAATGACCAAACTGTTAATGCATGTGAAATTCCAAAAGAAAATCACATCATTACTACTGAACCAGTGTCACCATCTCAACATGTGCATCCGATGGCAACTGCTCATCGTGAGAAAAAGTCTGAAAAGAATGAGATTAGAAAGGACCTTGAGAATGAACCAAGTGACAAACCTGTCAAGGTGTTTTATCGGATGGAAGGATCCGATAAAATCATCTCTGATGAGGAATTTCCAATCAAAAATGCTAACTATGCTAAAATTGAAAAGATTTGGCAAGAAAGCACTATTTGGTTCCCAAAACATGAGAGAACAAACGAAATTCCACCAGAAATTTTAAAGAAATTGTTTTTGGATGTTCCTCAAGAACCAAAGGTACATGTCACAGAGTTCATTCGACCAAATGACAAAGCAAATGGTTTTCATGAGCCCACTTACTCAAAAGGACCACTTCCTGAGAGTTTGAGGAATCAACAGTATAATGATCAATATCCTGTTAGATCATTTGCTCCACCAAATGCTCATTATGTTTTTGAAGAGTATCGCAAATGCTTTAAATGTGGGGAACGTGGGCATTTACTTGCTCAGTGTCCATATGTAAGGCATAAAAGACATGAGGTTGAAGTTAGAAATTCCATGAGGAAACCGATTGATCATTATGTTCCACCACATAGACGAGTTGTTCCTCAACAACAACAGTTTTATAATCAAAACAATTTTCATGAAATAAGGAACAATCGTCCAATCCAATATGATCAAAGAAATCGGATAGCTATGGAACAATCATGGAGAAAGCCTGTGGTGAACGCAACAATTGATAGGCAAAAGGTTCCACAAAAACCGATTGTCAAATCAAATGTTGGACCTAAGTCTGTTAACTCAGATAAGGTAGCCAAGAAAGTTACTTTTGTTAACAATGTTCAGAAACCGATTGAGAAACCAAAATCTCAAATTCGCATTCTTAAAAGATCTGAACAATCTTGGACACCCAATGGTACTCCAGGAGCTTCTACTTCAAAGGTAAGTGAGAAAAAGGAAAATGTTTTGAACAATCAGAAAAAGATTGATCCAAAACAAAAAGTTGTTGAAAAGGTTAATGAGGATGTTTCTTTGAAATCTGATGTTCAAAGGCCCAAGACTCAGGCTTGGGTCCCCCGAAAGAACTAAATGATTTACTTTTTGTGTGCAGGGAGCTTCAGCTGGCCCTATTAGCAGTCTATGGATTGTTGATAGTGGAGCTTCAGGCCACATGACAGGGGATCTCGCATTGCTGTTCGACGTGAAAAACATCAATGGAGGGTATGTCGCTTTCGCGGGTAATAAAGGTGGATATATCACAATGGAGGGAAGCGTGAGTAATGGGATAGTGACTTTCGAGCGGATATCTTATGTGAAGCAGATAGACTATAATCTGCTGAGTGTCAGTCAAATATGTGATAAACAATTTTCTGTGCATTTTGATGACAAATCCTGTTATATTCTCAAACCGGGCTTCAAAATTCCAAAGGAGTGGGTAATGTTGATGGCACCTCGCGTCAACAATCTCTATATTCTTGATATGTCCAAGGCGATGACATCACAAGGGCAAATAACATGTTTTCTATCCAAAGCGACTGAGAAAGAATCAATTATGTGGCACCGCAGAATGGGGCACATTCATCTGAGAAAAATGAATCAACTTGTGAGAAATGGGCTTGTCGATGGAGTAAACGTGAAACATTTCCATCTGAACGACAAGTGTGTAAGTTGTATGAAGGGGAAGCAACACAAACAGTCCCATAAAGTGAAGAAAGTTAACTCTGTAGAGATGCCGCTTGAGCGATTGCACATGGACCTATTCGGACCGGTCAAGCGCAAAAGTCATCTTGGAGAGCTTTATTGTTTAGTTGTCACTGATGACTATTCAAGATTTTCATGGGTGATGTGTTTGCAGAACAAAAGTGACACCTTTACCAACCTACAAGTTCTGTTCACTCGATTGGAGAATATCTACAATTTGAAGATAAAAAGAATTAGGAGTGACAACGGGACGGAGTTCAAAAACGCCAAGATGGATGAACTTTGTGAAAGCAAAGGGATACATCATGAATATTCGGCTCCGTATACCCCACAGCAGAACGGTGTTGCTGAACGAAAGAATAGGACTCTAATTGAAGCGGCTAGAACAATGCTCGCTGATTCAAATCTTCCGGTAATGTTCTGGAATGAGGCGATTTATGCAGCAAATTATACATTAAATCGGGTTCTAACAGTGAAGAAGTTTGGAAAAACATCTTATGAACTGTTACACCGACGAAAGCCAAACTTAGAGTATCTAGAACCTTTCGGGGCGCCATGCACGATGTTGAATCCAGGTGAGAAGTTTAGTCCTAAAGCTGAGGAGGGATATTTTGTTGGATATGCAACCCCACTCAAACGGGTATTCAACAAGCGAACTCGTCAAGTGGAGGATTGGGCTAACGTGGAAGTTCAACGATACACTCAAAATTTGCAAGGCACGGGTCCTGATTGGATGTTTGATTACAAAGATTTCTTTGAATCATTCAACCTAGATAGCTTGGTTGAAGAAGCTGTTATCAGATTACTTTACGAGTGTGAAAACACAGCGACTTCACCGTTGGTGCGTCCAATCACCGTGAACCCCCTACCAGCTTCTAATGATACCAGTGCTCCTATACAAGAGGAAGAGGTGTTTCAAGAGGCTTCAACTTCATTAGACACTTCAGAATCTGAAGATGAACAATTTGAAGAAGCCGTTCTTGAACATGCAGAAGAATTAGAGGCGCAACCAGTGAACCCAACTCCAAATCCAGATGTTGCTTCATCATCAAACACGGGTCATGATCTGGATGCTGTAGAAAACTTGACTGCTCAGACGGGAGTTATTGTACCTGTTAATCCGGAATCTCGGATTCATCGTATTCACCCGCTGGAGCAAGTTATCGGTGATCCTGGAAGTGGTGTTATGACCAGAGGGCAGCTGAAAAGCGTTAACTCGCTAGAGAGTTTTGGTGCTTTAGCATTATATGCCAAAATTCAAAAATCTGGTAGTCAAAATGATTGGTCGTTTGCATGTTATGTGTCGCAGGTAGAGCCAAGGACATACAAGGACGCTTTGAATGAAGATGCCTGGGTTGAGGCAATGCAGGAGGAGTTATTGCAATTCCAGAAATTGGGAGTTTGGACGCTCACAGATTTGCCGCCGGGAAGGAAGAAAATAGGCACTAAATGGGTGTTTAAGTGCAAAAAGGATGATCGTGGGGTTATTGTTCGCAACAAAGCCAGATTGGTCGTGCAGGGTTTCCATCAAATTGAAGGGATTGATTACAACGAAATCTATGCACCAGTAGCACGGATTGAAGCTATTCGGATGTTCCTCGCGTTTGCTTCATACAAGAAATTCAAAGTTTATCAAATGGACGTCAAGAGCGCATTTTTGTACGGTAAAGTCAAGGAGGAGGTTTATGTCGGGCAGCCACCAGGCTTTGAGGACCCAATCCACCGGGATAAGGTCTACGTGCTGAATAAAGCTTTATATGGTTTGCACCAGGCTCCAAGACAGTGGTACGAGGAGCTAAGTACATATCTCATCTCCAAAGGATTCAAGCGCGGCCTCGTCGATTGTACCCTCTTCACGAAGAAGACGGGAGATGATTTGCTTCTTGTACAGATTTACGTTGATGATATTATATTTGGCTCAACTAACGAACTTTTATGCAGGGAATTTGAAACTGTTATGCAAGAAAAGTTCGAAATGAGCGCAATGGGGGAGATGCAGTTTTTCCTCGGCTTACAGGTGGACCAAAGACCCGACGGGATCTTCATTCACCAGACGAAATACGTATCCGACATCTTGAGCCGATTCCAGATGAAGGACTCTAAGCCGATGGATACCCCGATTCAACCCAAACACGGGATTGGAGTGGACGCTAAGGGGGAGCTGACAGACCCATTTACATACAGAGCAATCATCGGATCTCTGATGTATTTGACAGCGTCTCGACCAGATATTATGTATGCAACGTGTCTCTGTGCTCGCTATCAATCGAAGCCGAAACAAAGTCATCTGACGGCGGTCAAGCGTATTGATGTGTGTAAATGTATATATATAAATAACACAAGTTCTAATTAAAACGACTCACCTAAAAACTACACACGCACGGCAAGTGTACCGGTCGCAAAGCAGTAAACAGATAAGACCGAGTATCGAACCCAAAGACGCGAATGCAACTCTAGATCACAACCTATACCGAATACTAGCCTAAATAAATATATACTTATGTGGGGGGTTAAACTAATGATTAAAAAAACTTAAAAGAAACTAAATACAAATAAAGTAACCTCAGCTGCTTATAGGAACTAGGAACTTCGAGAAATCGGATAGGAAGAAGGCTGGTTACTTAGGTAAAATCCCTAGACACTAGCAATAAATCCTGAATCTGGTAATTAACTTGAGACCCTATTCTTATCTAACAAACCTCCTGTCAAGGATAGCTCACTAGACTCAAGGCGGGACAAGTGTAGAAATGCTAAGATGGATCTGGATCGCCCTAGCGTACCAAAATCCCACAGAAATCAGATTAAAACCTCTCCTGGATTAAAACCCTCAAACTATGAAGCAGACTTAAACTCTACTGAAGAAAACCTAGGAAAACTCTAAACACGGACAAGTAGCGACTCCCGCCCTAGCGCTTGCCAACTACCGAACAATGCCTAGTTAGTTACCTAGCAAACTCGAGTTAGATTTCTCACCCTCAAGAATGGACTGCACGTCTTAGTTAATTTTATTATATTAGTTTGTTATACTTGTGTCGTACTCCAACTCCAAATACTAGCACGCTAACCTAAGTTGACGAACTAGATTGATTTCAAGACCTAGGGGGTATCTCTACATGCCTAGTTCCACAAAACCAATAAACAAACTTCAAATAAAATTAACACCAACACACATATATCAAATCCAACAATAAACTTAAAATCATGTAATCCTACACATCAAAATTAAAAACCAAGAATCATTAAAAACTGCAAATAATGTGTCTAGTTCATAAACCTAAGCAACCATAAAAGTTTTAGTTCATAATCTTTATAAACATCACAAAATAAATAAAAATAGTTGTAACCATGTCTATAAAAATAATAAACGAAAACTAAACCTAACCCAAGGCTCGTTGGCTATTGATCTTTAACGTGCCCGTGGCCTTTTTTCCTTCAGTGCCCTTTCGCTCGTCACCGTATTCGCTTCTTCTTTTGTCTTTTGCTACTGTGCGAATTAGAATTTGAATGAATTGTTCAATTGCTCTTCGAATGAATATCTTGATCATATGCCGCCGTCAATGTTCTATGTATATATATCCATCCATGTTGATCGACTTTTGTTTTGTGTGTTTTGTCTAGTGGGCCACGAGCCCACACATTATTTATTTTGTTTTTTTATTTTTTTTATTATTATTATATTATTATTATTATTAGTATTAGTGGTAATAGTAGTATTATAACTCGGCGCTCTCGTATCAAGTGTTCTTGGCTCGACCAAAGTTGCTCGTTCACGCTCCAATGTCCATGAACACATACTCTTAAGTGTTCGTGTCTCGATTAAAATTCTTTCTTTTTAAGCTCATTTACCACGAACACCTACAAAAATATAAAATAAATAAATAAGTACTAAAAATTAATAAAAATCTATACAATGACAAAAATAGGCCAACAAACGAATACACGCCTAAAACTACTAAAAACTATATACAAAAGACTCAATTATAACAAAAAATACATAAGAGAATAGATGTGTTTTACGACACATCAAACATCCCCACACTTAAACCTTTTTCGTCCCTGAAAAAGAATTATGCTATGGAATCACAGTTAGGTTTACATCCAGTTTCAAAACATAAGTTACTTAATTAATAATCTACTAACGTGTTGATTGCGATTGCAGGTATATTGATCCTCTTAAACCCACACCGGTTTCCAAGCCCCTTTTTATTTATGTTAAGTTCACGTTGATTAGTCTATCTAGGGTCTCACTCGAAGGAAGCCACAGTTCCTCCTAATCCCGCCTCAAGCTTATGAAGTTAAAGGAACGACCAATTGACCATTTCCCAACCGTCTTATGTAGAAAACCAAGAGAATTTAAAATCACTTTTTTTTTTTACATACTTAACTCAGAGGGTGTGACCAATCCAAGTCGCTATCCCAGTGGCCAGGCACCTTAAGCTTCAGCATTTTTTTTTTTCATCTCAGCATACTTAACTCAGAGGGTGTGACCAATCCAAGTCGCTATCCCAGTGGCCAGGCACCTTAAGCTTCAGCATTTTTGCTTTGATTTCTAATTTTTTTTTTTAGGTGATTAGAAATTCTAACGGTTTTCTACTTATAACGGTGCTTCTTATACTATTTTTGGCGGTTTCGGTCTCCCCGTTTCTCCTAGATGAGAACCCACAAAATAGCCTAACATAATTAATTTATTACTTTTCAAAGGAAACCTTTCTACCGGCCGAGCCTACCCACATATACCAAATCAGACACGTTTTCAATCAATTTTAATCTCTTATTATACATACTATTTGAAAACCGGACACCTAACTTTACCTATCATTTTCCATATTTTATATAATGCAAACTTCAAAATCAGGGACTTTTTTTTTTCAATTTTTTTTTTTTTTTGACTTAAAATGACTTTATATACAGACTAAACGACAGTTTCCCATCCCCACACTTAAACTCTACATTGCCCTCAATGTAGGAATAGAAAACGACTCAAAATAAAAATAAATAAATTCCGAATACAAAAATAAAAAAAAACGAGGGCAAATTGGAAAGGACTTAGCTGGTTAATTAATGCGTAAGCTCCAAAAACTCTAGTCCAATCCAGCTCGATCGTATAGCATTTTGGTCGCGATCGGCTCTGACACACTGGTAAACTCTGGGCTTGCCTTGACAAATGATAAACAGCTCTGGAATCACCCGAATGGAGATTGAGTACGGGCGGTGCAATCCAAACCTGCGCAAAACGAAACAAACAAAACCCGAGCATAATACCGAACCACAAATAATAATAAAAAGACTAAAACTACTACTTAGACTCATAATATAACAACAAACAAGAAGACGTACCTGCTTGGCAACATGGCGGTGAATGGTGGTAGAACCAAATGGGTAGAGAAAAAAAAAATTATGGTTCTCGCTCAACGTGAAGGACACTGGTGATCACAACACGCGTTGCTAGTGAAAAAAAATATATAACTTTCCGGGGTAATAGCTGGTCGCATGAGGCGAACAGGTCAGCCCAGACTCCTCACATTACGTGAAAAGTCTTTTTTCAGAGAAAGTTAACTAATTTTTTTTTTTTTATAGAAAAATTCTCTTATTACCCAAACCACTACCAAAACTCCCAGTCATAAAATATATAGAGAGATAAATACATGGGATCCGCTCATGACGAAATTTCCTCTACCCAAGCAAACACGCAAACTTGCAAACAGACTCAAAGACACAAAAAATTAAAAAATAAAAACCTATGAACCACTACCGATTGACAGACCACAAATAAAAAAAAATGAAAAGATAGAAAAAAAAAATAGGTATAAATATAAATTTACAAACTCTACAGAGCCTCCCCACACTTAAACTTAATCAGGGGGCTTCTCTTTTATCTGGACCCGATCCAACCCATTTAATTCCACCCGGTCCATATTATTTAGCAAAATTAAATTAGTGGAATTGAAAAATATTTTATCGAATTTAAATGGGTCGGGCCACCAATATTTAAATTTACCTGGACCAAACCTGATTCTGGGCATGTAATGAGGGGACTTGTTGTCTCTGCAACTCCTGACCCTCACCCTGTGTCGGTCCAGGTGCCTCTTCGCCTTCTCCCGTGGTGGTGGCCATGGTGGTGGCACTAGTAGCAGTGTAATATCCAATGCCTGCACGGGCCGGCTGTGGTGTTCTTCTTCTTCCACCACTGCTTCTTTCTCATCTTCCTTGTTTGGTGACACTTGTTCAAAATCTTTGTCCATTTCTGGAGCTGACAAATCAACTAACTGGTCACCAAACTCTACTTCCTCATCAGCTGCTTCTTCAAGCAGGTCAGCGGTGTCTTCCTCTTCCACCACTTCTTCCTCAAACAGCCAGCCTGTGGATTCTGAAAAATCCATATCTTCCTCAGCCTCCCCTATCTTCTCCAACATGGCTTTCCTGTGCGCGTCCCACTCTATCCTTTCTATCTCCTCATCATCACTCCAGACATCTACCTCCCAAGGATATGTTGCTGAACTAGAGATCTGGCAAGGCTGCTCATCCTGTTGAACCGGAGGTGGGACTAAGGCGTCCATTATGGTCTCTGGCTCTAACCCTGAATCCTGCAAAATATCATCCTCACAAGACAAGTGTAAAGAATCATATGGATCAGTTAAATCATGCACAGAATCAGATGAGTAAGGACAAACAGTTTCAGCAACGGGCCTAATGGAATCAGGTAATGTAAATGTTACCATCTCGTCTGGGTCATCATTTGTGAAATAAACCTGCTGAACTGGAGGTGGGACTTCAACGTCCATTATGGTCTTCAGTTCATCCACCCGAGCCTCTAGCCTTTTAAGTGCCGCATCTTGTTCCCTCAAAGAGTCGGTGCGCTTGGATAGCAAAGAATCGATATCCTCGAGCATGAGCTGTTGTTTAGCAACTAAGGCGGCAAAATCGGGTCTAGTGTGAGACGAGACATCCCGATAATCGGGATGTGGATACAAATGTTGGCTAGGTGGATACTCTGACGAGCTACCACCATGCCTATCCTCATACATCTCAGCTTGTAGATAATCATGCTGACTTTTTCTTCTATCTAGTGACTCAGATGTTGCAGGGTTAAACCACCGGTTTGCCTGTGGGTATGAAGGCTGGTATGACTGATATGGCTGCGGCTGCAAATACTCGTTAGCATAATAATCCGTGGAATACCCCGATGAATATGAATGAGGGCATCTTATGGTAAAATGGGGTCCTCCGCAGATCTCGCACATGATAAAAAAAATTATATATTAAGAATAAAAAAAATAATAATAAGAAAAAAAAAGAAAAAAAAATTATTCACAAAATAGTAGACTAGAAACGGATCGGATAATTCTCAAGAGTGCTAATTGCGTCCCCGGCAACGGCGCCAAAAACTTGATGTGTGTAAATGTATATATATAAATAACACAAGTTCTAATTAAAACGACTCACCTAAAAACTACACACGCACGGCAAGTGTACCGGTCGCAAAGCAGTAAACAGATAAGACCGAGTATCGAACCCAAAGACGCGAATGCAACTCTAGATCACAACCTATACCGAATACTAGCCTAAATAAATATATACTTATGTGGGGGGTTAAACTAATGATTAAAAAAACTTAAAAGAAACTAAATACAAATAAAGTAACCTCAGCTGCTTATAGGAACTAGGAACTTCGAGAAATCGGATAGGAAGAAGGCTGGTTACTTAGGTAAAATCCCTAGACACTAGCAATAAATCCTGAATCTGGTAATTGACTTGAGACCCTATTCTTATCTAACAAACCTCCTGTCAAGGATAGCTCACTAGACTCAAGGCGGGACAAGTGTAGAAATGCTAAGATGGATCTGGATCGCCCTAGCGTACCAAAATCCCACAGAAATCAGATTAAAACCTCTCCTGGATTAAAACCCTCAAACTATGAAGCAGACTTAAACTCTACTGAAGAAAACCTAGGAAAACTCTAAACACGGACAAGTAGCGACTCCCGCCCTAGCGCTTGCCAACTACCGAACAATGCCTAGTTAGTTACCTAGCAAACTCGAGTTAGATTTCTCACCCTCAAGAATGGACTGCACGTCTTAGTTAATTTTATTATATTAGTTTGTTATACTTGTGTCGTACTCCAACTCCAAATACTAGCACGCTAACCTAAGTTGACGAACTAGATTGATTTCAAGACCTAGGGGGTATCTCTACATGCCTAGTTCCACAAAACCAATAAACAAACTTCAAATAAAATTAACACCAACACACATATATCAAATCCAACAATAAACTTAAAATCATGTAATCCTACACATCAAAATTAAAAACCAAGAATCATTAAAAACTGCAAATAATGTGTCTAGTTCATAAACCTAAGCAACCATAAAAGTTTTAGTTCATAATCTTTATAAACATCACAAAATAAATAAAAATAGTTGTAACCATGTCTATAAAAATAATAAACGAAAACTAAACCTAACCCAAGGCTCGTTGGCTATTGATCTTTAACGTGCCCGTGGCCTTTTTTCCTTCAGTGCCCTTTCGCTCGTCACCGTATTCGCTTCTTCTTTTGTCTTTTGCTACTGTGCGAATTAGAATTTGAATGAATTGTTCAATTGCTCTTCGAATGAATATCTTGATCATATGCCGCCGTCAATGTTCTATGTATATATATCCATCCATGTTGATCGACTTTTGTTTTGTGTGTTTTGTCTAGTGGGCCACGAGCCCACACATTATTTATTTTGTTTTTTTATTTTTTTTATTATTATTATATTATTATTATTATTAGTATTAGTGGTAATAGTAGTATTATAACTCGGCGCTCTCGTATCAAGTGTTCTTGGCTCGACCAAAGTTGCTCGTTCACGCTCCAATGTCCATGAACACATACTCTTAAGTGTTCGTGTCTCGATTAAAATTCTTTCTTTTTAAGCTCATTTACCACGAACACCTACAAAAATATAAAATAAATAAATAAGTACTAAAAATTAATAAAAATCTATACAATGACAAAAATAGGCCAACAAACGAATACACGCCTAAAACTACTAAAAACTATATACAAAAGACTCAATTATAACAAAAAATACATAAGAGAATAGATGTGTTTTACGACACATCACGTATCCTTCGATATCTGAAGGGTTGTCCATCAAAAGGACTTTGGTACCCTAATGATGATGATTTTGATTTTATTGCTTTTAGTGATGCAGATTGGGGCGGCTGTGACAAAGATAGCAAATCAACTACAGCTGGTTGCCAGTTTTTAGGGAGCAGGTTAATTACCTGGCAATGCAAGAAACAGACTTCCGTGGCACTGTCTACCTGTGAAGCTGAGTACATTGCAGCCTCAAGTTGTTGTTCGCAAGTACTCTGGATCCAACAACAGATGGTGGATTACGGTTTGCAGTTTCTTAAAACCCCTATACACTGTGACAACGAAGCCGCAATTGCATTAACTAAAAATACTGAAAATCATTCTAAAGCGAAACATATCCGGATTAAATATCATTTTATCCGTGATTGTTACGCTAAGGAATTGATAGATATGGTCAAAATCCATACTGACTACCAACGTGCAGATTTGTTTACAAAAGCTTTTGACAGATCTCGCTTTGAATATCTTTTAAAAGTAAACAATATAAAGGAAAAACAGGACTAATCGGCACCTCGGTTTATCACTTTTTAGTTTTAGTTTTAGTTTTTAAATTTTTTTTAATAGGGAATTTCTCTTTGCTAATTGGGAATTTCTCTTTACTATCATAAT
The DNA here is from genome assembly GCA_030844895.1 of Ambrosia x helenae. Taxonomy (NCBI): domain Eukaryota; kingdom Viridiplantae; phylum Streptophyta; class Magnoliopsida; order Asterales; family Asteraceae; genus Ambrosia; species Ambrosia x helenae. The sequence goes on along the minus strand of CM061227.1, from coordinate 29,689,987 downwards.
CCTCAAAGAAGTTGATGCTTTCGAGGGGATTGTTTAATCCTCAAAGAAGTTGATGCTTTCAAGTGGATTGTTTCTTTCAAATTTTTGTTTTGTTTTTCAGAAAAATTAAAAACCCAAAAATATGTTCTTTATTTTAGGGGGAGTCATTTTATCAGAAAAACCAAAAACATTGAAAAATTTTCAAAAGACCTAAAAATTAGAAAAACCAAAATGATTTCCTGGATAAAAAGAGGAAATGATAGTACATCAGTGGGGATCTGACACAGGCTAAAGAATTGTATAGTATAATGAGACGTATGTGGATTACGTGTGATATGCTGATAGGCTTCGTAGACTAAATATTGCGTGCATTAGTGATACAAACATAACAAACTACGCTTTCGTGGCTGAACACCTCATGGGCATATGGTCTTAGTACCGTAATTTCGTTTGATAGAATTGCCAAAATCTGAGGTTTCGGGTCGTTATGTTATTGTTATCCGGATATTCTGATTAAACTTCTGTCGTATTGATTTACGGACCTAGTTTCATCAGAATATTTGCAAAAAGAGCATATTGCCAAAACCGAAAGTTACCGAATTGAGGAACTTTATGTTTTATTGATCAAAGATCATTATTACATCGTATTGACTTTCTGATGCAAATCAGTGGTTAATATCAGCCTCAACCTAGTGTATACGCACATGTTACTTTGCTGCATTAATTTGCTGACCTGTACACCTCTGTGCTATATACTTTGTAAACTTTACGGATAACTCTGGCATAATCACGCGTTACGATGAAGCTTTGTGCAATTACTTGATACGGGAGTATGTCGTGTGTGTGGGAACCACAATGTGTTAGTCTAAAACGCCTAATTCGTATCATTTTAAAGCATTGCGTAATTGTCTGCATGTGAGCTTATGTGGACCACAATATCAGCAATTGCCGTATCACATATTGTTTCTAATGATAATATTAAAACAGATCAACGCTGTGCTCAGATTTCTCAGTAAACTGATATGATCCTCTTACCGGATATCACAAAATGTTTACTGCTTTCATTTACTTTGATGCATTTTACTTTGTTGCATTTTACTTTTATTGTCAAAAAAATACAAAATCCAAAAAGATTTTAGGTGTGTTTTGATAAAATTTCAGAAAACCCAAAAGATTTGCATTTCTGCTTTATTTTTGATAACCGGGGATGCTTGATGGTCAATTTCTGAGATTTGATAACACCATCTGGGTTTTGTTTCATTCAAAATGTGAAAATTTGAGTTTTGGAAGTTTAACAGATTGAAAAATGTTGAACGGGATTCGAATTCGTGGTTTGGTGAAATTTTCAGATTTTTCCATTTCACATTCGCCCCTTAATTGGGTCGAATGTGGAAAAATCTTACCTTCGGCCGTTAAATTTTGGACGAATGTGGAATTTATAAATCAAACATCCACCTTCGGGTGAATATTTCACTTTCGGGTCATTCAATTGGGACGAAGGTGGAATACACCTACATTCGCCCACTATAAACGGGCGAAGGTGGCTTTCTTATATATACCAGTTCAGGTTCGAGCCTCATTCACAAAAATTTTCAAAATTTCTAAGATACCAGACCTTGTTGCTTTGATTTCTTTTGATTGTGACATTTGTTCCCTGATTAATACTGATCATTTTGAGACCAATTTCACAGGTATTGGAGCCTTATCAAGTGTAGAATCATCGTTTTTGTCTTTGAACTTAGGGTTTCAAATTTAAGGGTCTTAGAGTCTGTTTTCATGTTTGATTTTGATTCACATTCAATCTTCATCAGTTTTAGGGGGAGATAATATGAGGAATTAGGATAATAACAATGTTTAGATGATTGACTTGATCGATTGAAACTGATAAACCCTAATTCCACTTTAAAACTAATGAAAATTGAATAATTATTAAAATTGATGGTACACGAGTGTTGATCGGTCATTATAGGACACATTTGGATCAAAATGATATGTTAAAAACAACTTTGGCAAATTTTTAAATTTTGGGGTGAATCTGTTTTCACCTTCGGTTCCAAAAACGGGCGAAAGTGGAAATGGATGGGCGAATGTAAGTATAAAATGGGCGAATGTGATTTTTACTCAAAATCATTACACATTCGACCAGCAGAGTACACATTCGACCACAATTTCACACATTCGACCAGTGAAAAACGGGCGAATGTGCAGAAGTTAAGCCATAAAATTTTTAATGTTTTTGTCGTTTTTGTATTTTGACGTTTGTTTTTGTCTTTGATGTGCAGATGGCTGATCAATCCGAAAACGTTGAAGCACCAGTGGAAAATGTAGAAGCTCCAGCAGAGAATGTTGTTCCAGAACCAGTGCAAGGGGCTGAAGCATCTGTTCCGAGCAGTTGGCCATTCGAGCGATCTCACAACTGCTGCGCATATCTTGGTGACGTGGAGAAGAATACAGAGTTCACCAGGATCATAGAGTTCTTGAAGAGGAGCAGAATTGTACATGCATTAGCCACACCGACTATCATATACAGAGACATTATTGAAGACTTCTACTGAAATGCGAAGTATGACTTCTGGGATAATCAGACGATTATTAAGAGCAAGATTCAAGATATGGAGATGTTTTTGACGGAGTCTGATATACGGGAAGCACTACAGATCAAGTTTGAAGTCAGTGAAGATCCCAGAGAGTTATCATGGACTGGGCAGAAAGCTTGTTTCTTACGGATGAAGTACAAAGGTCCGATTACTGATGGATCTATGTATAAAGGGAAGCTGAGTGTGCAGTTCAAGTACTTTGCACATGTCATTATTCACGTATTTGGATGTGTGAGCGGTGGATATGACATTATGAGAAGAAGTTTGAGTTCGTTAATGGTTGCGTTGACTCTCAACAAACCATTTAACGTATCTGGTATGATTCTAGACCATATGCTGGAGATGCTGAAAGGTATGAAGAACAAGAAGTTCATGCTATATCCGAGATTTCTGATGATGATCTTTGACCACAAGTATCCAGAGTTGAAAAAGGATCCGACTATGATCCTAGGTCAAGATCACATGAATATTCGTACTTTGGTGAGAATGAAAGGATACAAAGGTGTGCCAGACAATGAAAAGCCACCTCACAGGAGATTATTTGGAGCTTTGGCTGGTCAGGATTACACTGATCCTGGCAAGAACAGAGCGAGACATGATGATAGTGATTCGGATAATGATGATCCTTTAGTGTATGTTGATGCAAGCACGAAAAGGAAGAGACAAGTAGTCAATCCTGGAGCCAAAGGGAAGGGCAAGGGAAAGATTGATCAGGGAAGCTCAAAGCAACAGGCTGTTAGACAAAAATCAACGGCAAAGAAAGGTTCAGGTTTGGTGGATGAAGAGTCAGTTGATTCAGAGGAGACTGAAGTAGACGAGCAGTGGGATTCTGATGCTGAAAATGTTAGGGCCACCAAACGTAAGGCCACTATGGTTGGTGAGTCTGAATCTTTGAACAAATCCATTGAAGAAGCTGAGAAAAGAAAGAAATCAGTGAATGTTGAAGATGAAAGTCTAGGTGTTGACTTGGCAGAGTTGAGTGTTGGAGAGACTGTGGTTGTAAACCTGCCCAAAGCCAAGCACAAGACCATGTCAAAGAAGACAAGTACTAAACAGTTGAGAGAGAAAGAGTTAGCTCAATTGTTGAAAGGGAAAAGAGTGCCCGATGCTGGTACATCATCTAAGCTATCTTCACCTGTCACCAAGAAACAAAAGAAATCCAAAGAGGCAGAACCAATATCAGCTGATCAACTTAATGTTGCACTGGACAATGTACTTGACATGTTCAGAAAGCCTCAGAAAGAAAAAGAAGTTGAGTCATCCAAATCCAAATCCAAGAGAGTCACTGTAGATGATGATGTGATGAAACAGGTGAACAGGAAAATGGATGACATGATGAAAATGATTGTGGCTCAACAAGCTGAGATAGCCAAGTTTAAGCAGAATGAAGAGAAAATGCTTCAGATTGTAGTTGCTTCTAAATCTAATCAAGATGAGATCAATGAGAAGGTTAAGATGCTTGAAGCGAAGAATGAGAAGCTTGAAGGAAAGTGTGCAAGAAACAAGAGCAGGATTAAGCTGATTAAAGCAGACAACAAAGAACTAAGGGCTGAGAACAAACGCCTTAGTGATTTGATTGATGATTTGTATAACACTGCACCCAAGTTGAAGGAGGGTGAAGAAGATAAAGAAGATGAAGAAGAAAAAGTTGATTATGAAGATTCTGAATCGGATGAAGAGAAAGATGATGATGAAGATGATGATGAGTCAGATAAAAATGATGATGAGGATGATAATGATGATGATGATGATGTTGAAGGATCTGGGAGACAGAGAGAGGATGATAGTGAGAGTAATGATGATGATGATGGAGGTGATGATACTTCAAAGTTTACATTTGAAGAAAGAACATCCAAAAAGAAGAGTACTGGAGAATCAAGTTCTAAGAAGAAGAAAGGTGAGAACGTTGATTCAGATGAAAGTATCTTCTGGAATGAGAAGGTGAGGTCTTTATCTGATGATGCTAAACAATTGTACAAAGATATGTTGGAGAAAAGAGAATGGACCATAGAGTTCACAGGATGCTTTACTGAAATATTCCAGACTGATGATATGCGATATGAGTTGGAATATGAAGATCCTGATCTTGAGGAAGGAGAATTACCTGCATCTGTGGCAAAGGAAATTCTAGATGGTCTTGCACAGAGGGCAGGGAAGACTTTTGAGGAGTTTTTAGTGGAAGAGTCGATTCCAGATATTCCTGAAAAGGATATTGGAAGTCACTCGGATGATAAGCAGACTCCTGAGAACGATGAAGTGGAGATGGAAGATATAACTCATGAAGAGTTTCCTCAGTACTTCAGACAAACTGATGAAGAAGAGATATTTCCTGACTTTACTGAGGTACCAAACAATTCAGCGAAGCAGAAAGCTCAGCAAAGGAGTGCAGAGTTTGTTGAGAAGGTATTTGGTACTGATAAGCAAGGACCTTCAAATCAGTCTGATGAGTTGAAGAGTTATTTGAGAAAATTGAGGGAAATGGATGAGAACCGACCGAAGCCTGAAGCTCAAGGTAACTTTTATAGGTTTCACAATGCCAAGTTCAAAGGCAGAGCTCTCGGGTGGACATACTTAGGCAGGCTGAAGTGCATAGCTGCTAAATGGGAGACAGGAATCTTGTATTTCAATAGATTCTGTGATTTGCTTACTCTACCATACTGGGCGATCAGAGATTTATGTAGATTCCCAATGTCAGGTGCAGAAGTTAATGGTTCGCATGTTGGTTGGTGCGCAGATAAGTTGGTTTGGGAAAGTCGTACAAGATGGAATAGATTCAAGCCTCAATATCCCCGAAGGAAAGTTCATAGGGATATTGATCCTCAAACCAATATGAAATGGGTTACGTTGATATACAAAGCACCTGAAGTGATGAGAAAAATACCTTTGATGCCTATGCCACAACATTTCAGTGCTGATTTTATTTTCTGGTATTATGATTGGAGAAAGGCTGAAGCAGTGATTGTGCTGAGAGACGGGAAGGATAAATACAAGCATGTTCATGTATTTGATCCTATGTGGTTGATTAATTGCATGTTTGAAGACATCATCATGCTTTTCTACAATCCGATTTACTTTGAACCGAAAGACGCTGCTCAAGCAAGAAAATATACTCAAGTGGTTGGAGTTTGTTTTGCTTATGACATTAATGCAGGAAGCAATTTGGAGAATAAGCTTGGTAAGAAGGTGAAGATAGCGAATGTGTCTAAACCAGTGAAGAGAACATTTGAGCCTCCAATGACTACTGAGCAGAAGAAACAGCTCAGAATCAAGTTGATGAACAAAACCATGGACCAACAGAGAAGACAATCCAATCAATAGTCGAGGGGAGTTTGTAGATGCATTTTGCGACTAATGATTGGATAAGCATAATTAACATATGTTAATGACTGGTCGAAGGTAGATAAAAGGGGCGAATGTAGAAAGATTTGGGCGAAGGTAGATTAATAGTGGACGAAGGTAGACTGAAGCTGACAAAGATACACATTCGTACTATTGAAGTGGGCGAATGTGGAAAACTTCCACATTCGACCATATCAAATGGACGAACGTGCAGCATCTATATATAGTATTTGTGTTTTTGTGAATGTAATAGAGTTGTCAGTTGTGTATGTGTTCATGTCAGGTTCCAGGTCATTTTGTGAAAGTGTATGTTTGATCTAGATTAACGTGTAAGTCGTTGTAAAAGCTTATTTGACAAAAGTTAATCTATGAAAAGATGTTGAAAATGATCTTGATTGTGTTTTGATCAGAGTTTCATCAATTTGTTCAGAACTAGGGTTTCCGCACCTGGTTTTGTGACTTGTATGATCATATTATCCTGTTTTAGCTAAAATCTTTCGCTTACACTAAGCATAAAGCACGTTGTAAGCAATGCACATAGTACTAGAATTGTATTGTGAAAATGTAAACTTGTATTTGAAATTGTAATAGTGTACATGTAACACCCCAAAAATGAATAAAAGCAAAAAGGGGATAGGAAATACTCACTGTTTACGTAATAGCTTGAAATTGAACTTTGGACAACGAAATATGTGTTGGAAATTATTCCAAAGGATCAACCTAAAGAATTTGATAACGTGTAAGGGAAATAACTCTAGGATACATGTATTTCTAAGGCTTCGAATTGGGGATAAACGTTTACTTGTTTATTAAACAAGTTGTTTATTAATTATGAGAAATTTAATAAATAAATAAATAAAAGTCTTTTTGTAAAATTTTAAGTTGAATATAGTCACAACATAAGATTTTGATTATGAAAATAGAATATTTAATTTAATTATTTCAAATTGTCAAAATATGACTTTAATATCTAAAAATATTAAAATTAAAGAATTTCTGAATTAAAAATTGTATTTCAGTTCTAGATAGTTAGAAATAATTTATATAAAATTTTGGTGCAAAAATATTGAAAAATGAATTTATTATGATTTATTTATGATTAAAACTAACAAAAATTAGTTAAAAATATAAAATAAACGGTTTTTCTGAAATAAAAATATTTTCTGGAATGTTTAAGAATATAAAAGTTTAGGATAATTTTTGTGAGATTTAATAAAATCGTTTAGATATTTTTATAGAATTTAATAAATATAAATGAATAAACTTGTATTATTAATAATATATGTTAAATAAATTATTTTTGAAAAACTAAAATTTGGGTGATGAAATTATCATTTAGAGATCATATGATAATTTTTGTAGAATTTAAAAACCATTTTTAGTATTTAAAAACTATTTTAAAAGATTTAATGTATTAAGTATATATATCAAAATGTAAAAAAAATGTTTGTTGGTTATGGGAATCGAACCCGGGCCTCTGGCCGGTTCGGGTTTTATCACAAGCGTGCCCACCAACTGAGCCACACCCTGAGAACAAGTTAGAATGGATTGGATTTGATTATATATCTTAATTGTGTTAATGGATATTTAGTGGAAAATACCAAAAAATAAATGGAGCTCGTGGGAGTCGAACCCTGGCCAAGAGCCGGTTCAGTTTCCCTACTCACGTATCGTTTTAAAATAAATATATACTTAAACTGTTTCAAGTGTTCTTCCCCAAATCATACCAATTCGTGCCCTAATTTCCAAATCATCATAATTGGTGATCATTAGCCCCTAAATCTTTGGGGCTAATGATCACAGAGTGCCGAATGATAAAACCCACAAAAAAAAGAAACTTACAAAGGACTCGTGTACGGGTATACGGCTCGACAAAGAAGACGTCAAAAGAAACGATTCAAATGGTTTCAATTATCACTTTGTAACAGAAATTGGAGGTGTCGTTTTCTTAATCGCATATAGGTGTGTGTGTGTGCAGGTTTGATTGAGTTAATATCATGTATTTATAAGGTTTTCAATCGAGCTCAATTGGAAAGTTTGTTAATGGCATTTAGAATCGAATTTAGTCAATTCAACGCATTAAATCACGTGTGATATTGTTTTAGAAAGAAGAGGTGATGATGGTGCGTGAAATCCGGGATCAATTTGATTATTGGCGAGTTATTGGATCAGATTTTAAGGCCTAGTGTGTTTCCTTTTGGTTGCAGCGTTCGAAGGTAGCAGATAAAGAAGAAGAAGGGTCGCGAAAAAACAGGATTTATATACAATATAGGCTGGGATTGTAACAAAGACGAGCCGTAGCTCAGATGGTTCGATGTGTGTGGGTGTTATGCTGCTGACCCGGGTTCGAGGCCGGGCAGCAGCAATGTATTTATTTATTTTTTTAAAAGATTAAAGGGGGAAGGGGAGGTGTTGGGCTTGGTTCTGCTGGGCCTGCTGTCTGGGCGGTTTCTTGGGCTCAGATAGTGGGCTTCAGTAACATACCAAGAATAAGTGATTGGGTTATGTTGTGGGTTTGGTAATGGGTTTTCAAGTGAGTGTGTTTTAAAATATATATATATATATATATATAATCTGATTTTTTTTATTACTAATATTATTATTATTATTATTATTATTATATAAAAATAAAAATATAAAGAAAAAGTGACGGATGTCACATTAAAATATGACCAAGGAGATCTAATGTGAGGGTATAGTGGTGGTGGGTGATAGTGTCGGTTGGCAAAGAGTGAGGGAAAGTTTAAACTTAAGGGTGAGAAAGAGAGAGTTGTGTGTGTATATAGTTTTATGTATTAAAAGATTTTTTTTATAATAAATTGGTAAAAAGACTAATCTACCCTCACATGGGGTCCACTTGGCCATATTTAACAAGAAAAGTTAACTGAGTTAGTGTCAAAAGACATAACGTGTAAAGATTTGTAAACACAAAGTATGTTTTCGGTAATTTTTGTTTCTAAAGGACATTGTTTGCAATTCGCTATAAACATAAAGGACAAATTTTGTAATTTTGTCAAATTAAAAAAACAATCATCTTAAAAAATGCATCAATGATATATATATATATCAAAAACAAAAACAAAATTAATAAAAAAGAGATTATAAATGAAATTTGACTTGTATTAAATTTTCGTATTAAATATGTCTTACCAATCTAATAAAATTAAATTTTTGCCCATATAAATAAATATAAAATGACGATGTTGCCCGTTCAAAATACACTATATAGTAGTATAGATAGATTTGTACGAGTAACTAAAGTGAAACATTAATAGACTTAAATTGAAAGTATTTTTTTTATGATAGCTTTGGTTTTCAAACTATTTTATGAGTTGGAAAGCAATAAAAAGATTATATATAGTTTGTTTCAATTAGTATATTGTCCACTAGCTGATTACTCCGGGAGGGTCCCGGGGTTGAAAAATCTAATTTTACGTGATAACCTATTGTAAATGGCTCAAGTTAACTAACCACAAAATCTCTCAATCATTGCATATTCATAGTATTCTAATCAGTAATAACTCATATTCCCCACAAAATCTAATTTTACGTGATAACATGAACACTTTGTGTGTTTTTTTCCTGTATGAACGAAATCTCACAAAAAATAAACGATTTTTTTCCGTTTTTTATATAGCACTATGGTACTCGTTGGAAAGATAATAAAACGCTCGTTAATTTGGTGTAATTTTTTTCTTTAAAAAATCCCGTATATAAAAGATATAAAAAATTATGGCGTAATTTTTTTTCCGTATGAACGAAATCCCACAAAAAATAAACGATTTTTTTTCCGTTTTTTATATAGCACTATGGTACTCGTTGGAAAGATAATAAAACGCTCGTTAATTTGGTGTAATTTTTTTCTTTAAAAAAATCCCGTATATAAAAGATATAAAAAATTATGGCGAGCATTTTCCAAACGATAAACAAGCGAGACACAAAGATGAACAATTTAAACAACCATAAACAAGAGTGGTTTCTTTTCAAGCTTTTAGCCTTCAACACTTTAAGGACTAAGGTTGTATTTTTTAAAATTACAGGAGGAAATATGAGAGAGAAAATTTTAAATTTATTTTTAAATTCTTTTTTATTAAAATAACTCAATTTAATTAAAAAAGGAAACAATTCAAAAACTCCAAAAACTCTCCATTATGATGCCACGTGGCACTCTCAAGGGAAGGTTGAGGCCTCCATTGCACGCCACGTCAGCGTATACATTTTCTTTTATATATAGATAGATTTAATTTTTTAACTTTTTTTAATGGTCAATAAACATTTCTGCCCGACTATTCAGGGGAGTCCACACACTATGGACAGACCCTCACGACCAACCCAATGGAGGGCCCATACGTACAGCGGGCGGCTGGCGTAGTCAGGCCCGCCCATACAGTTCCCGAAACCGGGGAAAACCCAACCCCTCACCCGCTCGTAAGCATGACGGTGAATGGTTGGTAAAACCCGGACGAGATCAGGACTCGAACTCGTGACCATAGGCCATGAGTCATCCATCATTTCTCATTATGTCTCTCGTGGGAATTGAACCCAGGACCCCCAAAAAGGATCCCTGGTCCATTCACCAACTGAGCTACCTGTGAAGGACATTTAATTTTTTAACTTAGTTAAAAGATTGATATTAATGTCTTTACTCTTTATTTTAAAAAAGAAAGACAATAGAACAACTTTATATGAATTACGGGGTAACTTATTTAACATCGGTTTGGTTTATGAACATGATGTTTTAACTTTGAACTTAAAAAACGAGGCTTATAACAAGGCGTTCGTAAGTTCACTGGCGACATGTTTGTGTGTGACTGTGTGTAGCGATATAGATTTCCAGGTAATTTATCCACTTAGAATAGATGTGCACATCTCCACGAGTGTCTGTGTATAGGTGTTCACCTGTGTTCGTATGTTAGCATGTTCTTGTGGAGTTGTTTTGTATAAAAAGATATTTTTATGATTAAAGGACATATGATTTTTAAAGCGATCATGAAACATCCAACCTCTTATACAACCATATATCTTTTGCTTTTATGTTTTATGTTATATGGCTTTTCAACCACACGCTTATGATAGGGACGGTTGACTCTAATGCCAACCAATATTTTATAATTTTTTCCATGTTGCCTCACACACTTTGCAACTGGTGGCTCATGGCTTCGTTTCTTGGCATAAAAAATACCTAGTTAAAGACATCCTAGCTCAACAAAACACACTTAACTCAATTATCCTCTCATTCACATTCGAGTGGTGATGCACAATCAAACCAGATCTAGATCCGAAACCAACCAAAACTCATTTGTTAAACCGTATCAGATCTGATCCGCCGTGCTGGGTGAACAACCAGTTAAATAATCGTTGAAGCCAATTTTCAAATTGGTCCGATCCAATATAGTTCACTTTAGAAACCGGTTTGTAAACCAATCCAATCTAGTCTGGTTTTCTTTAGAAACTTGTTTTCGAACCGAACTGGTTTGACTCGATCCTTTGACTTTCATTGACCCAATCAGAACCACATTTCCCAGTAGCTTCTTCATATTTTCTCCATAATTACTCTAAAAACACTACTTTTTCTCACTTTTTTCTATTTAATAATATTTATTCTATACTTTTATCATTACATTTTCTCTCTCCTCTACTCACAACCACTTTAAAAAATATTAAACAATTATGAAGGATGAACAGTTCCATATCAAATTTACTGATGAACAGTAACTTCTCTATATATTCTCTATCTCCTCTACTCACAACCACATATACCCACTATATATAATATGGAGACCCATCTCATAATAATATAGAGGCTCTATTGTGAATGCTCTAAAACTACCCAATTTAACACAAAAATTAGTTTTGTGACCTTTATTTCTTTACTTTCAAGATCTTAAAAAATAAAAACACAATAATACATTTAAGGCAACAAATTATCCTTAATATCCTCAAATACCTCTAAAAAGTTAAAAACATTAAATAATTAAATAAGAATTAGAAAAAAAATAAAAAATAAAAACAAGATCAACCTTGATTTCTGGTGGGATTTTTCTTTTCTTTTTTTGTTAATTTTTTTTTTCCATTTGAATCTAGAAAGTATATTCTTAATTTATTTTTGTTAGTAACAGTAGTATCAAGATTTGATCAGAAGAATAGTTCAGAAAAGTCATTTTCTTGACAGCAATTGACTCATAAAACACTAAATATATTATTCACCAATCTTATCTCTTTCCTCATAAATATTATTCATCCATTTTACCTATTGGAGTATAACCAGTCCCACCTTCCTCAATTATTGCCATCTTTCCATCTTATATTATTATTATTATTATTATTATTATTATTATTATTATTATTATTATTATTATTATTATTATTATTATTATTATTTATATAAATAAACTATACAATCTTTCATTTGTGATACTTTTGCAGCCTTTCTTGAAATGGTGAAGTCCCATTTTGTTGGTTTATTTTTTTATGGTTCACTCATCTTTTTATTTTTGCCACTTTTCAATGGAGGATTGGCCATGGCTGCTGGTACCACAGATGGATCAGAAATATGGGGATATGTTGAAGTTAGACCAAGTAAGATTCAACTTTTTTTTTTTTTTTTTTTGAACTTTTTGTTTGACCCATTTTGTATCTTGTTCAAGACTCAAATCTTTTTTTTTTTCTTTTTTTTTCTTTTGACAATATTTTTGTGTGTGTTCTTGATGGTGTTTATGGACACACATGTTTTGTGGGTTCAAGATTTAATATTTTTTTTTACCATTATTATGTGTGGTTAATGTTTATGATTTATGATTACAGAAGCCCATATGTTTTGGTGGTACTACAAAAGTCCTTATAGAACTCAAGATCCTAATAATCCTTGGCCTATAATCCTTTGGTTACAAGGTGGACCTGTAAGTAACTATCTTAATGTTTATGCAGTTTTTTTTTTCTTAAATGTGTATATATTTTCATTCCATGACTGAGAAAATTACGTCAAGATAGCCGGTGGCGAAGCTTGGTTCTCAAATCGGTGGGGGCCGGACTCATTTTTTTTCGATTGGTAGTGGCCGGAAGATTAAATCGGTGGGGGCCGAACTCAACCCGGACACAATTTACCTACGAAAATCGCAAAATTCCACCACTGCGCCAAAAAACGGTGGGGGTTGGGCCCCCTTGGGCCCTCAAAAAGCTTCTACCCTTGAAGGTAGCGCGCGGCAACAAGCTGCGCCGCCACCCCTTTCTTAATGACAAACCCTAATCTACTAAAAACATAACCTTGCCCACCCCGAGACACTACTATGAATAATTCGCTTGACCCTGGTCAGGAAACGGGTAGCCTCCTGTGCTAATGAGCCAAACGTATTAAAAGCCAGGGGTACGAATGTGTGTGTGATCATTCTTAACTCAAATGTAGGGTGCTTCAGGAGTTGGGACTGGAAATTTTGAAGAGGTTGGGCCATTGGACTCTTTCTTGAAGCCAAGAAACTCTACATGGTTAACTAAAGCAGATCTATTGTTTGTGGTATGCAATTCTTCTCAAGTTTTTTTTTTTTTTTTTTTTTTTTAAGTAAAAAGTGTTTTTTTAACTGAATTTTGTTTATATGATTAGGATAATCCAGTTGGGACAGGATACAGTTTTGTTGAGGAAGAAAGTTTATTAGTGAAAACAGATGAAGAGGCTGCAACTGATTTGACCACATTGTTGATTGAAATCTTTAACAGAAATGCAACTCTGCAAAAGAGTCCTCTTTATATAGTGGCAGAGTCTTATGGTGGCAAATTTGCAGCCACTCTTGGCCTATCTGCTCTCAAAGCCATTGAAGATAAAAGGTTAAAGCTCATTTTTGGAGGTATACACCATCATATTAATTCGAAAGTTACGAAAAAAGATTACTTTGTTTAATTTGTCCACAAAAATAATGGGATGTTTGTTGCAAAAAGCCAAGCACATTGATTCGAAAAATCAGCACTCGATTTTGATATTTTTATCGTTTATGTTCAGGCGTTGCTTTGGGGGATAGCTGGATCTCGCCCGAAGACTTTGTGGTAGTTTTTCTTGATCTCTATCCTTTAAAATGACCAATTTAATTACAAAGTGGCAAACTTTGATCTACTTTGATTATAAACTTAAATCTTTAATTATTTTTTTTTAAATTTAGTCACTGTGAATCAAAGTTTCTTGAACTTTGATCTGATCTCCTTTTTCGCCAAAAAAAAAAAAATCGGATCAAAGATGGTTAGGCGTGTTAGTAGGTGTCACGTTTGAGCAAATATGAGCCTTTATAACTAATTATATATGATATTTATTAGGCGTCATGGGGTCCACTTCTGAAGGATGTTTCAAGGATAGACGACAATGGTTTAACCGAATCAAACAGGTTGGTGTTCCGTCACCAACGTGTGATGTTTTCGTGTGTTAAGACTATGCAGACTTAAGAAATGCTTTAAATTGGATTCTGTTTTCTTCTACCTAACAAATCCCTGTCAGGAAACAGTCTTGTTGAGAAAATAAAGCAGCAAATAGCAAATGGGAAACTAAAAGACGCTACAGAGACATGGAGCGATCTTGAAGACGTGATTGACGCCAATAGCAATTCTGTTGTATGTTTTCCTACTTAAGTCTAGAGATGGAAACATCAAATATGGGTGTGGATTGGGTAACGGGTCAAACGAGTTTGGGTCAAATGGTTTTTTTTTTTTTTGGTTGTATAGGCCAAAGATGCGTCGGTTAACAATAAAAAAACATTTTTTTTTTGTATGAATTGTAGGATTTCTACAATTTCTTATTGGATTCGGGGATGGATCCAGTGTCAATGACAGCAGCCGAGCTAGTCAGGACAACTCCAAGGAAGCGGTACATAAGATATCTCGATTCTTTGAAGACGTCTCCTGGTGAAAATGGCGATCTTGATATCTTGATGAACGGTGTCATTCGAAAGAAACTTGGGGTTATCCCAAATGATGTGGAGTGAGTGTACATTTTATTTTCTTGAACTTAAAGCCAATACCAAATTTATGGATTCGAATCTTTGTTTTCAACAGATGGGGAGGACAGTCCGGTCTTGTTTTTCAATACTTAGAAGGCGATTTCATGCGACCAAGAATTAACGAGGCAAGATTTTAAAGATTAGTTTTTAGCTTTGTACTGACTACATAAGATGATTTAATTTCGAGTTTTTTTTTCCAACTTCCATTTGTTTTCCGCCTTTAACCTCCTTGAAGGCCACCTGCCCGGTGCAAGCCATGTTTACCTGATTCTTTCATTGGTTAGCAGGGTATTGGTGGGCCCTGAATTTTCCATATTCATTTATTTATTTATCTTCATTTATTGTTTATTGAGTAGGTTGATGAACTCTTGAACAAGGGAGTCAATGTGACCATATACAATGGTCAAGTAAGATCTTTTTCATCTTTGAATGCTATCTTATGTAATATTAACTAAATTTTGTAAAAATAATAAATTGTTTTGAATTTGGTTTTTTTTTTTTTTTTTTTTGTGTGTGTAGCTTGATGTTATATGTTCAACAAAAGGAACTGAGGCATGGGTTGAAAAGCTCAAGTAAATATTCCTATTTATTCTCTATGGTATATTTCCAATGTAGAATTACTGTTTTACCATTGTGTTTTGTTTTCTTGTTACATGACATAGGTGGGAAGGTCTAAAAACATTCTTGAGCATTGATAGAACACCATTATATTGTGGACATAGTAAAATGACAAAAGGGTTCACCAAGTCTTACAAAAATTTACATTTCTATTGGATTCTCGAAGCTGGTCACTTTGTAAGTTTTACACTCATACCCTCTTATATTTCATATAATACTCATAAAAGTACTTCTATAGTTTATAGTTCATTATTAATTTGGGATGTTACCACTTGATCCTATATATCATGTAGTCAAACATCCTAAATGATTTGAACCAATATATTGTGGGCTCATATTGTTTATTAAAAACTTTCGACTCGGTCTTGTCTTGGTTTAGAAAAGCGCGCTCGAGGCTCGCTTAAGCGCGAAGCGCATCTAGGCACCAATCTGTGCGCCTTATGTAACACTAGGCGAGCATCGTACGAAAAGCACATGAAAAGCGCGCTTTTTTGGCCCAAAAAGCGCAATAAAAGCGCGTTTTTCGTACACGGGGTGTTTTTGTGCTTAAAACTGTTATACATGTAGCTAAAAATGTTGTGCATTTGAGTTAAATCATATATAAACTTTATTTATATCTTTAGTTTCGGTAAATGATGCTAAAACATATAACATATGTGTGTGTATATATATATTCGTCTTGTGCCTCGCGTACGAAAAGCTCACCGCTTTTGCGCTTCGTGCCTCGGTTTTAGACCTCGTCGCTTTTGTGCGCTTCACGCTTTTTAAAACCAAGGGGCTTGTGACAATCTAATATCATATTTCTTGATAGAGTTGGACTCATCGCAAAGAATTCTCGAAGAGTTTTTTTTGTGGATTTTTTTTCATAATGCTATGATTTTCAGGTACCTGTAGATCAGCCGTGTGTTGCATTGAATATGATAGATCGCATCACACGTTCCCATGTCTACAAAGTAAAAGATGACATGAAGAAACAAAAGTGGAAAATAACAAACTAGTAAGTCACAAAGATCATAAAGAGATGAAGAGACTATTCACTCGATAATATGTTTATAATGTCTTTTCATTTATTATACACATTTGATTATTTGAATACAATAAAGAATACAAACAATACACCAATATTGGTGTAATGGTGTTAGTTCCATAAGATAGATATTGATAGTAGTGTGGAAGATACTTCTTCCAAATTATTCACTTCTATAACATGTCTTACATATGTGTCCCACATATGAATGTAACACCTGTTATAATTTCATTATCTTCCATTAATATTGCATTTGTAGCATTTGCCAACATGAGGCAATCAGTATAACTTTCAACTACATTACATCATTAGGGTTTGCTTGTCACTAAGTTCCGACTCTTACAATCCTTATTACAATCCTTAGACTATGTAGTAATGGGCTCACGTCCTTTGTCACCTCACTCAAAATGGGTGTGAAACACCGCCCCTAAGGTAGAGGTGCAAATCGGATTTTTAAATTTATCCGATCGGGATAAAGTCAAATGATGGACAAAAGCGGATTGTGAAAATCCGGATTGGATTTTATCTGGTTTGAAGGTCAGTAAAACTCAATCCTATTGCTCCAAATCGAATATTATCCGAACCGATTTTTTTTTTTTTAAATCCGGATTTCATAAAACTAATAAATATATTAAAGAGAGAATCGCATGGTTGGTCCATGTGCTTTCCAGAAATTGCAATCTTGATCCTAGTGGTTCACTAATTACAATGTTGGTACTTAGGTTTAATAAAAGTGTACTCGTGTGATCCCCATAACTAACGACTGTTATCTTTTCTGGTTAAGTCCACCCATGTGCTTCCCACGTAGGGGTATTATAGTCTTTTTGCCTTCAATTATACAAATGATAATATCCACCCACTTCTGCCAAACTTACCACCACCACCATAGCCATTCATCACTCTCTCTATACTCTCCACCACACTTGCAACCACAATCCACCTCTCTAACCACCGTATACAACCACCATCGTACACCTCTCTCCACTTCCACCACCATTACCACAACCACAACCGCCTCTGCTACCATTACATCTACCACCTCTCTTCACCAGACCACCATAACAACACCACAACCTCCATCGTCACCACCATTAAATCTGCACCACCTCCAAACATCCATTAGTCACCAGCAACCATCATCACCAACCACATCACCAATATAGAACAACTACAAACTTGAATATTTCTCTAACAACGTATAAAATTGAACCTAAAAAGAAATCCCAACTAGTGATCTTTGTGTTTTTTGGGGATAAAATCATACATACAGAAAGTAGTAGAAAGAGAATCAACAAAAAACTTGCACCATTGTACCAGTGAAGTGTCATAACTGTGAGTTCTCCGGCCAATAACGCCGACATAATCCGAACATACACCACTCATGAATCCTTCCCCTCTTAAATCTCCCCATCTCAGTGACGAGTTAACCGCAGGCTTCACTGTGAGTTCTCCGTCCAAGAACGTCAACACAAAACGAGCACCATTCAAGGTAACATTACCACCTTCCTACTCATACACGCTAAAGAAAAGCCCTAAGGTTCTGTTTATGAACTGAGGTTAATGAACTCAAATTTTGCAGTTAGAACGGGAGGGGTGGTTTGTGGAGATGGTGGTCGTTTGGGGAAGCAGAAATGAGTCAGGTACAGAAGAATGGGAAGGTGGTGATAGGTAACGGTGGTGTTTGTGAAGACGGTGGTAGTGGTTTGTGAAGGTGGAGGTGATGGTGATGTTTGTGAAGATGGAGGTGGTGGAAGAAGAATTTGGTATTTATTATAAATAAAAAAAGGATTTAGGTGATGGGGTAACACGAAAATACCATAATACCCCCACATGGGAAGCACTTGGAAAGACTTAACGAAGAAATATAACAGACGTTAGTGATACAGATCACACGAGTGCACTTTTATTAAACCTAAGTACCAACATTGTAATTAGTGAACCACTAGGATTAAGATTGCAATTTCTGAAAAGCACATGGACCAACCATACGATTCTCTCTATATTAAATAAACTAAAGTACTTATATTTTAGTTATTTTAAAAACTTTTTAAGGTATTTACATAATTTTGTTAAATAAACATAATAAATAAATAAAATAAACTCACTAAATTTCACATTTGTAGGTTTTTACAAGTAATATAACAAAATTTCATAAAATAATATCAAATAACTAATAAATATATAGGTTGAACTTCGTATAATTCATATAAAAAAATATAAGAAACCGGATTTAGATTTCAATCCAGATCCAAAAATTCAGATAGGATCCGATGCGAGAAGATCCGGTGGGTTGAAAACTTAGAAATTCGGCTACCGGATTGTATTTGGTTTTAAAATTTGGTTTTCCCCATTAGATCGGTTTCAGATTATTGTACACCTCTACTCCGAGGTATGAGTGAGGCATGAAAGGCGGACTATGCAGGCGTGGGGGCAAATCATAAGGTGGGGTAGGAATGTGTGCGAAATTAAAGTGGAATTCTGGTGAGATCATTACACACATTTAGGTTTTGTGTTATCGGGTCATGCCCGTGCCACAATGAAGGTGATCCGACGCTACACACCGCCCCTTGTGGCGTTAACAACTATGAAAAAGTTTTTTTTTTTTTTTTTTTTTTTTTTTTTTTTTTTTTTTTTGGGGGGGGGGGAGGAGGTTGATCACACCGATGAAAAGAGAAGGATCGTGGGCCCAAGCTTTTCAACCAATTACCTCATTTTTAAAATTTATTATATCTTAATATTATTTTAATGAGTGGTGGATAGTGAAAAATTGTGAAACCATTATAAAAGTCATTATAAAAGTGAAAAAAAAAAGGTAAGTGAACACCCATGCCACGGATGTGGCAGTGATGTTTTTGTTGGTCACATTTTGACGTGACAGTGAAAATTTGTGAAACGACAACACTTGGTCATAGTTAGTGAAAAGAGTAACCCCTTTGCCTACA
This sequence comes from Ambrosia x helenae, assembly GCA_030844895.1. NCBI lineage: Eukaryota > Viridiplantae > Streptophyta > Magnoliopsida > Asterales > Asteraceae > Ambrosia > Ambrosia x helenae. Next base: position 29,670,510 of record CM061227.1, on the reverse strand, counting down.
TGGCGGTGACATGACATCATTTTTAATGAAACCGTTAGGTATGACCTTAGGGGGGACGGGGCGCTCATTGGCAAGGGCAATTGACGACCGTTCGGCAACGACAACATTGCCGCCACCCCCCTCGGTTGCTCCTTGCCGAGCTGGAATGGCTGGTTTCATTTAATTTTTTGACCGTTCTACGATGTGATTTTTTTAGTAGTATTGTTTTATATATTTCTTTTGTAAACTAAGATTCACATGCAATTTTAATGGCCATTGATAGTAAAGCTGTTGTATCGCAAATAAGAAAGAATATATATCACCATGATTTAGAGTTCAATTAACAGTTTAACACACACCAAACTATATAGCATAAAAATAGATTACAAACAAAAATTATAAATGAAGCATTTCAGAACCTAACCTCCATATATAGGTCCGGTATCATCGATTTCACGGGCTTTAGAGTTGAAAAATATTGATGACCAGGTAAGATGTAGTAAAGTAAAAAAAAAAATAAAATAAAATAAAAAAGAAACTATAAAGTTGATGCTAACTCTATTTTTTCTAGCACTTCCAGTTTGGTTTTTCTTTTCCAGCCTTTCATGGTGGCCACAAGGTTGATTAGCCCCATAATTTGGTTTTTTGTGTATTCCTGAGGTGTAAAAAAAGTAGTTACGTGATTTGTGTTATTCGAGTACCATTGTCATAGGAGGGCCTTTAAAAAAGAACCCATTTTAAGTAGAGAACTCTAAGAACCGTATAAACACATGTACTTATTGTTTAAATATAATACATAAAACACTTCTCTCCTACATAGGAGCACTACTTACAACTGTTTAATGCGGTTCTCACTGTTCTTTACTTAATATTGGTTATGTATTTGAACTCACCCCATAATTTCAGTTGTTTTGTTGCAAATTTTTAACTGACGGGAGTATCCAACATTGTCGTTTTCTTGTGGTCTAATGACACAAATTGTCATGGTAGAGTAGTTGAAGCGAATGTGTTAATTGTTACCCGAGTTAGGAAATTTTAGTTTTGCCATTGAATTTTCCTCTATTTAATTTTGTAAATTGTTGCAGACATAATTTTCTTGGTAGTGTTATAATATAATGAGTGCAGTAAGTAAAAGCAAAAGCAAAAAAAAAAAAAAATAATCTTACGGGATGAGTACGAGCCCAAGGAACGTATTCGGTTTCTGGAAGATAAAACGCCTGTTAAAGAAATAACAAATTGTTCCCAAATAAAAATATGCATTTGGATAAGAGATTGTAAACTGTTAATTGATTTATTCTTTGGTTGGTTACCTTGATAAAAGTTTCAACTCGTAATAACTTTGGTTTAACATTAATGGTCAGAAAATGCTGAAGGCCAGTTATTAAAACCTGAATCAGCAGAAAAAAAAAACAATCATTTTCAGCATACAAGTACAGAAATACATAAAATCAGCAAGCATAGTTAGAGGTGACATTTTTTTATCTAATTGTGTATGTTCCGATGCGGGAATATTTTAACTCTAACAAATAGGTAAATTCAAGATTTTAGCTGAAAAGAGTAAAGGGTCAAACGGATCAAAAGTCTACCAAACCGTCCACTAAATAGTTTTATTTGTAATCAAATATATGTAGTAAAATGCTATGTAGTTATAAAGAATGCTGTAAAAAATTGACAAAATTGTTTCGGGTCAACCCAATTGACATATAATTTACCCACCTGGACCCAAACCCACTTTGACCAATTACCAATCCACCAATGTTTCCATCTCTAAGCATAATCATTGCAGTTTAGTTAAGGGGAAACCTGAAAATCCAATGACATTAGAGCTCGACCCTCATTAGTACACCTCTTTACTCGTGATAAGCCTTCGACAATGGTTTCAGAAAGAATTTCAAGTCCATACTCTATTAATGTATCCTGCATCTGGGGTTGCAGAAATATTTTCTAAACAAGTTAATCTAATAGATTAATTAATCAGAAAAAAAAAATGGGAAACAATATAAAATTGAGAAAACAAGATCCTAGGCTTAATATTGGGCGGCGGCTACAGGTGTTTTTAATTATGTTTTTCTTGATTATAGTAAAGTGAGTTTTACTAAATATTGTGTGTTTGTTCGTTATTGATTCTTGGACTTGACTTTACCTCTTGTCGAATGCCTCCTTGGGCGAGCCTCGTCTTGTAATGCTTAAATTCGCCCAACAATAGGTCAACATACCTATTAACCATGGAGAAGATGCCCAAAAAAGGGTTGTTAAAAAATTTACAAACATCTTCAGCAAAGTAGTATAAATAGAGAATAACATTTAATATTCTTGTAGATGTAGATGCAAATCATAATCACCCGTTATGTTCCATTCCTATCTCTTTAACTTCCCATTTAGCATTGGCAATTCGATCAACATACCTGTCAAGTGATCCTGGTTAAATGTATATCAGTGGCTATTTTGACCCGTTTGATTACAAACGGGTCAAACAGGGTTGTGTTCATCTCCACTGGGTCAAGCATGTAACTTTATAAAAAGAAAAGGTTTATAAACAGGTAAAATGGGTCAAAAAGTCACATAAAGTGTATTTTCATGCTAAATCATTTTCCTCAAAAAGTTGGATTGTTTTTGAGAAAAGATAATGTTTGTAACCGTTATCTACTTGTAAATTATTTACACAAAGATAAAATTTTGGACAAGAAGTGTTTTGGGTCAACGAATAACTGATCCAACCCGTTTTGACCCACTACCCGACCTGCCGATTTTCCCATTTGCGCTAAACATCGTAAGATACAAATGGAATTGGCAGACATGGTTCTATAAAAATTAAAACGTCAAGGTGTCTGACTGAGACAAAAGTTAACCACAGCCAAGGAATAATGTTCTGCAACATAAAAAAGTAATCTTGACGCCCCCAAATAATTATGAATATCATTCTGCTAAAACCAAATGATAGCATAATGCGGTTAATCTCATCAACAATAACATGAATCCAACTAGTGCACATGTTGTGTCTTACCCGCTAATGTGAAGAAGCAATCTTGCAGTTGTTCTATGAATTTGTTCTACAAGATCTGGGACTGAGCCAACCTGATAAAAGTTGAAAAGCACTTACACCATCAATGTGGCCTAAAATTCGAACTTTACAAGAAAACAAAAACCAAGTAGACTTGTGATGGCTATAACTAAGTCAATCCATCAACCCCAACACAAAAGTTCAAATGTTTAAGGAAATTTTAGTTTGTGTTTTGCCTCTCTTTCCTATCGCAACTGAAGTCATCAGAATTAAATAGCTGAAGCATACCAAATGCACGTAGAAGTCGTCAACAATTGCCGCATTGTTCTGCAGAAGAATTGAATGAAGATGTCCCTTGGATTTTTGCAATAATCGCGCAACAAGAGATATTGTATCAGCTCCTGTACATCTTTCCTGCATCATAATCATATAAAATTTAACGAGACATTAAAATTATCTATTATCTCACTTTTCTATGATAATGCAAAGCTTCAGTTCAACATAAAAGAAAAATAAGCTGATGTCAATAAATGAAAATAGCATGCAGCAATATACCTTGAGGCCAAAAGATGTGCTGGTCACATGCTTAAGATTTGAATTGGCTATACCGTTTAGCCTGTTGTTAGTATGAGATGATGGCATATTCAAGGGTGTAGATATAGATGAAGACAATGGAGATCGGGATTTGATCCATTGACCGCAATCCCCCTGTATTCTGGATATGGCTGTTTTCAGCTGATCTGAGCACCACAAAGTAAATTCATATACACATGAAGCATAGTCTTTGGTGGCGTTTGGTTTTCAGTGAGAAATCACTATGGGAATCGCTTTACTAGTAGGGCAGAATGGGAATAGGAATAGGAAAGGGAAAAAGAATTAATTTTCCAAAGCCACACCCGGACAGGTATGTGAATCCAAAATTTAAATATGATTTTGAACATTAAAACCTCTACCCTCAAACCAAACACCATCTACCATTTCCATTTTCATTCCCAAAACCGTTGATCAAAGTAAACAAAGAGAGAATTGGCATACAGAAACTAGAGAACTCACAACTAAGAGCATCGTTCAATCCTTTACCGCCAGGATTGGTGTTCTGCTGACCAAAGCTTTCAAAAACAAAATGAAAAAATATCCCAAACAGTTGGGATATACCCTGTAAGAATTGATTGGCTTAGATAAAGTTGTACGAAGGAAAAATAAACTTGTATAGCGTAGTATACTAGTATGGGAATAAATTTGCAAAGAAATACATAAAAACATACTATTATTTCACATACCTTTAAAAACTCAATGTTAATTATGTCTAATCTTGGCATGAGTCTTGCGTATTTATCCATCAGCCTATTGCACATAAATAACATTTAGTAAAGGGAACTCATGACACTTGGTATTAAAGGTGGCAATTTCAACCCAATTACTTATGAATTGGTTGTTGTGGGTTGTGTTTTTATGTTGAACGAATCAATTTAAAAAGCTCAGCCGAAAGGGAAATGGGTCAAAAGTTTGATTCTCCTAAAGTCTCTTTTCAATGCATACAACCTCCTAATTCGTTTTAATTACAGTTGGATTATTATTGTAATAATAATGATTTCTCATAGTTAATGCATAAATTATTTCTAGAAAAAATTTCAAAAATGGACAAAGGGTGTTCGCAAATCAACCCAACCCGACCTGGCATTTTTCAGTCCATAAAAAAGTGACCCATATCAATCCAAACCTGTATTGATCTGTTACCAAATTCACCTATAACAAAAAGTCCGGAATCTAGAGGTATAATTAACCTTAGGGCACAGATTGAAGATCCTGTGTGTGCTTCCATCTCTTCAATACTCCATGATGAAGAGTGATTTCTTGAATACTTGGGCTTAGAAATGCGGCTTGGTAATTGGCTATCCTCATCAATAAAATCTGCAAGAAGATCTTCATCTTCATCTTCAGGATCAACACGGCCAATGCTATTAAGTGATGAGTTGTTTTTGTGAGATGCTTCATTGCAATCCTCATTGGTTTCTTCATACGTAGAAGGATCATCAAATTCGCTGGAAGCGATTTTTGGACAAAATGGATTTCCACTTTTAACCCAATAGGAAAATCCAGTCTGTTTGGGGCTAAGTTTCATCAGGTCTGCTGATTTTTTAGACTGCAACTCTATTGAAGCAGATTGAATAATCAATGCAGCCCCATCACCAACAAGACCTGCAAAACTAACTACCTGGATTGTCTCTGGTGGAGCTGTAAACCAACTCTCTTTTTCCAGAACCGTTTTTAGAGCCTGAAATACAGTATTCACATAATCACATGCTTAAGCAAAATTGATATGCACTATTAAAGACTATAGGTGGTAAGATGGCCACGTTGTGCGGTTTGGGTAAATGCTAAAAAAAGGACCACTTTTGGTAGGTGTTGAAACTCACTGAGCCGGCCTGGGTCGGGTTTAGCTACAAATATTTCTATTATCCATCTTTTAAATTTGTTTTATACATAACTAACGTGTTAACTATGATAATCAAAACAATATCGTTACAATAATAATATAACTATTTTAATAAAATGGGCCCGAGGGTTGTATGTACTAAAAACGGGTTTTGGACACCTTTCGAATTCTACCTGTCTGACCCGTTCAGCCCTTTTGGTCTGTTCCCTATTTTAGCTAAAATTTTTACCCATTCAAGAGAAACACGACCCAATTCTACCCATTTATAAGTAAATGGGTCGAACACTCAAAGATACCACCTAGAGACCAAGAACATACATGACAAACTCATAAACTACAAAAGACCGATTGCGAAACTTAGTTTTATTAAGAAGGTAAAAACAAAACTGGATAAAATTCTCCAACATTAAAATTGGTCTTCACCTTGATATATTTTTTTTTAATATAAACTTAACTGAACCAGAAAGAGTTTCATAGAATCCCATATCCTGTCACAGTTTTTCAAAGAGCCCATGTACTAGAAATAACTGAAAAGGCAAATAACATGCAATACCCGCTCTCTTGTAGTATATCTAAACGAATATGCCAACTTACATATATATTCTGGCGGTGAAAGGAATCATAGTAATTTTTACAAATAGCTTTCAGTTTCAGCCTAAATTCGGCAGCTTCAGCCCCACAGAAAGCTTCACCAGCCAAGATGAAAATATTGAGATCTTCATAAATTTTTAAAAATTGATGAATGCTGGTAGAACGAACAGCAACAGACGAAAGCAATACTGAAAGACGGCTTGTTGCAAGTTGCCAAAGATTCCTACGACCCCTCTGTAATGTTTCTGAAACAAGTGTTGCTGCGTCACTTCTAAGCTGAAACCAAGAGGACCCACTGCTTGAAGCCCCACTCCCATCATCTCTCAGTTCTGCACCAGAAGGATCAGAATATGTGGTGGAAGATGTTGTAGGTTCTTGTGCTGAAGCTAAATTGGGCCCTTGGCCCATGGGCTCAGATAGAGAACCATTTACAGCCTTTGTATCGGAACAATTTTGTAATGATGACTCAGCATGTTGGACATGCTTAGCGGAAACAGTGCCTTCATATTCTTCCTGCACAGCAGGTGAAAAATGGCCCAAAGAAACCTGTGACAGAAATAAAAAAAAAAAACAAACATAATCTCTATGGAAAACTATTAAAGCAGATAGATGGGTGCATCATGCATGTTGATTTTCTGACACCTTCTTGTCCCATTTTTATGATTGAAAACAACATTTATACAAAAAAAAAAGTCTAAACCTTTTCATGGAACTATTTAGGAGGGTGTATGCATTAGAATATACTTTAGGCTTTCGACCTGTTTGACTTACTTTCCTAATTTCCTTCTAGCTAAATTTGTTGATTTCAAGCGTTTGAAATATAACACAACCTCTCTATTTTTAGGGATGGAGGTAAGGTTTGCCTACATCCCACCCTCCCTAGATCCTACCAATCGTTTTGCTATTTGTAGGATTTACTGGGTATGGTTATTGTTGAAATATAACACAACCCAAATCGTCTCATTCATAAATAAATGGCCTATCAATCACTTACAACCACCACACTAATGCATCTTTAGAGGGTTGGGCCTTGAAGTGAGTCATAGCAACAAGAACTTAAATCAAAAGTAATTCAAAATTTCAAGAAAGTGATAAAATCTATGAATAATAATACCTTATGATCTGAATTAAAATTCATGATTGCATGGTATGAGCACATCAAGTTGAAGAGAGTAGCTAGTGTTGCCAACAAACACTCTCTAAACTTGGGTTCAGTTACTCGTGTGGATAGATCACTATATGTAAGCCTAATATGCAAACACAAATATAATAGATTAATAGCAAATTGTTATACAAAAGAAGCTTTAAGTATACCAAACAACTGGTTACAAATGCATAGCAATCATACCTAGTGTTTTGAACTTCATCAATTTCTAGATCCTGCAACATTCATCATTGCAGTGTTAGCTGATAAAAAACAAGATGGTTATTGTAATTTGCAATGGTTTAATATCTCTTTCATGCAGTAATAAACTAATAATACATGTACCTGTAGCACAATATTCTTGAGCACCGCATGGGTTTCGGATATAACTTCTTGCATAAAGAAGCTTTGTATCTTTTCAGCAAGACCAGAAACATCACCAATTAATGCGTAAGCATCAACCACCTGTAAGTATCACAACATGTGCTTACAAAGCATACAAATTGCAAGTACATTCAGTACCAAGAAAGTGATGTTTGTACACTCTAAATTTATACTACGAAGGAAGAATTATTTGTGATCCATGAAAATACTAGTAAATACCAATATAAAATAACAAGCACAAAACCAAAAACACTTCAAATTGGAAGCACGTGCAGGACACAATATGATTTATGAAGTATAATCTCATGAAACTCTATGTAGAAAAAAGAAGGCAGTACATGATATATGGTTATGTAGGGAGATTCAGTTATCATTTGGACTCCAGAAAAATAAAAGGAAATACTAATCGATAAGTGGTCTCACGGTTAAGAAGCTTGTTTCTTTGAAGTCTCTGCACACTCCCAGTAAAAGTGAATCTAATTTCTGTAGAGCCTTTCCCAGCCAGATCTGCATAGACAATACTATATCCATATTTCTTTGTTTTAAAGTAGTAACGAACTATCAACAAGTGTACTGATGTGATATCAAATATAAAATTACAAAGCATTCAGGTATTCACTTTCAGGCCTCTGAAAACTAAGAGTTCTAAGCTAGGCAGTCACACTATGCTGATCATGTCCATGTAATCTAGGCCGCCCAATGCTATTTTGAACATGATCTGATTATATTTGGAAAGTCAAGTGAGGGAGATTATAGTCGATTTGTACAGATTACATAAGGGAAGTGAGAAGGGAGGTAATTATCTGCTTTACAGCACAGTATATTGATTAGTTTACCTCTTGACTGTTGAACGACATGAAAATTGTTGAATAATAATTACTGCATTGCAAATAAACACAATTCAATATCTTATTGTAAACATTGAATGTAGGTGGACTTGCAGCAATTATTTGTCGTCACTAAATCGTAACTCTGATATTTCTTGTAAATCTGATATTTTATTGTTTTTGCCACATTTACATGTGAATATGGCATGCAAGTGCAAAATGGCCATCTTCAGTTCTTCACTATACAATCCCTTTAATGATCATAACGTAATGTTCAATTGATAAAATTCTTACCTCCACACCACGACTCATCTCTTGTATAACCAAAAGCCCTGAGAAACCATCTAGGAGTTGAAGATACTCAGGCAAGACCTGGAATGCCTGTACAGTGAACCAGTCTTGCATAAAGTTGCAGTCTCGGATAGCAATATGAATAAAAAAATTGACACAAAGGAAAGGAATTAAGTAAAATGGAAAAATAAAACATAGAAATCAGTTCAAGACCTTAAAAAAGTTCCCTTCAGTGAGATGGATCTCAAGTGCTACTTGCATGTCTTGTGCACGACGAAGCTCTGTTAATACTGGGAGTATGTCCTGCGTTTTTTTAGGATGTGGTTATACAGTTGGTCATCTTTATGCTAATATCAGTTAGATGTATATTGATAAAAAAATTTAACTACAAGCCAGTCAATATGATTAGATGGAAAGGATTGTTTAAGAGAAATTGACTTAGATAAACCAGATAACAGCTTTTGCTTTGTGAAACTTCTGCTCAACAACTAACACAATGCATAGAACCTAGGAACACTTCTATAACAACCTAAGTTGCATATCACTTTGTCACTTTCACCAAAATCTAGCTTATATCAGCATCACAAGATTCTTAACCAAAAATGAAAAGGTTAAGGGTTTTAATAGGATTGGCCATACCAGAAGAGCTTGTTTCCTTCTAGAATTTGTGTTTACAATAAGATCCCTTGATACCTCATTCCTTGAAGAAGTTAAGTGTCTTCGTCCATTCTGCAAGTATAAGTGTACATCAATGATGATTTGGAAGTTAAAAGAACATGCCTTAATCACATACTTCATTATATAGCTAGACCTATTCTAGTGTCCTTAAGCTTATGGTCTTATGGCTCAACCAAATCAGACTAAGCCAAATAAACGTAAACATAATCACCTTCTTACCATGCAAATGATGGTTGCAATATTCATGTCTTTCTCCAGCTCCTTTACCAAATGCATTCCTTTCACTGGAGAAAAAAAAAGGCTATTAGCACGTCATTCTGATCTACGATAGAACGTGCGAAAGATAATTACTACCGCAATATTGCGACTTGCAAGAACATTACAGGTTAGATATAATGTGAGTCTTTACATAGGAAGATAATATAATATAGCATACTGATGTTATATAAACAATGGAAGGTGAAGTTTAATCTTACCCATTACTTCATGGTGATCCATTACTTGGTGAGACAAAATTTCTGTTACTTTATCCAGCTGCAATAACCTAACAGCAGCCTGTAGACAACAAATTTAGCTTCAAATAAAAAACAACAGAATCTAGATGCATGGAGAAGTAAAAAAATCAACTTTCACACTTGAACAGACCCCCAAAACCCAGAAATCATGTTTGTTGGTGATTTTAGTGTCACAAAGCTATTTTGGGTAATTGGATTTACTTGTAGACCAAATGAGAAGTCATAATAACTTCGGTACTAAGAAACCTCTAAGACTGTAAGGTGCAAAACCCCTAGACCATGGGGGTTACAAGGGGGGTACTGCCCACTTCGCAGGGTCTGGGCAGTGCCCTGGCAGGAGGTCAGGGGCTATCCCCCAATGGCGCCAAGGGGCAATGCCCCTAGCTAGGGCTGGTTGACTGAAAGTTGCAAGGAAGATGATATCTATAAGTGGCCGGAAATCAGTAGCAAAGTTGCCACTGCTTGGTACCAACTAAGCTACTAAAGATCACAAGAAGGTTGGAGCAAATTTGCCACTGAAGTTCGGTAGCAACACAGTTGCTACTACTAGGTAGCCATAGAGTTGCCACTGCTCGATAACAAACAAAATTGCTCCCTATTAGCGTTTTCTTGCAGAGTTGCAGTAATCGTCAAAATTTCAAGAAGTTATAACTGCCAACTGTTAACCACCAATTGAAACGTTGTGATGGTTCAATCCCATATAAATGTTAATCATCTGGTCTAGTTTTATCATCGATTACAAGTCAAATTTTACTGGAAAAGAACTTCTCGTTCTTGGAAATTCACTTCATGTCTTAACCGGTTGATTTCATATACTGAAGAAATACTTCAATCTTAAAGTAGTATCCTACTAACAAAGCAACACATTTTTGTATGTGAAAATTACAACCACACATCATAGACATGCAACGTGTCATATAAATGAGAATATTGGGAAAGTGCCAAATCACTATAAAGAATGTGATAAGGCCCATGAATGACTAAACCGATTATTGAACTTTCCAAACAGTAACTAGAATTCAACTTCCATTGCATGAATGAAATGAATAATGATATTACCTTCCTTTCAAAATATGTGAGCTCGGTTTCTTCAGATGAAAGATTCTCTAAAGTGTGCCGAACAGGATCAAACATCTACACACATAAATTCAGCAGCTGTTAGTGGATGCCTAACATATATAACATGGGATAATGCATCGTTTACTTGCTCGTAAAAAAAAATCATAAAAATTATAGTTGGGTGCTCATTCTTTACTGAACCCCAAAACTAAAGATAAACAAACGAGTAAGTAAACAAACACATACAAAAATAGAAATAATTAAATGATGATAACCCTTTTATACAAACTATAGCTTCGGTGGGCTAGGGACAATTTTACACTAACTGTAAAATTAAAACTAAACTAAACATAACTTAAGCAACTTGAAACTACAAAATGATCGATCAACTGGGTACATTAATACAAAAACTTCAGAACTACCTTTTCAGCATAGAAAGGGTGTTATATATCAGGAAATGTAAAAATTTCAAATCTCAAATATGTTAAACCTCTTCATAAAATTCTTCTTCAAGCTCCTCCACTATTTGACCTCTAGATGTGCTTCCATATATTGAACTCAGTTCTTCAGAACTTGAAGAGAGACTTTGCCTATGATTGGGAGGGATTGAAGCAAGTGCACGGGCTATAGTTGCTGCAGTTGCAGCCTGAGCTGGAATCTGCAAAAAATCATTTTCCACATAATCATATTGTAAAGGACTGTTAAACATTAACATAAAATTTTTATCAAGGCACAGTTTTAATGACCAAAAGTACTAGACATTTCCTCTTTCTAAATTGAACCTGAAAATGAGAAAGTCACTGAAAATCCAAGGTTGTTGAATGTAATGTTGCAGCAATTAATATTCTCAATGCTTCTACATTTTCAAACCTCAAAAGGAGTCTCTATGGCTCTAGTACAGTAGTACACACTCAATGCATGTTTGATTTTCTTTATTAACTCATGGTATTACAGTCTCTTAAAACTAATCTGATAATTTACACACTCTAACATCTTAGCATTCCCAGAATATACCACTCGATAGTGATTTGATTCTTTCTCTGTTATATGGCATTATGGCCTACCAACCTAAGTTGTGTAACTACACACCATCTATACAGAGGGTTGTTCATTTCAGAACCAATATTTTGTTGAGTACTGCAAGACTTGCATACAGCACTTGTATGTTTTGTTTTGAGTGTAATACATAAGGCGGTGACATTTTAGGGGTGGGTACAAATGTGTCTAAGCTTTGTCTTAGAGGTCTAGATTTCCTACATTTTAGACAAAGTTTAAAAAAAAATTGAATCGAGCCTCAAGGCGTTTTCCCTTCACCTCACGAGGCGTAAGCCTCAAGGTTATACCGAGGCTGAATTAAAAAAATTTAATAAATTATATATCTTATCTTATAAAAATAGAATACTTAATTAATTTCATCAACAGATTCATCAAAAACATAAAAAAACAACAGACAAGGAATGCTTGAAGTTGTCACAAGGAAAGAGTTAAGGTCTGTCTACATCCCACCCTCCATAGACCCTTTCAATAATTTTACTATTTGTAGGATATACGGGGTACAATTGTTGTTGTACATAAGGCGGTGCCATAACCGTCTACCCCACTACCTCATTAAATCATTAAGTCACTATTTACATCTGGTTTATATGATTCTCATACACAGTTCTTAACATAATATCAGTTAAGAAAAGAAGCGTCCTTATGTGTGTGTGTGTGTGTTCCAGTTCCCATCTACACACAGTGGCGGAGCTTGAAAAAAATCCTATGGGCAGGACCCTTAGAGGCCGGGCTCAATATGCATAAAATTTTCGGACAAAAATGCATAAATTTCCATACCCCAACAATTCAACAAAGTTCCACCCTTGCATCTACATTAATGGTTTCCATTTCTATTGTCCATCATAACATGATATCACTAACCAGTAACTTTCAAATGCAAAGTAAGCAGCTCAAATACATTAATTTGACACTAAACAATAATTACCCGCCAGAAACAAATCACGAACCTATAACACAACATAAATATTAAACAAGCGATAAAACCATACATTACATAACAACATTTGTATCAATAATCAACAGTATAATCATAAACAAGCACTTGTACATATCAATTACCTCAGGGCGATGAACGAGCGTATAAGAACGAAACCCTACGGATCTAGCGGAACGGACAGAACTGATAAACTTCTCACCGACCTTCGACAAATCCATAAGAAGCGAAGCGAAGAACAAAAACCTAATAATCTCGAAACTCTGGGGAATTATGCTTCCATGATTGAAATGCAACTGGAATCAACGACAATGATGGTCGTGATGATGATGATGAATTAACCGGCTGCATTTTATGTAGGAGGTCTGAAGAAGGTGCGATTGAACCGCCATTGTTGAACAATTTGCGTGATCGGAAGCTTTTGTTTTTGCAGTATAATAATAAACTGTTTATTCCTATGGTTTGGTGCGTCTTCTTCAACCGTTATATACCACTATACCAGATTTTTAGAAATTAAAATATATATATATATAGTATTAAGCCCCAGCGTTCTAGCGGTCACGTAAAACCATGCCAAGTGGCACCAATGTCACAACACTATTGATGGCCACCAGCATTGAAAAACCTTGTAAAACAAAAGAAATAAAAACCGTAAAAAATAAAATCGAACAAAAAGCAGACATAAAAAGGTTGAACCAGTACGTGAAAAGTAAAATATAAAAAAAATATATAACTAAGTTGAATTAGGACGCAAACATTGCGACGGGACAATTAAATATGAAAAAATGTGTAAAAATGTTGAACAACACACGCACGTTGCAGTGTGTTAATTTGTAAAATTTAGACCGAAACGTAAAACGAAAAATTTGTAAAAGAAGAAAAGTATAAGAGACCAAAGTGAAAAGTTGTTAGGGGTAAATTGTAAATCTCTTCATTCTCTTTATATTTTGAGTATTGTTTGGATCGATGTTTGTTCACCATGTTTCCATTTCATAGTTCATGTTCGGTTATTCATTTCTTTTGTTATTTAAGTAATTCTTGAATTCAAAAAAAAAAAAAAAAAAAAAGAAGAAGAAGAAGAAGCAGCAGAAAATTATTAAAGGAAAACTTTAGTTTATGTCTCTCTTCTTCTTCTCTTGTGTTCTTGGGAGTTAGGAGTTTTTAGGTTTTCTTCGTAAACCTATCAGTTAACATGTGTAATGTGTATCTTTTGTGATAACTTTTACCGATTGTAATTGTGATGCACATGAATATAAGTGAAAAGAGGTGAATGTTTGAAAATTTTGGTTCAAACGGACATGGAGAAGATCGTAGAGCTATCGCCAACAAGATTTGGTTCCTCTATGATACATTCAATTCAACATTGTAATGACTGTAGGCCTGATTATGCTCTTAAACAATTTTTACTCGCATTGGTTTAATCTATATCTTGGATGTTGTCACCAATGGCGAAGTTTGAGAATTCCGACCGGGGGGTCAGAAGTCACCAGGGGGTCGGAAGTCACGGGCTACGGGGGGTCGAAACCGTATATACCAAAAAATTTCTTTACGGATACTATATAATCAAAACTTCTGAGCGAAAATTTCAGAGGGTTGGGCGACCCCCTGCCCCTATGAAGTTGCGTCACTAGGTGTCGGGTATAAGACATGTGTACATACATAGTGTTTGTATGCTAACATAGACATCACAAGCATGCAAATGCCCTAAAAAGTGAATATGATGTAAAACAATTAAAGCACCCAATGTTAACAACATTGTTTTAGACCTTTACAATCCGATTGTGTATTAACTTCATACAATCAATCACCTATGAATGAATGCCTACATTAGTATTATGGTTTACTGTTAAATTGAATTTATAATGAGGCTTCTAATCTACTAGTTAAGAGAAAATCTAAGTTATATGTTAAATCAACTTACTGCAATGTACATGCCATGGTTTCTCGTTCATTTGTTTATTATCTTTTCATTTGTTGGTATTGCCAAATACATTGTTAGAGGCTTTAGATAGAGTTTTAAGTCTTTAAGATTCTGTCAATGTTGTTTCCTAGGAAATTAGTTCATACATTTATTGAGTTTGTGGAGTATTGTGATGACAAAACAGAGATGGTTTCATCAACTCGGTATCCCACATTGAAAATGAGAGGGAAATAGGTGATGGGGAGAGTTGTATAAATTGGCAAATAAGCCATTGTAAAACTCACTTACCTGGACGGGGTCAATGGATGATCAATAAGGTCCATGTCCTAGGTTGGTGACCTCCATTGCACTTTGAAGGGGTACCTGCCTAAGGTCGGCCCAAGTGGTCGAGCCTACGTCATAATTTGTGAGAGTGGAGGCATGCGTCCGCGCGGCCTCTGCACAATATCTTAATTTAATTTTGTTATACAACAAATCTGTTTAGATTTATATTATTTATTGAAGATGAATAAAAAGAATATCCTATTTTAGATTTGGTTTAAATTATTTAGTGGGGATTTATTATTGTTGAACATAATAAAGTCAGATAAATAATACTCCAAATAAATACTCTCTATTTATGTTTCAGTCTAATACTCTCTAATTATATTACTCTTTTTTTTCTTGTTGTGTTTAGTAATCGAATGGCTTAGTTTGTTTTTATAGTTATGTGTATTTAGCAAGTTGATGCAGTGGTGGAGGTGCGAGGAACGCCATGTAGGGCCTTTAGGTTGTCTAAACTCGCTTCGCTCACCTGTTTTAATTACTACCTATGCACAGTGTTGGGCCGATCACATCTTAATATGATGACCTTCTCTAACTCATGATGTTTGGTTCTTAGAAGTGAAAGCTTTAAATATTGAATTATATGCATCCTCACGTCTAGCACTTTAACCAATCATTGGTTCCAACGATGAGTTTATAAAGAAAACCTCAAGTAATAACAAGAATATCTCGTTTGGGTTAATAAGTATATAGCCCAACCAGCTTAGTTTGTTGAGCTTAACATTAATAAACTAGGTATTATACCATTTTCAGTTTGTAGTTATCGTTTGTTAGTTTGAGGCTTCAAGGAAGCGAGAAAAGGCTATATACATTCTAACAAATGTTTAATATCAAAAGTTGTCTTAAACATTAGATATGATATTTCAGTAAGCTAAAGTATATAGATGAGCAGGTGAGTTAGTTCATCCCTCTTCCCATTTCCCCCTTTCCTTATGTATATATACAGAGTAGGTCTTTTGAATTAAAAAGTTTCGATTATTGTACAAAGTGTAAATTTTCATTACTGATTACGAATATGAAAACTTGAAGATGCATACAAGTTACAAGTCACTAGACAAAAGGAAAAAAGAAACACATAACTTTATTTATTCCAATCCTATAAAATCATGTCAGGTTTTACATGTTCATTTGACTAGCAAATGAATCCATGTCCCATCCTTTAAGAAAAAGGACATGCTGACGACTCCCCACCTGTAACAGAATCTCCGGCAGCGTTGGCACCCTTCATGAGACTGGCAAGCAGTTCTCCTCTGTCGTAGAAGAATTCGACCTTCACTACTTTGAAGTTTTCATCCAACTAACAAAAATTTCCAAAAATAAGACATCAATTGTTGAGATCAAGGCACCCAAAACACATTCACTACTATAAAAAGAGACAAAAGCAACCAAAATTTGCGATCGACCAAAAGGTGAAATGGTCACAAAATTAAATAACAATTGACGATGATTTAGTCGCAAATTATAACGCATAAATATAAATAAATTTCGTTTGAAAAAAGTTCACAACTTTTATTTAAAAAATTAAATTATGAATACAAAAAACGTTCTAATAAATTTGGGTAAAAAACAAGCGTAACATTGTATTCTCACCTCCATTGTAGATACACCAAACATTTCTACCAATTCACCCGTGGGTGGTTGGCCTTTGAACGGTCCTTCCATATAACCCCAATGCCTAAACTTATAGGCGATCACTGGAGGACCGGAATAAACCTGTAGAATCTCCACCGCGAAGCCTCTAGGAAACGTGGTGGTGAAGAGTTTGTGAGCCGTGTCTACGGTTTCCTCACTAGGATCATACATTCGTAAGTTTTGTGGCAATGAAGTTTGAAGAAACATATTGTACCCTCCGCCTATCTTGGCTACACCTTCTGGTGTCAAAGGTTTTCGACCTAGAAATCATGGATATCAATCAAGAGTTGATTTTATAGGGGTCATACTATATCCACACCCTTGCTTTCTAATCTCACACTGTTCCATGTCATCAAATGACCGTTTGAACTATATGCAAATGACCGTTTGAAATTCAGAAGCTATCATTTGACATACATACCTTTAAACAACTGTTTGACATGTACACAAACGAACGTTTGAAATTGGGGGCTATGATTTGACAACAAAAAAAAAAAACACCTCCAAACGGTCGATTGATTCAACCTCAAATGTACGTTTGACGACAGTTTGGGATAAGATTATGGGGTCAGCCCCATCTTTATAAAAAACAAAGTTCATGAAGTTTTGGTTGAGTTTACCGTTAACGGAAACAGTTAACTTTGTGACATCAACTGTTTTGAAATCTTGAGGTTTCATTTTGTGGAACAACTCCATTTCCCACGTTTTCACCAGATTTTGAACTTGTTCTTCCAATGAACCTGAAGGCCATATCTTAACACATCCAAAGTAAAAACTATCAGTCTAAAGAATAAAGAAAATATATAATTATATATATATATATAAAAGGAAAATTAGGAAATTAGGATAATAGCTATTTTGCGAAACTAATAGCTATTTTTTAAAGTTTGGATGATGATTAAATCTCACATAAAAGTCCATGTGCCACAAGTTTATAAAATTTTGTGTATATGCCGCAACATTCTAATTAAGTTTTGAGTCAATCAGCGCAAAAGATAAACACGTGCCAAGATCCTTTTGGACTAGTGATCGGCACAAAACCGTTTTTCTATCCCAATAGATGCAAATCTTGACAAGTTTTACATCATGTGTAGAGTTGTGATCGGTTTAACTTTCATGCTATAGAAAAGTGCATAACAGTCAAATTGATAGTTAAAAAATAGAGGTCCATGGCCATCTTAATCAACAAGTTAATAGAAACCATAAGATATCCTATATATATGTAAAATTAGTGTGTGTGTGTGTGTGTGAAATTAGTGTACTAGAGTTGACAATTAAGATATCCTTCTATTCATTTGACTTAAAAGAGAAAATAATAATTTCTTTGCATATTGCAAGGTTGTAGCTTGTTTAACTCATGATGAGTTTACATGTGAATCAATTAGTAAAATTACTTTTAAGCCTATGGTTTGTATACAATACAAGACTAGCAAGATACCTATTACTCAAACAAGAACTAAGAAAGGGTTACAATATTAATTCAATACCTTGGTCCTGCCTTCTTCAAATAGTTTATTGACTACATCAAAGTTAGGAGGTACACCCAACTTCCATGTGGTGTTCTTCTCACCTTCACCACTCATGAAGCATCTATATTTGTCAACATCTGAACCTTTGTATTGATCCATTGCTAGTTTTGGTTCTTGATGGAGAAAACTTTAATATCTTAGTTAAGTTTATATATAACAAGTGGAAAGAGTCATTGGAGGGAGCGAGGGCCTAGTGGTGGGGTAGGGGGTTGGTAAGAGTTCATGTACCTAGTTGTATAATGTTTTTTTATAGGTTATTCAACCATGGTAGGAGGAATGACTGCAAATATGGTCCCGATGAGCATTAGTTAAGTAATCTAGTTTTTTTTTTTTTTTTTTTTTTTTTTTTTTTTTTTTTTTTTTTTTTTTAACGGCAAATTTTATACTACCTTATTTTCATATAATCTTGCACTTGCAAAGATTTGAACCCACAACCTTACATTTGTAAGGGATGACACCATACCACTAGACCAAGAGGTCATGGGTTAAGTAATCTAGCTAGATGAGGTGTTAAAGTATTCACATTCCCTCCATCATTTTATACCCGATAATATAACAAAAAATCATACTTTTTAAAATTTATCTCTCATTTTAAAAAAAATCTTTCACATCCCCTCCACCATATTTACCTTTATCTTACTCACAAACACTTATTTTATTATATTTCTCGTTAAAATACACTCACAATAATTTGATGAGGGGTGAATAGTAGCTTTTTATATATAAAAAGCTAGAAGATGGATTTTTCAAAATATAAAAATGTGGTATAAAATGGTGGATGGGATGTAGGGAGTTTTTAGTGATTTTTTTTTTTTTTTTTTTTTTTTTTTTTTTTTTTTAGAGATTAGGGGAGGTTTGATGGAAGAGGTGTGAATGCTCTTAGATGTCATTCCCGATTTGGTCTTCTTAGGTAGGAGGTGGTGTTTTTTTTGTTTGGTTTTGATGTAACGCTTGTGGGTGGTTATTAACTTATTGGTTGTATGGTGTCTCTAACTTCTTGATAGTGGTCGTTTATAGTTTTATTAAAAGTTATTTGCCGTTCAAAAAAAAAAAAAAAGATAAGGTGTTAGTGTGTTACGTATCGATTCATAATGTGAGTTTATTATCAGTATCATCATTTTACATGATCTCATTAGTTAGCAGAGGAACGGCCATAATATACAAATGGATATATCCTTTAAAAAGGCGTAAACGTTGATAGGTTGACCGCTCAAAGGATCGGACTCGTTCAACCGTAAAGCTTGTTTGGGTCAAAAACAAATTAGGTTTAGTTTTAGTTAACATGTCTATGTTTCACAATTTGGTTTTATGAATAGTTAATACTGTAAGTATGGTTGAATAAGAATGACATAATGACATAATGTTATATGTAAGACTATTAGGGCTGGCGTAACATGTTACACGAACCTGTTAAGATACGAACATGAAACCTGTAAACATGAACACGAACCTGTGTATAACAGGTTAACACGATAAGACACGATAACACATGATAAGGAACACCTAGTAAATAAGTTAACACGACAAGACACGACAAAACACGATAAGACCTGTTAAGACATGTACACGATAAGACACGAACACGAAACAAGTAAACACGAACACGACACAAAAATACACAGGTCTCAACGTGTCGACCTGTTATAGACACGAAACCTGTTAAAATCGTGCAGGTTCGTGTCAGGTTATTGTGTTCGTGTCTGAATTGTCAGCCTAAAGACTATAAGGAGTTGAGGGGGGGAAGGGGATGAAGCGTGAAAATTGTGGGGAGTGGAAGGGGGGAAGAGGGGGGGGGGGAGGAATAATATTATATTATTTAAATTTTGTTAAAGTTAAAAAAAATACAAACCAAGCAAATACAAGTCCCACCAATCAGATCATTCCATGTGGCAAAAGCAATGCCCCCACGCTCGTGGAGAACTTCATTGGGGGGCTTCCCTCCCCCCACTCCGAACGGTCTAAAATAGAACTGCCTACATTCTTAGGATTTAAATTCTAACATTTTGATTACGGAGTACACTACTTATTAGGGGTGGAATCGGTAAAGTACCATGCCGGTTTTGAAAATATTGGTACCAAATTTGAACAAAACTGGGTAACAAACACCGTACCAAATATATTGGCCATGTTACGGGTATCGATACCAGTATATAGGTACGGTACTCGCTTTGTTACCACTTTAATATTTTTTGAGCACCCGTACGAGTATCAAATAGGTAAATTGGTACGAGTGTCAAATAGGTAAACTTGATACGAGTACCATAAATAACATAATACGAAATACAGCTTAATATCAAAATTCATTATATATAAAATTAGGTACCAGTGCAATTTTTTATCTGTGCCTGTACCGATACTGAAAGTACTGAATACTAAAATCAATAAAACTGAATACCAATACATGTACTGAATACCCAAAATCGGTGAGAGTACAAGTACCGATACGGTATGATACGAGTATTTGAGGAAAAAATGTATGGGTATTTGGGACAAAAATCCACCCCTACTATACCACCAGAGATGTTCTTTTGAAGAAAGTGACTTTTTCTTTATGAAGTTAAAAAATCTTAACCCAAACCCAAATAAAGTAACTTGATCAGATTGGTCATCGTGGCATATAGAACGTAATTATCCATTTATCCTTTTATGTTATCGGTGTAGCTCATTATAAATTAAAAATCATAGTAGTATAATTATTCGTAATTAAATACTCTCTCCGTCCCAATTTAAATGTCCTTCTTTCCTTTTTTGTTTGTCACAAATTAAACGTCTCTTTTCAAAAATAGAAATGCAATTTCTAGTTTGTCCATAAAAGACAAAACACAATCACCACTTTTAAGGGTATTATTGTCATTTTACCACATACAAATAAAAGATTTCTTAAAATGTGTGTTTTTAGATCTGGGACATTTAAATTGGGACGGAGGGAGTATGTATTTAAGAATAATGATGTTTAGCTACAACAGATAAAGTTGCATGTGTTGAGGGCTGCTCGATACAACTACTTTTGATCTTTGTATTGTAGTGTAGCTTATGACTTTATAATCTGTATTATATTTGAAATCAAACAAAACGTTATGGGCCTTATGGCTCCAAAGAGATAGATTAATATTTTTTTATTTAAAAGCATCTTGCAAGTGGAATGATAATTAATAGAGACGGGTCTATTTTTGCCCATTTAACATTATTAGTAATATTAAAAAACTATTTGAATTTGAATGCAATTGAACTAATGAATCAAGAGTTACCAAGTCATACAAAGTAAAATAAAGTTTAAGATTGATTACCAAAACTTAATCATACACACTTCAACCTTAGTTAACCTGAACACATAGTCGGTTTCCTCTCCTAGTACATAGATCTCGTTGATAGCATTTATGAAATAAAAAAGATTATCTAGTAATTTAAAGAGAGAATAAAATAAGATTATATATTTTCTTCCATGCGGAGCTAAAGAGTATTATATACTTTAAAATTCATAGCTTAATTATTAATCAATAAATATCTATATCTATATCTATCTATATCTATAATACATTATAAAGGAGGAGTGATGTACCATATTGAAATTTTGACATGGGTACAATTTTTAAAGCAACAAGTATAAGAGAATAAAGCTTATTTCATAAGGGTATTATAGGGATATTGGGGACAATTAAGACACTTAGAGGGTTAGTAGAGTAATTTTATCTTTTGTTTTTAGTTAAAAGCTAAAATATCATTCCTATAGTACCCCTAAGTCCCTTCACCTTCCCTCTTAGGCCATATGAAGAGCTCTCCTAATCAATTATTCATTGATTGTGTTTTATTTATATTAATCATTCATAACAAATTCTATTCCATTCCATGAAGAAACTTCCATTCCATTGATAGTATGGAGAGTTTTATCTTCATACACATCTAAATTCCTTTCATATGTAATTTCATTGTTAATGGTGACTAAAGAGCCGATTAGAACAAGATCCTCGCGCACAAGAAGATTTTGTTAGTAAACATAGTGGTTATAAATCAGAGGTAACCTTTTCTTAAACTCAATTCTACTCATGTCTTTATAGTTTGTATAAATCAATTTTTTACACTATATGTGGTTTATTTCTTATTTTGACTTGTGAATTGTAGGTCTGTGGACTCAAATGGTCTTATGATATTCGTGAATTACATTTGGTGGAACTGATAACAATGTAAGTAAATAATATACTTATCATATTGATCTCTTTTTTGTTAGTAACTAACTTCACTTATTTTTCTAATATTTCTTTGTGTTTATGTAGTTTTTTGTTTGGAACCAACATTTGACTCAACATGTTTTGAACTACTGTGAGAATACAAGTGCTGTGAAAGTAGTTGCTTGGTGTCCACATCTTCATTGACTTTTGGCTTCTGGTGATGGTACTGTAGATCGATGTATTCGACTATTCGGTTTTGGAACACGATTATTAATTCTCACCTGAGCTACATGGATACTGGTAGTCTGGTAACTTTTCTCATAAAGATTTCTATATTTTTTTCAAAGTTTTCAAGATCATTTCAATCATAATATTCACCTTTAATCCACCAACTCAAACATCATACTATCGGATTTGAAATTCCACAAGCATTTTATGATTTTGATTGTCAATCCTAGAAATCGCAGGCCTCAAATCCATGGTTGAGACCTAAAACTACAAGATCAAACTCTAGGGAGATTATTTGATTTGCTATTGTTTGCATTAGTTACTCTTTAAAGGTAACCCTCCATAGTCCATAAATTCAACTGGTTTATTGCACACAATAATTATTGTAGAGTTTGTCATGTTGAATGTCTATTAATTTTATATTTTATACATATCTAATGTGTTACATGTATTGATTTATTTTATTTTTCTAATTAAATGTTGTTTATGATAAACTAAATGTCTTATTACACGGACATTTGAACATCATAGTTTAGCGAAGTTTTTCTTACCCATCCCCTTAATATACAACACACATATTATTTTTATCTTTTTTTTTTCAAGAAACACAAATTTGGTTTCTTTCTTTAAGAAAACACCTATAGATAATAGATGCTTTACGGTTTGTTCTAACGAAAAAGTTTAGCCGATAACTATGGTTTTGAATAACGGCAGCGTCAGATCACCGAGTCAAGATACTTCGGTTTGAAGCAATTTTATGTTTGGAAAGGTTTTTTCAAGATCTTTAGCTTCAAATAATATGGATGACACTAGGGGTGAGCAAAGTACTCGCCATAACCGATAATATAACCATAACCGAAATAATCGAACCGATTTTAACCGATAACCAACATAACCAATGGTTATCGTTATTAAATTTCTTTAATCGGCCGATCGCTTATGGTTATGGTTATGAAGCTTTGGTTAACCGATGTGTTAGATTTATGTTTTACATTAACTATGTAGAGGTTTTTACTATAATAAAAGTATGTTATTAACAAAATGATCTTGATGAAATGCTCTTTTTTGTGACGAATTAAAATTATAATCAAAGGCTAAGTATGTTTTTTGTTAATATCTTATTAAAATGGATCACACATTGGAATTATAACTAGAAAGTGTAGTCTTTGCCTTGTACAAAATAGCACAAACTAAGTCCAACATTGTAGGTTTCGGTTTTTTTAGACCCATTGACTTTTAATTTTATACTTTACCCTAAAGTTAGTTTTAGTTTATTTTTTTGGTTAATAACCGAAATAACTATAACCGAATTCATATCCAAGTAACCATAACCGAAGTTTGGTTATGGATATGGTTAGGATTTTTTTGTAAAAACCGAACCAAACCAAACCGACCAATGCACACCCCTAGATGACACAAAACAAAAATACCCGCAGCAACGCGCGGGCAATCCTACTAGTTATATTATTAAGGAAGAGTGACGGCTACAAAAGTAATTTTACTGGACGCACAAGTTATGAAGCAATATGTACAAAGGATTACAACACAATTTAAAAGGGTAAATTGGTCCATTATAGGACAATTAAGACACTTGAAGGGGTAACTATGACAATTCATTCTTTTCTTCTTGAGTAAAGCTAAAATACATTCCACCCATACCCTTGTCTCTTCCACATCCCTCATCAATTGAAACTGAAACGTTTGAAGCAATCAACAGCCATTCTAAACGTTGTTTTTAATATGATCGCTCACTTCATCTTCCTTCTCTCTCCAACCAAGCTCTCTTCTCCATATCTTCTTACATTTATACATCTGTACGCATTATTATATGATGATGATTTGTGTTTATTGTTATTTAGATTAGAATTAGGTGCTGTTACAGTATGATGTTTACACTTTCTTCAAACTTCAATTGTTTTTCAGCGATTGTTCATGTTATGTAATTTAATGATTTTTATTTTCTGTTAGCATTTGAATTATAAATGACTATCCAGTTTTTCAGAGATTTGTACTATTTTATTTGCTTAATGATTACAAGTAATGTCTATTAAATAAAAAAAAAATGAAAGTACTTTTTTTTTTTTTTGGCAAAAAGCCCTAATTCATAGATCTATGAGCATCATTACATTATTTCTCTTTATTTTGTCATAGGGTATTAGGTATGTAAGTAATACTAAATTATGATGCTTACATTTTCTTTCTATTTTGACATTGTTTTGCTTAATAGGTTTAGTGTCAGTGATGGCAGGAGTAAGTTGAAGGCAATTCTGCTGTCAAGTTTGTCATCTGAGGTTGTCAATGGAAATATTCAGAACCTTGGTCTCATTTGTATTACTGATTATTCTCTTAATGACATTCTAAACAAGAATGAAAAGTAAGACTTTGGTTGTAATTTGATTTTACAATAAAAACTAATGATTTTTTGTATTATTTGGTGTTTGATTGGTTTTTGTTGTAACTTAATTTGGTAATGTATTCATCAGGTACGTACTTGATTGTGTCAAAATCTGAAGCACTATCTCCTCCTTTGGAGGCAGAATTTAAGGCAGAGGTTAAGAGTGAAAATGCAGGCATTGTCTTGAAGCCAAAGCAAGAAGTTGTCACAAAATCTGCAGCTCAAATCATCCATGATTATCCAGTGTGGGAGTGGCATATTTGAAGCCAAATGAGTATGCATCACATGCTACAAAGGGTTACAATAACCATCATCCGTGAAAGGTTAGTCAACTCAAATCTGACAAAAAATGTACAAAGTGAACAATTCAAAGTTATATCTTGATGTGGTCATTGAAGACCCGATCAGCCAGGAACTTGGTTTAAATGTGCTATCATGCGTGATGCGCCCATTTCGCTAATGAGAGCGTATCGTGATAGTTGATGTGTTGCGTTTACATGATGCGAAAACTATTGAGCCAAATTTCGCATAATGCGCTTCATTGTGCACAACATTGTCTGTTATGTTTCCTATTTCAGATTTTACGAAATGTGTTGGGCTATTTCAACAATTAATATCTTAGTATGCTTGATTTGGACCATTTTGGTTTCCTAAACACTTTATTCTGGTTCTAGAAACACCTTAGTATGCTTGATTTGAACCAAAAAGCACAACTCTTTACTTCTTATTACATCAATTTTTTAGTTGTATGTTTTTATAACTTATGTATAAATAATATCTATAAAGAGCGCATCGCATACGTGATGTGCTCGCATCACGCATCAGATTTGTGGACCAAACTCCTCGGAGCGCATCACGCATTTTAAAACCAAGTCCAGGAACAAGACTTCTGAAGAGTAGAGACTGTAAAAATGGAGAAGGCTGCCAATATCTATGATTTCAGCTTCGAGGTTGATCAGCTCGCCGGTCACTAAGTTTACTAATCAGTGACAATTTAACTTGTACTTGATAAAGTAATCTACTAGCATTACAATCTTTATTGACACTTAATACATTACTAACATGTGGACACCAAGTTAGTAGGTTATCGTTTTATAGCAAAAGAAAGCATTGATGTAATCTGTTCATGTTGCTTAATTAAGTTAGAAGTATATTTTTATAAATGTTCAAATCCTTGCCAGTCTTCAAATTGAGTAAAACTTGTATATTATTAAAAATGTTGTTATTAAATCAATAAAGAAAGTTGTGATACGTGTTTTTTAAATCAATTTTTTATTTGTTTGCTGGCTTTGACATGACTAATCTTCTTAGGTAGCTACAGGGGTTGTATCTTATAATCAGACTTAAGATAGTTTTCAGTTTTTAGAGTTTGTCGGTTATATCTTCCTCCATCTGAAATTAATAAAGGTTAAATGACCACTTCGGTTTACACAACCGTTGGGTCTGACACCATCCAAATCGGCCAGCTCGCTTAGGTTTGGGTGGTTCAGTTGGTTTTAGCGGCTTAAGAAAATCCCTAGCCCGTGGTATAATCTAAAAGTTTAACCTTCTAAATCATCTTTAGTTTATTAATCACGAAGTATAATTATTATCATATTTACACTTCAGAATTGGATCAATATTAACACAAATTGTGTTTCAACTTTCAAGACATGCATACGCCAGATGGAGGAAGATATAGCATGCATTTTTGGACTTTGGGTGTCTTTATACATATACTTTGGGTAGTATGTTTGCTTCCATGACATTGAAAGAATAGTATATTACAAATTGTGTCGTATCTACCTTCTATGTATATAGCTACCACATAGAACTTTAAGAACATATTGTCATAAGCATAGTAAACAATTGGATACCATAGTAAAAAGTTGAATCACTAATGATAACTTATCCGTAGTCTGTAAGTGATAAAGATGTGGTACGTATCAATCACGTATACTCTTAATGTAACATTACGCATTTATTATACGTTACGGAGTAAAACGTCAAGTTTTATCTTATACGTTAGCATTTATTATTTTTGTCGCGTTTGTGGAACCCTAATACCATATATATTATAATTATTATATGGAATAACTTTGAAATTTATCAAAAAAAAATATATGTCTTGGCCGGGATTCGAACCCGCGCCAAGACCGGCCCATTTAAACTCAACACACTTAACCAGCTGGGCTGGCCTTCACACTTGAACAGATCCAGACGCGTTTTAATTTTATACCCT
This sequence comes from Ambrosia x helenae, assembly GCA_030844895.1. Classification (NCBI taxonomy): domain Eukaryota; kingdom Viridiplantae; phylum Streptophyta; class Magnoliopsida; order Asterales; family Asteraceae; genus Ambrosia; species Ambrosia x helenae. The sequence continues at coordinate 29,643,198 of CM061227.1, read as the reverse complement.
TTTCAATTCATCACAGTTGACTTGGTAAGTCAACTGTGATCACGCGTATGCATAATTAAGCTATATTAATTCGTGATTGATCCAAATTTGGCAAACATATTTGATTTCCGGCCTTGTATGATCTGTATACACGTCAATTAACATCAATCATTGACCAATTTTGAATCAATACGCGTTTGACATTTAATCATAGGTCAAACTTTCCAATTAACCCATACATCGATCCCCAGTATAAATTGAACATCTACGAACCTTTGAAACTCGCTCACACTCTCTTCTCCACCTTCAATTCTTTTCCAAACACTCTGATTGTGCTACACGATTACACAGTTGACTTTTGTCTTTGACCAGACAATCGTACACGATTCCACACTGTAAGTCTAATCCTCTTTGTGGGTTTTGTTAGTCGGCAAACATACAACAAAAGCCCTAACATTAATCGGGTTCAAAGTGTATGGATTGTCTGATTGTAGAAGCTAGGGTTCGTGCTTATGATTTGGGGATAAACTCAGATTCACATAACGTATTTATTTGATTTTAACCGGAGATCATCACAACCACTGGCCTAGGCCAAATGGTTGTGACCATGGTTTATAACCCAAGGCTCCCCGGTTCGAGTCCCGGCTACGGCCACTCTTTTTGTTTCTTTTATTTTTTTAAATCAACAAACTAAATAATATATATATTAAACATTTTAATCTTATAAATTCATTTTTTAAATATTGAAACCTTTTTATAAATTCTAAAAAAATTACATTTAATAAATCTGAGTTAAAAGTTTTATTTACAATTTTTATTTTCCTAAAATTCATTTATTTAATATTTATAATAATTAAATCAATTTTATACTATTATATTTATAAAAATCCATTAAAATATCAAAACAATTTTATTAAATTCTACAAAAATTATCCTGAGTTTTTATAACATTAAGCTTTTCAGAAATGATTTTTATTTATGAAAAATCATTTATTTAATATTTTTAATCAATTTTTGTTAGTTTTATTCATGATTAAATCATAATAAATCCAATTTTTAATATTTTTGCACCAAAATTTTATAGAAATTATTTCTGATTATTTGGAACAGAAATATAAATTTTAAACTTATAATTCTTTAATTTTAATATTTTTAAATATTAAAGTTAAGATTTTGACAATTTGTTATAAATAGATTTAATAATCTATTTTAAAGAAAATAATTTTATAAAAATTATTTTTATACTTTAAACACATTCTTGTGACCATCTTAGATTTAATATTCATAAAAAGATTTTTGGTTAATTATTTACTAATATTCTCTCAATTATCAAACATTTTTTAATAATAATCAAACGAGCGTTTATCCCCAATTCGAAGCCCTAGAACATATACATTTGTAGGCTTGATAGACTTAGACATATTTATTACCTCATTATAGGGTGATACTTGATACATTTGGACAACACACTATTTTCAACAGATATAACATTTTACCAAGGTGAGTTTTACATAGCCCCTTTTCTATTTATCACCATTTTTGGGGTGAAACATGTTACAACATCATTTATGCAATTCAATCATCAATGTGTCTATGTGTTTTTCTATGTTGCATTATGTCTTGAACATGACTAGGGTAAGCACAATTCTAGCATAAACATTCATCAGCCAAACGGTATACATTGATAGATCTATTGGACTGACAATCCCACCCGGTTACGTGCCTCCTACAAAGGTTACGTGGGTGTTTGTTACTGCAATATAAACGAGTGAACCATGAGCGTATGGGATGTACCACAATTACAACAGTCAACAAGGTTGATTATGCACTCGATTTACTTCTAGTATGTTTTTGCATATGAACTAGATTGCCATGACACATGAATTGCACAACAATTTTATTCTATTATCAAAACCTATGTAATTCTCACCAACTTTTGTTGTCCCAAAACATTTTCAACTTAACATGTTTCAGGTGCTATTTGCTTGAAGATTTGATTTGATGCTTGAAGATATATGTATAGTTTCATTCAATTTGATGTACAAATTCTAGAACAATTGTATGTAATTCATTTAAATCATTTAGTGAAATTTATTACTCACCATGAGCTACTGAACAATCATCAATATGTGACATCCCGATGTTTCCGCCATCGGTTGGGGTGTTACACTTAATACAACCATGCCATGTTTCTTGCAAAATAAATTAATGTATTTGAGAGTACATATTATTCTTCAATAAACTAAGAGATGACAAGAAGCCAACTTGATGACCCCTAAATTAATGCATACAAATCCGTTTGAAAATATTATACACTGATGAAGGAATAGCCGACCATGAGAGATCAATATAAGAAAGACACAGAGGTAACACGATCAATTCATATTCGACTTTCAGTCATAGTTGAGTTGAAATAAACTGAAAACATTAAAGGTATAGTTGATGTGATGTTCGAGTTGTGAATCCATCGTAATATATCATGGGATAATTAATAAATTAACCCTATTTTTCGTTGAATGGAATAAAATGTTAACAACCCGGAATGAATTATGGTCCGTAATAGGCGTCATAATTGAATATGATGCCAGTCGGACACCCGCCGCAACGCGCAGGCATTCCTACTATACATTATAAAGGAGGAGTGATGTACCATATTGGAATTTTGACATGGGTACAATTTTTAAAGCAACAAGTATAAGAGAATAAAGCTTATTTCATAAGGGTATTATAGGGATATTGGGGACAATTAAGACACTTAGAGGGTTAGTAGAGTAATTTTATATTTTGTTTTTAGTTAAAAGCTAAAATATCATTCCTATAGTACCCCTAACTCCTTCACCTTTCCTCTTAGGTCATATGAAGAGCTCTCCTAATCAATTATTCATTGATTGTGTTTTACTTATATTAAAATATATAATAAAGGTGATGTTAATCAAACAAGAAAACTAGAGAGGATATGTAGACAAAAAGTCATCATAATGGGTAAGAGATTCAATTTAAGTTGGTGAAATGCTTGATACAAACCATGGACTACAAGGTAAAATGCTTTACTAACCATGTACTGCAAGGTGAAATGCTTTAGTGATCTTACATTGTTATCATCTTGCTATTACTTATCATATATTGGTTAGTTCCCACTTCAAAGTTACATGTGTTGATTTATGAAGAATTTTTTTACATAACAATGACGTGTACTAGCTATACATATGTGTAAGTAAGTGGATTGTGTACAAATTTTAAACAAATATCTTGAATATCTGTAGGTGAGTAAGTCAACTGATATGCAAGGATTCTATATTAATAAGTAGGATGTTGTCATATGTTTTTTTTTTACATATGGGGACTTTTTGTATGTAGATCTATGTAGAAATGTTTATTATATAAGATTTCCAATTGAACTCTGTAGTTGAAATTGTTTTATATATGGATTTAAGATATTGTTTATGTGAATAAAACTCACTATGTGGGCTACAATGAGTTGCATATTAAAACAAATCAACCCCCCTAAAAAAAATGGACAATGTAAGGAGTTTGTGCAATTAGCGGGTCAATATGCAGGTCAAATGATAACTATTTTATATTCATTTATTTTCTCTAACATGAACTCTAATTTATTTTACTTTAATGTTAATGTTATCATAACTTCTTCTATTTGTTATGGCCTAACTTTTTTTATGTTTTATCTGGATCAGAGTTTATAAGAAAGGCACTTACATGCTGATTTTAGGCTAAAACAGAATTAGCGCCACTAAACGAAGCATATACTCCGACTATAACATACAGTAAAGAAATGAACTTCTTGCTTTTGACTACGGACAACCGATCACTCGTTTTGCAGAAAAAAAATTATAAACCGTCTGCATGTTTCGATGTGAACACATCAACTCATTTTGTGGTGTAAAAATTAGCTTATGTTTACTGAAATGGAACCAAGACGGTCAACCACTTATTGAAATTTTCATGCGAATGAAAGCTTCAGTTTGTGGTATTGTAACCAGGAATGTTGCACGCAAAAAAGAAAAATATATGGCATATAGCGTGGATGATAGTGGCGAATTAAACTAAGAATAAAGTGTATCATTTAGACAACCCACTTTTTGTATCGTCACAACTAAGCGAACACGTCTAGGTATCGTTTTTCTCATATTGCGACTTTATCTTCTGTGGTTTTCTTTTTTGGTTGTTATAGCGTATGCCGATACTGGTAATGAACCAAACTTATATTTTTAGTTTCTTATTTCAGTCACTATACCGAGTGTTGAAACCGTAACAAACCAAACTGATGCTAATTAAGTTCTTTACGTGTAACGAACCCGCCGCAACGCGCGGGCACCACCACTAAGTTATATTATTAAGGAGGAGTGATGTACACAATTGTAATTTTGTTATGAGTACAAGTTTTGTATCTACATATACAAATTACTAAAGCATATTAGAGAAGGGTAAATTAGTCAACTATGTGTAAATTAAGACACTTACAAGGATATGGTTGTAATTTTACTATTATCCTATGTCTCACATTATAAAATCTTATTCCAACCCTACCCTTATGTCCATACCAATCAGTTATATATTCAATTGCCCTTTAATTGTGTGTTTATTACGAGGAAAACAAATAGAGCGACAGAAGGAGAGATTGATGCGTTCCATTTGCCCATACACCTCCGTCTCTACTCTATTCATTATGCATTAGGTTTTAAACCAAAAGTCAGAGACATCTAGAATTTGAGCGATTAGACAAGGAGGTAATTGTTCTTGAAAGAATTGACCTACAACAACATTCTATATTGGTGTTATATCTACGATTTGTCATCTTCTTCCAATTAGGGTTTTTTTTTGTTGGAATTTTCGTGAAATTACAGAGAGGGCAGCGAATCCCCAGATATTAGGTGGTGATAGTTCGATTCCGTCACTTCACATCCCAAATCCGGTGATCGGAGGTAAGACCCGACACACACTTGTTCACACTTTCTGTTTGTACGACTCTAAACGAAAAGTTAAATGTTTATTTTGGTTTTTGTTTTTGTCTTGCATAATGTTTTAAAGTACTGCTAAAAATTTATGTTATTAAAATGATTGAATGTTTTAAGAGGTTGTAACTTGTAAGTACTAAATGCACTTTAGGTGAGTTTTGAACAAATTACAGCAACAATTTGTTGGTTATTCTGTTAACTTAGTATTGTTATTATTGTCGGTAAATGTTGTTTTTACAGCTGGCTATTGATATAATTACAAGAAGATTCATGGTGTAAATATATTTTTATGGTTATTATGATCATTGTTTTGTTTTAGGGATCTAGCGGTTGCGCAGATATTATATTAGCTGCCATTGAGACCTTAGAGGTATGGCTGTAATTGTAGATTTTTATTTAAGTTTGTACAGTGCAGAGGTATATGTCCAGAATTTTGATGGGTCTGGGTCTATTTGACCCTATAAGTTTTAGCTATAATCAATTGGGTTGTTTATTCTGAATTAGCATAGGACTTGTGTTACTGCACAAGAGTTGAAGAATTAGTTTACCCTTTAATGGAGGGTGATGATAATAAGTGCACCTACAATACCTAGATTTGTATGCATACGGTACGCTTTATACAATTTAATCATGGGGCTCGGCGAGTATGATTTTTTCAACAACCGTAATATTGTGGTTTTTAAAATATGGTGAACACCATGGAATAATTTTGGAAGGATGCCAGGTTGAATGGTTAAAATGTAGACTAACTATATATTTCTTATCATAATAAGCTCACATGTGATGAGATCACCATGTACAAAATGTTACCTTAGTTTTAAAACCATATGTTTTACTCAGGTTACACACACGTATTAATAGTTATGACCTCTGATTAATAATTCAAATATTTGAAAGGAAAACCAGTGCTGGTTCGCTTCCAAGAAAGATGGCTTGGTTAACTCATACAAGGTGCAGGGCGATAATGGGCTTAAATGGGAATGGGAATGGGAATGGAAGAGAATGCCGAGTACAGTGTCGGAATGGAATTAGGCTGTTGAGCTTCTGGAGTTGCTGAATCAGTTCCATTTCAAAGGGGGAACAGATTTGTGGGAATGGAAAATGACACAGGGGTTAACTTTTCAGTCAAATGGGTCAGACGCGAGCTGTTATCTTCGATGATAGGTAACGATATTGAACCTGCGTTTTGGTGGAACCAGCACTGATTGACTCAGGTTTGTGTATTTCTTCCTTTTGTTGTCATCCCAGACACAAGAAAGACGCTAACGTGTAACCTATCATCGAGTGGCCCTTTCGAATGGCTGCATTGGAGTTCAAAGGCGTGTCAAATTATTCAAATATTTGAAAGGAAAACCAAATGCATAGTATGATGACATTTTATGCTATTCTGATGTAGCATGATACATAATATTTCCAAATAAGCTACACTAATAATATGAAAGAAAAACCAACATTAATAAAGTTATAAATGGGTCAACGGGTTGATCTTGTAAATTATATGTTTTTATTTTTAATTTTAGTTTTAAACGGGTTTTACATATTTAGTTTTAGTACAACCTCAACATGACTTGTTTATTACATCAGTTGAAAAGGGTTAGACTAGCCAACCAAAATACTACTATAGTATCATGTCGTATTTCAGGTTGCCATTAATTGTCATCCCTTTTAAGCTACATGCACGTATAAATTGCCTATTTACTAATTTATTGTTACTTTTACTTTATAAACTATTAATGGATTTCATTACTTAAGGGCTGGCGTAATAAAAGAGTTACAGATACACACTTGTTAGAAAATGGGCTTGTTATTTTGGTACAGAACGATGATCCTACGATGATCCTTCTGCTCATATTAAAAAGTTACAATAGATTTTTGTTGAATGATGAAATGTTTGCTAAATATTAACATGCTATCATTAATGACTTTTCTAAATGAACTTGTGATGACAGGTTGAGGTTATTAAGATGATGCAGATACAGCTTGGTGATGGATGGATTTCCGATTTTTCATAAAGATTGTAAGGTGCCTATTCCCACAATCCTATTCAATATGTTCTTGATTTGACTTGTTGACTTTTCCTTCTATATGGATGTTTCATTTCACCACTATCTTGCAATTGTCATCTGGCCATATGAATAGGCTTCAAATAATAACTTGCTTCCGATGTAAATAAGCCTTTGTTAATTAAAAATTTAACTAGCAAAATTCAGCCGCGTTACGCGCGACAAGCCGGTTCTGGGCAGGTGGTTTTACTTGCTTGTGAGCGGTTTGGTCTGGACTGGATTTCTGGGCGGTTTGTGGCAAGTTCCCGGCTTCCTTCTGGGCGGTTTGTTTCATTTTTCAAGGCGGTTTTGCTTGGTTTTTTCTAGGCGGTTTTACTTACCGTTTGCTTGCATTTTTCTGGGCAGTATGTGGCTTTGTTGGCAAAATATGGTGGCCCAAATAGAAAACATCGAAGTCAACTATTGCGCCGCCTGATGTGATTTAGTATATATACTAATATGTTTTTCCTAATTTAAATCATTTTAAAAGAATCTCCAATGAACGCCCTTGGCCCACGTCGAGTGGCTCTTCCGAATGGCTGCATTGGAGTTCAATGCATTCATGTTTAGGCTAATGGTATTTAGAAAGCTTACATTGGTATAATTTTTATGCTCTTGAGGCTACAACAGGTGGTGGAGGTTGTGAAATGCATCTTGCAAAAAACATGTAGAGCTTTTAATGTTGTTGCAAGTATGATAGCTACCAACTTTAAATAATGTTACTTACAGAAAGAAACTTTTTAAGGTTACTCTTTGCACTTTCATGTATTTTGTGTGTGTGTATATATATATATATATTACACTTCTATATAGTAGTCATCTTTTGTAGTTGCCTACGCTATGAAGTTCTTCAAATAATTATGCTACAAGATAATCGAAGGCTAAATTGTGTCGCAAGTAATATATCTACTTTTCTTTGTATATAATGCATCACTAAAGTAAAGTTTATTTTAATGGTTCGTGCAATGGAAGATACATTTGCTGAAACATATTCTATTAGGACTATCAGATTAACGAACAATGTCTTTTTTGTTTAGTAATTACATAGACATGTGTATCAATACTTGCAGCTATACATGGAGATAATACAAGATATTCTTGATCAAGCTAATGATAATTCATGCATAGTGGAACTTGGAGATATTTAGTCCTTGTTACTAGGTTGATTGAGGTTAGAGAGCAAACTATATAGATATCCAATGTGACTGCCATTATTGTAACCAATCAACTGTTGAGGAGAAGATAGTTGTAACATGGTTGTCCAACATTTTTTTTGTGATATATTATTTGAAATAGAAAATGTTATATGTTTCGAAATGGAAGGGAAATATGAAAATGAACCAAACGGTTGTGACCTATGTGGATAGATGTATTTAAAGCTTGTTATTTGCGGTTGTTCAGATTTGTTCATGGTACATGTGACGGTGAGCGTGCAGATATCTAGACTGTCCCTGGGTGCTATGACAGATTAAGAGCTTCTTTATGGAATAGGGTGGAATTAATCATGATGAATATGATGATGTTTTGACACCTAAAGAAAATAGACAATTGAATTCTGCTCTTAGAATGGGGAACTATGAAAATGTTTGTGAATGTGAACAACAAATCAGCCACGAAAATAGTGATTCTGGTTCTGTTGAAAACTCTGAACCCAACAGTAATTATGAGAAAAGTTGGCTTGGTTGGAACAAAAAGGGTTCCAAAAAATAATTGCCCGAAGATTAAAAGATTCTAAAAAAGTTTTCAAAACTTAATGAAACTCAAAAAACGCCATATGAAAGTGTATCAGAGGACAACAACGGTGAGTCTAACAAAGGATTGTGGTTCATAATATACATTATAACTATATATTTGATGTCAGTCGAGACACCCGCCGCAACGCGCGGGCATTCCCGCTAGTACTACATTATAAAGAAAGAAAGATGTCTACAAATGTCATGTAAAATTTTCCCTTTCTACCCTTCATGCACAACCTACTCACATTATTTTATCATAACCTCCAATTACCATTAATCTATATATATAATCTATCTATCTATCTATACATATAATAAACCAAAGTCATTTTAATGACATGACACTCAAAGAGGGTATTCTCTTCATTGAGTGTGCCATGTGTCATCCCATGTGGCAAGTGCTTTATTTTAGGAAAATAATAATTTAAAATTTAAAAACAAAATTAGATTTTTATTTCTAATGTTTTCTCCCATAACTTTTAAACGTTAATATCTTTTATATACGAGATTTTTTAAAGAAAAAATTACACCAAACTAACGAGCGTTTTATTATCTTTCCAACGGGTACCATAGTGCTATATAAAAAACGGAGAAAAAAACGACTATTTTTTTGTGTGGTTTCGTTCATATAGGAAAAAACACAAAGTGTCCAGGTTATTCATTAATCATGTGTAGGCAAGTCATTAGTTATGTTCAAACCAGTAAATATGATTTTTATTTACAACATGTGTTAGCATTGGAGTTGTACATTGTTTTAGGTTATGTTTTAATATTAGAGTTATACAGTGTTTAAGGTTATGCACTAACATTGAAGATACATTGTTAATTGTTTTATGTTAAGTGCTACCCGAAGCTTTCCTGCTTGTAACTGTAAAACGCATCAGTTTATTTCTGGTGTAAAATTGATATTTCAAATTAGATTTCTCAACCCGGGACGCTCCCGGGATATATTAGTTTAAAAAAAATTGTGGGTTTGGGTCGGGCCTGGGATTAGGTGATACCCGACCCAATTACCCTTTTTTTATATTAGAATATGATAACTTATGGCGGAGATTTTTTTAAAATAATAATAATAATAATAATAATATTCATTAATCATATATTGGCAAGTCATTAATTATGTTGTCATATTAGATATTTTATTATGTCATATTAGATATTTCTACCCAGGACGCTCTCTAACAGGTAATTGCTATTTTTTATTTTTCTACCATATTCTGAAATAGCTCAAATCTTATTGTATGCAGTTAAAGACCTTTGACTGAATGTATTGGTGCTAAACAATCTTTGTCCCTTTGAAGTGCTTGGGATCTTAATATTCAGTTTTAGGTGTTGATGTTGTAAGGTGAAATGGATCTTTTGGTATATTTTTTTTAAAAGTATCTAATGTAAGTTGATACATAGATGTCATTTTTATAGTTTAGATACTTCTAATTTTATTTATTTTACTTAGATTTCTCAACCCGGGACGCTCCCGGGGTATAAGCTAGTCTATATTATATTATATTATAAAGCATTTGAGAAGAGTATCAAACAAAATTAAGTAATTACTAATTTTATTAAAAAATTGTAATTTTATATAAAAAAATATATATAACAAAATTATACAAAAAGGTTTCTACACATACAAATATATACCTATACACCTTAAAAAGATTGTAAGAATCAATATAAGTCGAACTTTACGTAAAGAAATAATTTTGTGATGCCTTTTCTTTAAAAAAGTGTGCGCACGAATTGGTTTACGAATCGAACCGAGCCAAAACCGGTCTTTCAAACCGTCGAAACCGGGGCCGAACCAAACCGAATCTGGTTCAGACACGAACCGGCACCAAACACGAACCGGTTTGATTCGTAGAAAAAAACCGATCTGTGAACGTCTATAAAGTTCTCAGGTTGGGATGTCTTATGTGGAATATTTTCAACTAACCTAACTTTCAATTTCACTTTTCGATGCCACTGATAGAAATTTATGGTGCACTTGATTAGCAATTATATTGCATTGCTTTTATCACGTGGAAAAAGTTATGGGTATGCTTCTTTGCAGGTTGATTACATATGAACCGCTCTAACCTCCTCTTAATGTGGATCTTATAAAGGATATGAACCGTTCTAATCTCCTCTTAATGTGGAAGGTCTTTATGATTTCTTCTCCTCGACAATTTCTCTAGATTTGGCACTTTCAATATATTGAGTATGACTATTAGTATAATAATAGTTGCTAATGAGTCAAACCACTACTCCATTTTTTTGCCAGCATGTAGGTCAAATTGCATATGGCATATAGAACGTAACATACTATCATGTCACCTTGTAGCATTTAAAAAATTATCCCACTGCGAAGCACAGGTGCTTACACACACACAAACATACACCTTACATATTAATTTTTTTAATCGTTTTAAGGTTTGAGTTACGTTTCCGCCCTGTATTGTCAACTCCGCTGCAACGCGCGGGTTCCCTACTAGTATATCACAAGATATGAGTATTCATTTCATAATTGTCAATGATAATTATGATGAGGGGTGTCGGTTTGGTGAAGGCATCGAGGAGCCTAGGTGGCACCTTCCCTTGACGGGGAACCCCTCCCCCCACCCCCCCCCCCCCCCCCTTCAAGTTTTGGTACATGCAAATGGTAACTTATCCCCAATCTCATTGATGATTATATATTGTATTTTAATGTAGAAACTAGTGGGAATAGAGGGAGGGGAACATCACCCCCTTAATGGGATGAAATGGGGCATAATAATGTGGCCTCGGGACTTAGAGACCATACCTCTTAGCCCAAAGAACATGCTATAAATGTAAAACTCAACATGTCAAAATGTCACATGTTGGAACAAAAGAAAAGCAAAGACATGACTTTATTTTAATTATTGTTTACAAGTTACAACTATTAAAACCAAAAGATTTTGATTTTTGAACCTGCATACAACTCACAATACTAAAGAAAAACAATATAAATTTATTTATTCTAGTCATGTAGAATCACATATGGTTTCATTTGACTAGCAAATGAACCAGTGTCCCATTTTTTAAGAGAAAGGGCATGCTGAAGACCCCTCACCAGTAGCAACACCCGCATCCTTCATGAGACCAGCGAGTAGTTCTCCTCTGTCATAAAATAATTCCACCTTCCCAACCTTAAAGTTTTCATCCAACTAGAAAGAAAGAAAAAGCAATCACATGAATCATTGAGATCAAGATATCTCTAAAAGGTAGTAAAGCACTAAAGTATATTAATTCTCACCTCCATTGCACACATGCCAAACATTTCTACCAATTCATTGGTAGGTGGATGACCTTTAAACGGTCCTTCCATGTAACCCCAGTGCCTAAACTTGTACACGATCACTGGAGGACCAGAATAAATCTGGAGAATCTCCATCGCGAAACCTTTAGGAAACGTGGCGATGAAGAGTTCGTGAGCCGTATCGAAGGTTTCCTTACTAGGATCGTATAGTCGTAAATTTTTGGGTAACGAAGTTTGGAGGAACGCATTGTACCCTCCACCTGAAGTGTGACGGCCTGAAAATCACAAGTTGTTAGGATATCAACAATTAATCTCAATTATTGACAACAAAAGTTTATCGAGTTCCCATAAGTTTACCATTAACATGAATTGCTAACTTTGTGGCATTGACCGTTTTACGATCTTGAGGATTTATTTTATGGAACATCTCCATTTCCCAAGTTTTCACTAGATTTTGAACTTGTTGTTCCAATGAACCTTCGGGCCATACCTAAACATATATATGGTCATGTTAGTCATGTATCTACTTTTATTCAGTTACAACCTTTTCATGTCAACATACAATGACTTGGGGGTCGTTTGGTAAGCCTCTTAATGAGGCTATGAACCATTCAGCGCTGAATGATTCAGCATTCAGCGTGTTTGTTTCAGCTTCTGAATGGAATGGTTAAGGCTGAATCATTAAGATTTGAGATGTTGCTGAACCATTAAGCACTGAACTAGGCTGAACCTTAATGAGACTTTCCTATCAATATGGGACAAGAATACTAACCATTAAGAGATCCAACTTAATGATTCAGCACTTAACCATTCAGACCTCTTAATGATTCAACACTTAATCAACCAAACAGCCCCTTAGGGTAATGTAATATGCAACAAAATATCGCATATAGATTCGTGAATATACCTTGGTACTTCTGCCTTCTTCAAAGAGTTTGTTGACCTTATCATAGTTAGGGGGGTCACCATACCTCCATGTGGTGTTCTTCTCACCTTCACCACTCATGAAGCATCTATATTTGTCGACATCTGAACCTTTGTATTGATCCATTGCTTCTTTTGGTTCTTGATGAGAAAAACCATTGTGCTCTTACGTTTATATAGCAAGTGGTAAAGGGTTTGTGATCATTGGTTCTTGATGAGAAAAACCTTTGACTCTCGAACATTTATTATCTTAGGAATCAAACAAACATGAGATCCTAGGATAGAGGTGACAACACACGTGCCATTACATGTTATTAGATGTCTCTTAGATCTGTTTCCAAGGATCTAATCGAACTCAAGTCTTTCATTAATACATTATTTTGAATTCAATCGAATCTTTCATTATGAAACCTCTTTTTACACAAAATTTATATATTCGTCCGTGCCAAGTTGGCCTTGGTATTTTTTTTAAACTAGCGGTTTTGTATGCCATTAGTTGATTATTTGTTCACAACAATGGTGTTTTGTTCATGCAGTTTGTCCTAGGTTTGAAATATTTGTTTCTAGCCTGAATACATGTGTATATAGTTATGGTTGTTTGATTTAAAGGTGACTTATCACCTTTAACGTTTATCTTAAGACCAAAAATATTCTTTTATGTTAGTCGCTTCTTATTATAAATTTATGATTAGACTTATGTTATACTAAAATCTTGCTATGTCAATTATGGTAAAAACATTAAAGTTTGATACTTTATATAGTTTCGAGTGTGTAGACTACTAAAGATTGGTGGCATAAGCAGTGGCGAAGCTTGAGCTAAAGGTTCGGGGCGTCGGAAGTCGTCAAGGGTCGGAAGTCACTAGTTTCGGGGGTCGAAACCTTATATTTTTAAAATTTTCTATACGAATACTATATAATCAGAACTTCTGCGCGAAAATTCGGGGGGGTCGGCCGCCCCCGCCCGCCCCAACAAAGCTGCGCCATTGGGCATAAGATTATCAGGTATAGCAGAGCCGTCTCTGAAAATCTCTGAAATATTGCATATCTTATTCGAGCGGTTAAAAAATAGACCCCTTATGCTCAAGTTTAAGTGTTAAATGAGTTATATAATATATATATATATATATATATATATATATAGGATTTTTTTTTTTTTTAAAACAAAATATGCCCCCAAGATTTAATAAATTTATGAACCATGTCCAGTTGACCTACTCGAACCTCCCTAAAGACGCCCCTCAAGTATAGGTATGGTAGAAGCAAGTCTTGGGAAGACTTACCGCCACATCAACAAATAGTGGGCCCTCCTCTTTTGATAACTTAAGAACTATCCAAGGGTGTAGGGTGGTCTTCATTGGGTAGTCTCCCACTCTTATTGGTCTATTTTTTTTTCATTTTAAATTAATAACACACACAATATAAAAATTTCATAATATTACAATAGAGGTAGACATTAAAAATAAAAAAAAAAACGAAAGCTAAAATTAAAAAAAAAAAGTTACCGAAATAAAAAAACACCTAAACATTAATTAAAAAAAAAAACACTAAACACCAACATTAAAAAAAACGCATCAATTGCCATGCCAGAAGACAAGGAATGTTGAATTCTTCACCGTGAGCAGCCTGATAGTCTTCTTGTGTGCGTTGGACTGTCGCTCGCTGGGTAATACTAGGGTTCGCCTCCATCGTGGCTTAAATAGGGTGTTCCATCTCGTACACCTTTTGTATAGCTCCCGCCACTTATAAACGAGCTAATCCACGTTGCGGTGATTTGTTTGCTTAATCGATTGAATTCCTCCAAAACATTGATCCAAAAAGAAGACTTATTTGTATTTTCGGTCGTTGTTAGGTTCACATTGATCAAGGCCGTCACCAACTTGATCTCCTCATCTGAAGTCCAAGCCATTTTTTAGAGAAGAGGGTGAAGTTTTTTTTTTTTTTTTTTTTTTTTTTTTTTTTTTTTTTTGTGGTTTTTATAAAATGGGGTGAAGATTATAAAGAGGATATGTGAAGTTTGGATGGTTTTTAAAAATGTGAAGATATGTGGGTGGTTTTTAAAGGTGAAAAGGGGTAAAAAAAAATATAATGTTCATATTACCGTTTGGTGGCCCCCAAATTTGAAACACACCAATCAAAGGGGACGTCTTCAACGTCCAGAATTGGACGCTTTGGCCGGGTTTGAAACTGGCGGGCGCGGTGTTAGCCGGCCCAAGACGGGCTGGGGACAGCCCCATACTCGATAGTCTAATCATGGAGTGGAATGAAAATCGGGGTGGAAGAGAGACCCGCTCTCGGAGACTGAAGTGGCTGAATGGGAATATTGTCTAAGCCTAGTAAGTAGTAAGCTCGCTTAGAGGTAACGATTATATGGATTTGTGGCTATAGTTGGTAGATAAGTCAGGGAAGTGCTTGGTTAAGTTGGTTAGGAATTTGATGTACTCGGTGGTGGATGCGAGTCAACTTTATGTGATCGAATGGTTCAAGTGGGTGCCAAGTAAATGTAGTATCTTTATATGGGGAGCGGAAATGGATCAGTTACCAACCTTGGAGGCTTTAGGTAGAAGAGATATTCAGGTTAATTCTATATCTTGTATCATGTGAGACTCAAATGTCAAATCGGCAAATCATATCTTTTCAGGTTATATGGAGGCATCGGTTGGTGTCGAGATCCTCGAATTTATGCCTTATCGGTTAGGGATCTTTTGGAATTACACAAAACGTCTAGGTTGGGGGTTTGAGAGAAGGAAGTGTTTCAAAGGATTGTGGTCATCATTTGTTGTAGGATTTAGAAAGCTAAAAACGAAAAAGCATTTTTTAGAGCAAGGTGATCAAGATTGATGAGATTATGGTTCAAAAGTAGACCGAGAAATAAAGATATTCAATGGTCAACTTTAATCGAGATTATGGTTCAAAAGTTGATGTAATTTTTGGGTTTGGGTTGCCCCTGTTTTGTCTATGGGGTGAGCTTTGTGGTGCTAGCTGTGGTGGTTTTTGTTTATAAAAGTGAACTTTCTTAAAAAAAAAAAAAAAAACTATTTTCATAATTACAGAAAATGGTGACTTGTCACATTTATCTTGCTCAAATAACTAAAGTTACATGATCGATTTCTTTCCAGAAACGGTTTAGTTGACAGTGGCAGTAAACTATGGCAATTAGAGTTAAACCCAATCTGTTTGATTTAACCCCCTAATTTTGTATATTGGTCCTCTAAGTCCCTGTCATTTCTAACATTGGTCAATCAAGTCCCTCCCTCTAACAAATATCCCCTCTCTGTTATAAAGGAAGTGAAAAGACAATTATGCCTCTCATTCTCTTCCATTCTACGTCCCTATGCTTTGCGGTTGTCACTCTTATGTGCCTCTCTAAGAGCATTCACATCCCATCCACCATTTTTATCTTTATCTTACTCACAAACGTATATTTTATTATATTTCTCGATTTTATTCACTCACAATAATTTGGTGGAGATGAATAGTAGCTTTTCATATATGAAAAGCTTGATGATGGATTTTTTAAAATATAAGGGTAGGGTAAACAAATAGTGGATGGGATGTAGTGAGTTTTTAGTATAGGGAAGGTTTGATGGTTGGGTTGTGAATGCTCTAATACTCCATTCTCTTCCATATACCCATCTTCAAAACCATAAAATCACATCTTTGATGTTATAAAAGACAACATAATTTGTCACCTTCAAAGACACAAAATTATTCAAATCAATCTCAACATGATTTGAATAATTTGATGTAACATTTAATCATTTATATAAGAAGTGGAAAAGGGTAGGTTTCTTTCTTTCTTTCTTTTTTTTTTTTTTTTTTTTTTTTTGTGTAATTGGTTCTTAACGAGGAAAACCCTTGATTTTTAAAATATATTTATTTATTGCAATTACAATATAAAGAACCTTGCAAATGGGAATGATCGCAACTAACATTATTATTATATAAGTCCTCGAAATTCCTAGTCATTGAGATGGTTGTTAGCGAGATCCTAGGATTACAGACAATACACGTTCCAATACCCCATATATCGCTACTTTAGAATCCCAAAAAGTCACGAGAGATTGGATAAAATAAAAACTAGAAAAGATGCAGTTTTTTATGGTGGAGTATTCTAACATGGATGAAAATTGAAAATAACATGGCCAGCAAACTTGGCGTCTCTCAAGGAGTTTATCAGACACTTGGCTTCTGTTCCGGGATCAAAGAAATGGAGGAAGATTGTTCATCCTTTGTGATAGTCGCAACGGTGTGGAGATAGTCGTTTGCAAGGAACGCTAAGGCGTTTCAAGGGACCTTCATTCCGACTTCAAAGACCGTGGACCAATTTATAGAGGACAATTTTTTTGTGGGTATGCCACCAGGCAAAGGGTCCGAACTCAACGTGGGATAACTGGGTAGTCTTTGATGTGGTCGATTTACTGTAATGTTTGTCTTTGTTTTGGTGTTTGTTCTGTTTCTAGTCACTGGACGCATAATTGGTTTCCTTTCCTAGTACATAGATCTCGTTGATAACGTATTATGAAATAAAAAAGATTATCCAGTAATTTGAAGAGAGAGGATAAAATAAAGTTATATATTTTCTACCGTACGAAGTTAAAGATTATTATATACTTTAAAATTCATAGCTTAATTTTAATCAATAAATATATATCACGGGATATGAGTATTCATTTCATAATGGTCAACGATAATATTGATGATTTATTATAAAGAACATACCGTTATTGTAACACTTAACATGTCAAAATGTCACATTTTGGAAGAAACAAAAGAAAAGAAAAGAAAAGACATGACTTTAATTTCATTATTGTTTACAAGTTACAACTATCAAAACGAAAGATTTTGATTTTTAAACCTGCATACAACTCACAATACAAAAGAAAAGCAACATAAATTTATTTATTCCAATCATGTAGAGTCACATATGTTTTCATTTGACTAGCAAATGAATCAGTGTCCCGTTTTTTTTAATAGAAAGGGCATGCTGAAGATCCCCCACTAGTAGCAGTGCCACCCGCATCCTTACTGAGACCGACGAGCTCATTAACCATGTCTAGGTACATAGACTTCGCTAGAGCAAAATATGCACATGTAGAATTAGAAGTAGGTTTTATGCGTTATCGAGTGTTGACCCTTTCCAAAAAAAAAAAATTCCGAAAAAAATGGCCTATTCCTTTTATGGTACACATTTTGTCACTTCATATTAGATTTGTCTATCTCAAAACGCTCCCGGGAATAAATAGTAATGAATAATCAAATAATATTAATCAACTAGAACAAATAGTTGACTTTTTACTTTTAAGCCGAAAAACAAACCCAACGACCAATACTTTTTTAATTGCTATTTTCTTCTCATTTAGTTTCTTTGATATGATAGGTTAATTCACTACACAATAGCCCAAGCCCAAATACTTATTATCTGCAAACTCAAATTTCAAAGCTAATACCATGTGTAGTGGGGGGCTTTAGCTGAGTCAGCATGAAGAGATAAAGTGAAAAATGGGTGTAGTGGTAAGCACCTATTAATATTTTATTTTATCTTTTAAATTAAAAAAATAATAAAATAATAATATATAGAGAGAGAGTATGATGTGGCATGATGTGATTGGGTGGAGGTTTTATTGCCGGGCGTTATTTGTATAACGCTAGAATCACTTTTTCAAAAATAAAGCCCCCCGTAACGGTGTGGGGGCTTTATTTTGTAATATAGCGCCCTTTTATTTTATTTGCCCACTACGGTGGGTCTAAGAGCCTTGATTTGAATGACCCATTTGATGATGAAAAGATATTTGATAAATTTTTGTCAACTATTTCATGCCGATGTATGGTTTAGTCGATACTTATTGCTCCTTCTAATTTCATAAGATGATCGGGAGAGATGGCAATTTCAACCAATTTAATAATGAACTGGTTGATCCAGATTATCTTTTATTTTCAATGTGTTAAACATGTAAATTAGTTAAGAAGAAAGCCGTGTTTGTTATTTATCAATGGGATGTTGGCACTTGGCAGGCAATATTTTGTTAACCTTTTGGTGAAAATAATATTATAAATAAACAAGACGAGTGATTTCCCTAAGCAATTAGGAAAAAGAAACCCAATCAAACATGGATAACTCAAATAATAAACGTGAACATGTGGAAGGCGTCGTTTGTTTTGACCCTCTGTCATCCCGTATGTGTCAATTATTGGCTTATTATAGTTTTTTGATGTCATGCATACCATCAACAAAATTACCATAAAAAGGGTTCGGGTTCAGTCATATATGATACTAATAATATGTAAATTCTTTTATTGGCTTATTATAGTTTTTTGAATGTTTACATATTTTTAAAACTGAATTCTTTTATTGATTATGGAAAACTTAATAAAACACTTCGCCAATCTTGCATTTTTGGCAAAAGTGTTCGTTTGCCGTTTAATGATTCTGTTAATTCTACTAATTTTGCATTTGACATTGTTCACAGTGATTTATGGACATCCCCCATACTTAGTACGGGTGGCCATAAATATTATATATTATTTTTGGATGATTTTACGAATTTTTTGTGGACTTTCCCTTTGTCTAATAAATCTCAAGTGTTTCCCACCTTCACCACCTTCTACAACTTAATCCAAACACAATTTGAGCGTAAAATCAAACAATTTCAATGTGACAATGGCACCGAATATGCAAACCAGAATTTCAAAACCTTTTGCAATAATAATGGCATGCAATTTCGTTTTTCATGTCCCTACACCTCTTCCCAAAATGGTAAAGCGGAGCGCAAGATCCGCACCATTAACAATATGATCCGTACCTTGCTTGCCCAAGCCTCCCTACCTCCCAACATGTGGCACCATGCACTTGAAACCGCCACCTACCTTCTTAACATACTACCTAGCAAAATTCACAAATTTAAATCCCCAACATCCCTTCTTTACAATTGCATCCCGGAGTACGATCACCTTCGTATTTTTGGGTGCCTATGCTACCCTATTACCCCATCCACCAAAATTCACAAACTCAACTTCCGTTCTCACCCATGTGTCTTTCTCGGTTACCCATCGCATCATCGTGGGTACAAATGCCTTGACCTCACTTCTCACCAACTTATCATCTCTCGCCATGTCCACTTTGAAGAGTCAATCTTCCCATACGCCATTTAATCTCCCACTACCCCCTTCCTATGACTTCCTTAATCCCACCATCAACCCACTTGTTTGGTCTCACTTACAAAACTCCCATAATCCAGACCCAAACCCCCCTAATCCCACGGCCCCTCACCCCACTACTCCATCACCTGAAACCGGCCCAACAACCCACGGCCCACCTTCAGCCCACACACAAAACATTCCCCACTCCCATACTTCACTCCCTGATACATCATACTCCCACGGCCATTCTTCCTCACCCGGCCCATCATCTGGCCCAGCACCACTCCACCCTTCTCCTCTTGCACCTAACCAGGCCAACAATCTAACCCAACACCGGCTCACCCCATGGACCACCCAACTCAGACCCACCCCACGGCCCACCCAACCCCACCACCTTCGGTCAACTCGCCTAACCCCACAACCATTTTTCCACCACCACCGAACACTTCCACTACTACTCAGCCACCTGTACCACCTCCCCCCCCCCCCCCCACTCGTACCATGCACACTCGCTCCATGAGTGGCATCCACAAACCCAAACATCATTTCAACCTTCACACCTCTACCGTTGTGCCTATTCCTAAAAATCCCCAGGTTGCCTTGACCACTCCCGAATGGCGCACTGCCATGACCAATGAATTTAGTGCACTTATTCAAAACAAGACTTGGGAACTAGTACCTAGGACTCCTGACATGAATATTATACGATGCATGTGGTTGTTTAAACATAAATACAGGTCCGATGGCAGCTTGGAGCGTTATAAGGCCCGTTTAGTGTGTGATGGTCGAAAGCAGCAGCCAGGCATTGATTGTGGGGAGACATTCAGTCCGGTGGTAAAACCCTCTACTATTCGCCTCATATTATCTCTTGCTCTCTCCAAGTCATGGCCAATTCACCAGTTAGATGTCATTAATGCTTTTCTTCATGGCAACTTGGAAGAGACAGTATATATGCATCAACCAGTGGGTTTTCGCCACAGGGATTTTCCTCATCATGTTTGCCGTCTACGAAAGTCTCTCTATGGCTTAAAACAGGCCCCTCGGGCCTGGGACCAGCGGTTTACAGATTTTATTACCACTCAAGGTTTTCAGCAGTGCAAATCTGATAACTCTTTGTTTACTTATCATCACGGGTCCGACACTGCATACCTCCTTATTTACGTGGATGACATCATTCTCACCACATCCACCGATGCTCTGCGAACCTGCTTACTTGCTTCTCTCGCAGATGAATTTGCTATGAAGGACTTGGGTTCTCTTTCTTTTTTCTTGGGCATACAAGTCACTAGGGATGGCAACAACATGTTTCTCTCACAGCAGGCTTATGTCAAGGACATTATTCATCGGGCTGGCATGGACTCCTGTAAACCAGTTGCTACTCCAGTTGACACTCAGTCCAAACTCTCTGCTGACGTTGGTCCTCCTCACGATGACCCTGCCACTTATCGTAGCTTAGCTGGTGCACTGCAGTATCTGACCTTTACTCGACCTGACATTTCTTATGCAGTACAGCAGATATGTATGCACATGCATGACCCCAGACAGGATCACTGGAACGCATTAAAGCGTATTATTCGTTATCTTCAGGGTACTATTGATCACGGTCTCCATTTAGGTCCGGTCTCCACTTCCTCTCTTATGGCCTACACAGATGCTGATTGGGCAGGATGTCGTGACACACGCCGCTCCACGTCCGGTTATTGTGTATATTTAGGAGATAATCTCATCTCATGATCTTCCAAGCGCCAATCTACTATCTCCAGGTCAAGTGCTGAAGCAGAATATCGGGGTGTCGCCAATGTCGTAGCCGACATTTGTTGGTTGCGTAATCTATTACTCGAGCTCCGGCATCCTCTCTCTCGTGCCACTCTCGTTTACTGCGATAATGTTAGTGCCATCTACCTCTCTAGAAACCCAGTGCAACATCAACGAACAAAACACATCGAGCTCGACATCCATTTTGTTCGAGAACAGGTTCAGCGAGGTCACATTCGTGTTCTTCATGTACCTTCAAGACATCAGATTGCGGATGTCTTCACCAAAGGTCTCCCCCGGGTTCTGTTTGACGATTTCCGCTCCAGTCTCAACATCAGTCCTCCCGACGTTTCAACTGCGGGGGTGTAATAATATGTATAAGTTTGAATGTTTACATATTTTTAGAATGTAATTATTGTATAACAAACTGGAGGATATCACTCCATAATTGTAGCATAGTCTTTGACTATCTTTGTACTATTAATACCCATTGAATGGAATGAAAGAATCAAGCTTTCCAATCTCCTTTAGATACTTCTTGTGCCAATGGTGATCACATTGAGACATCTTGTGTACCACTGATGCGGTTGGCTTATGCATGATTGGTTTTTTTTATTGAATTTATTATATGTATATATATATATATATATATATATTATGTAGTCAGCCAGTTAGGTCAGTTGATGGAGAAGTATAGGAAGAAGAAGAAAAGGGATCTACATATGGTGTTCATTGACTTGGAGAAGGCATATGATAGTGTGCCTCGTAGATTGATATGGGATAGTTTGGAGGGTAGAGGAGTTCCTAAGAAGTATATAGACTTAATAAAGGATATGTATGATGAGACTGTAACTAATGTTTGTGCACCTATAGGGCTGTAGGTGATACTGATTTTTTCCCCGTGGAGGTAGGACTCCACCAAGGGTCTGCATTGAGTCCATTTCTTTTTACGGTTATCCTAGATGAGTTGTCAAAGCCGATCCAGGAGCAATACCATGGTGCATGCTTTTTGCGGATGATATTGTGTTAGTTGCGGAGACAAAGCAAATCCTTAACATGAAGTTAGAAGAGTGGGGAGGAGCTTTAGAGCGAAAAGGTCTAAGGATTAGTCGCTCTAAGACTGAGTATCTCTATTGCGACTTCAATGGAATAGGCGACTACGAGGACACCCGGATCACAATTGAGGGCCATGAGGTTCCGCAAGTAACTAAGTTCAAGTACTTAGGATCATTTGTTCAAAGAGATGGGGAGATATATAGTAATGTATGTTGGACATATGGTATGTCCGATGTAATTAAAAGTCGAGATCAACGTAACCTGACCCGGTACGATCCGAAGAGTTACACGTTGGTACACGAACCAGATAAGTTCACGCGTTGGTGGATTATTATTTATGAAATAATAATTATTTTAGTCTTGAAGGATGATGTGACACCCCGCATTTTCAGGTTAATACTTTTACTGAACTCTAGTTAACTTACATGTTCATACATGGCTAGATACTTAACTAGGGTTAGTTAAGTAGGTTTAACATATGTTAGAAGATGTTAACATATGTTATAAGTAGGAAAATCCTTGTTAAACACACACATGAGTCCTGTATCCCAAACGTTGGTGAATTATGTGACATACATAGCAATAATATATACAATTGAATTATGGTGAACATGAAGTACATGCTTATGTGAATTACATGTTTTTGTGAATGATCGCCTAACTGAAAGGTAATGCGTAGATTATGCAAATTACGTGCACAACATGAGTAATATGCTATGTAATAATAAAAACAATGGTTTTTATACAATTTAGAATGGTTAATAATATTGGGTCCGGTATTGGGCTAGAACATGGTTAACGGGTCAAGTTAATGGACTAGAAGGGCCTAATACCAATTGCTTGGGGAACAAGCAAAGCCCCCTTATAATTTAGGAGGCAAGGAAAAGATAAAACCCTACCCTTTCCCTTCCCCTTGCGCCGTGCGAACCACCCCCACCCCCTCTCTCTTTGTTTTCAAGCAATCAAGTAATCCTTCACTAATCAAGCTAGTTCGGGTTTGATTTCAAGGCTCTGGGGAGTTTAATCTTTCGCAAGGTACACGTTCTTATGATTTTGATGAATTATAATGATTGAAAAACTTTAAAAACCCTAAAAATAATATATGTAGAATCACATGTATGTATGTGTAGGAGTTCTTGGATGTTCTTGATGATTTGATGATGATTGTTATTAGTAGCCATGATTAGGGTTTTCACATGATAACATATGTGTTTTGCTATGATTAATATGGTGTTTAATCAGTACTATAGGTGTTATACATGTATTAGGATGTTCATGAAAAATTAGGGTTTGTAGATTACTTGGGATGCAAGTTTAAGATTCTGGCAGATTCGTTTGAACGTGTTGTAGGGGCTGAAACGGGTTGGTAAATCGATTGTTTTGATGATTTCTTTGCATGATTGTAATGTACAAGGTCTTAGATTTTCATAATGGGCAAAACCATCGAATTTGGACATCGTTTGAGTCATTTTTGGAATTTTAATTGATTAGGGGTCATATCAGATTTTCGGATTTGTAAATTGGGCTAACTTTAAATGGTCATAACTTGAGATTTACAAGGAGTTAGGTTTATGAAATTTTTACAGTAGGTCAATACTGGAAAAATAGAGCTTTTCCAAGTGGATTCATCTCTTTTGGATGAATACACAATTTTTAAGAATTTTCCTACTAAACTGACCTGTTGAGGAAATTTTCTGGACATAGCTGTGTTGTACGAATTTTTATAATTTTTGTGTTTGGAATTAAGACAAAACAAAAATAGGTATTGTCGAGTGAATCCCAAATAAAATTTAGTAAAAATTTTGGACTCTAATTCATTCGTTAAATATTTTAAATAAATTGTTTTTCACAGCGCACTATCTGTCCTAAAAACGCAGATTGTGTACGGGGTCTTCATGTGACTATTTGGAGTTTTATGTGGTATGTAATTGACATGTACTTGTGTGAAAACTTGTATGAGATGTAATTGATGTATTAAACTGATAATAATCACTATGATCACCAACGGGATACGTAGGACATACTTGAGCATGTAGAGTCATTAGGTGTCACTACACGGTTTTGAACATTTAAAGGTCTCTGATAAACGAGTTATATGGTGTGTTGGTTATGCACATATACTCACCTAGTGACACTTGTAATAGGGAGTCGGTAGCTCGTTACTGTTTGAGGGATTTGGATCATTCACGTGCAACCTAAGGTGAGTTTCACTACTCTTTTTCTCAAAAGCATGCGTCTCAGGTATGAGACACTTTACTTAACATTTTCTAGTCCGGTTTGGGACTACTTACACATCCCGGGTTGGGATGCCATGGATCCTTATGAGGATCGGTCACTTTGCTAATTCGCAATTGTGTCCTTGATAAACTAAACCATTTCTATCATTTGTAAGTCCTCACGTACCGAATGAGTTGCCAGGGTTGGCAAGCGGGTTATTAGTTGATAGCGCTATTAGGTTTTACAAACCTCACACCGGCTCGGGGAGCGCGGGCGTGAACTATAACTTAACCAAACATTATCATTGTGGATAGACAATGATGTCAGGCATACGGCACACTTATGTGGCTACACGTACATAGCAGTTTGGTATATTCGGTTAGTTATCATGAATGGGTTAGCTACCCTTGGCATGCGATGAATTAGTGGTTACACGGTGCGGGGCACCAACACAACTTACTTACTTACGTGGTTTTGGAAACCAGCGCAGTTACATACTCATTTACTTTACCTAGTGAACTCACCAACATTGTTTGTTGACCCACGATTTACATGCTTTTGCAGGTAGTTAGCTTCCGGTGCCAGAATTAGAAAGAACTGCACACTTCATTGCATTTGGGGTCTTGGGCATACACCTAAATTACATATTATGCTTTTACATTTTCTTTCATATGGTTTTAATTTGGGCGCGTTGTTTTGCGCATGGTTTTAAAAGGATTAAATTTGGTTTACGCTTCCGCAACTTAACTAAACTTGGTTTTTGAAACGAACTAAATGGTTTGGGCATTTAGAGTTCGTTCATATGACTTATGGCTATGGGATCCTGGTATGTCATGCGCCTCGCGGTATGAACCCCGCAGTGGAAATTTGAGGGTGTGACAGACTTAATAATAATAAGATTAATATTAACGAGTATTAAGATATTTAGCAAGGGGGTTTATTGCAAGTTGTTGTCTTATAAAAGGAGGGTTAAGGAGTAAACCCTAATCACACCTTTTATCAAAACAAACTACCCTTGCCTCCTATCTAGCTCCTTGCGGCCGCCACCTTAAGAAGAAGAAGGGCCGCCGCCGCTTCTTCTTTGGTCCGGCGATCAACCACTACAAACCACCACCTTCTTCTTGCAAGTGTTGCTCCCCGGTTGGTTCGTGCACGGTTTGAACTTCCTACTAGCGAGGATTCGTTGTAACCCGCGTGTTACAATTCCGGTGTAGTCGTCAAAGGTTGATTACTAAACTCCCTATGGTTGTTTTATTATTTATTTGTTTATACGCGTTTAACTGAGATCCTCATTGGGAATATTTTATTAATCGGATTAATAAAATTAACTAACAATATATATATATATATATATATATATATATATATATATTAATCGGCCACAATTATATATTGTATATAATCGATTTTAATAAAAATATTAACTGCTTCCGCTGTGTATACGATACCATGATTCCCAACAGTGGTATCAGAGCCACGGTTACGCGCTTATAGATGGTAAAGTTATAATTTTGATCTATGTTTTATTTGTCAAAAAAAAAATTTTTTTGACAAAAGATCAAAAGCTTTTTGTTGTTCATGGATTGTGATGTGAATCGAGCCCTAGGTATTTTGACCCTTGTCATGGTTGTGTTTGTGATGTTTTATTTTTTTATTGATTTGTATTTTTTTATTACGGATATTGGATCCGGTGTAATAGATAGGATTAGAATAGATTTGTTTTATTTGTATTTCAAATTTATTTGTAATCCTACAAGTACAAGATCAAGACGAAGATAAAAAGGCGAACAGGTTCCATGAAGATAGAGATCTCGGGTCAAGTGGGAGCTATATCAAAATAGTTTTGAAACCCTTTTGACTAGTTCGTTTCGTTTCTGGCTAAAACGAAACGGACGACCTATTAGGGGCTCGATTCGTTCAATTTTATTATTATGTTTTGTGGTTGTGGTTTATTTATTGTAAATAATTTAGATAACCCAAAATAAATAAAATTTTCACAATCATGGCAACGGTTTTATTAAAACAAGTTTTATAAAAACTGAAAAGTATATTTAATAAAAGGAGTTTTATTAATATTAAAACAAGTCCATTCGCGATAATACGACCAACGTAGTTTAAATAGGGTATTTAAAACTATACCGTGTCGAGTGTTGAAAGGAGTTTCAATTATCACGAACAATATAAAATTGGATTTTATAAACTATTGTGTGACTCACATCATTCAATATATTTATAGTAAATATTAAAATTAAATCCCAATTTTAAATTGATGTTTCATGCCACCCTTAACGAGTTAACATTCCATTCTATATCGGACCCAAATGTTAGTGCTGACCCTGCATCTGGGCATTGATCATGAGTGAAGGTAAACATCGCGGTTCCTGTGTAACATAGGCCGGTGTTACAGTTAACAGTAAAGGACCAAACATCGCTTGTTTGACAAGTGGGCATAGTTGGGGTTAAACATACATCGCTTTTAGCGATAACCCCAAAAGGAGAGTTATGTAGTGGACACAATTAACAATCGTTGTTTACCTACCTAATCGTGCCAATGGACAGTGCTAAGCCAGTTCATTATGTATTGATGAATCGGGATCTCATTCTAATTAATTTTGCTTTTTGGGTCATAAAAATAATTAGGATACTCAAAACATGAAATACTAATACATTAAATTTTGAACTTTGTAGATGTCTACTGAAAACAATTCCACCTCCCATTTCTCTCTCAAGTCCATCTTAGAGAAGGACAAACTGAACCACTCCAACTTCATGGACTGGCACCGCAACTTGAAAATTGTTCTCAAAGCGGAGAACAAATTGTATGTTCTTGAAGAACCAGTCCCTGATGAACCCATAAATCCCAAGAGTGAGCTTTATAAAACCTGGGCTAAGCATTTTGATGACTCTTTGAAAGTCTCATGTCTGATGCGGGCCTCCATGATCCCTGAACTTCAAAGGACCATGGAGGACATGGATGCATACGACATGAATCAGAATCTGATGGAAATGTTCCAACAAAATGCTCGCCATGAGAGGTTTGATGTGATGCGATCTCTTATAACCACTCGTATGCAAGAGGGTTCACCAATTGGCACTCATGTACTAAAAATGAAGGCATATGTTGATCACTTGGCTCGTCTGGAATCCCCTTGAGCGATGAGTTAGCTAGGGATATCATCCTGAACTCATTGCCCAAGTCATATGACCAGTTCATTATGAACTACAATATGAACGGGATGGAAAAGACACTTGCAAAACTGCATCAGATGCTCAAAACTGTTGAGGTGGACATACCTAGCAAGACTGCACCAGTGCTAGTAATCAAGGAGGGACAAGTTAAGAACCTAACACCAAGAAAATGGGCAATCAGGGCAAAGGAAAATATGTTGCCAATAAGAAACCTCGGAAAGATGCCAAGTGTTTTCATTGTGATGAAATTGGGCACTGGAAGAGGAACTGTGCTAAGTATTTAGCTGAGCTGAAGCAAGCTAAGGCTTCAGGAGGAGAGTCCTCAAGTATATATGTTATTGAAATCTTTGCTTTTCCTAGCAAAACATGGGTGTTTGACACAGGATGTGGTTTCCACATTTGTAATGTTTTGCAAGGATTAAGAAAGATTAGAAAGCTAAAACAAGGCGACTTGGAGGTCCATGTTGGCAATGGAAAAAGAGTTGATGTGAAGGCTATAGGAGAATGTGTTCTCTTACTTCCTTCTGGTTTAGAACTTGTTTTGAACAATGTTTATTACATTCCTAGTGTGACTAGAAATATTGTTTCAGTTCCGGCTTTGCGAGGACAAGGTTTTAATTATCATTTCAATGGGAATTTATTTCTGCT
This sequence comes from Ambrosia x helenae, assembly GCA_030844895.1. Lineage (NCBI taxonomy): Eukaryota > Viridiplantae > Streptophyta > Magnoliopsida > Asterales > Asteraceae > Ambrosia > Ambrosia x helenae. The sequence continues at coordinate 29,614,289 of CM061227.1, read as the reverse complement.
TATTTTAACGATGTATTTTACTTTGATGCAAAACCCAACAATGGGATCTATGAGATAGAAATCCAAAACGATAACATATTATGCAATATCTCCCATAAACGTAATAAGTTGGACTTTAATGATACGTATATGTGGCATTGTAGACTTGTTCACATAAGTGAGAATCGTGTTAAACAACTCAAAACCGCAGGAATCCTGGATTCCAAGGGTTCAGAGTCGTTTGGAAAATGCGAATCATGCTTAAGTGGAAAGTTAACGAAAGCACCTTTTTCAAATGTTGGAGAAAGAGCTAATGATCTGTTAGGACTTGTACATACAGATGTATGTGATCCATTCAGAACAATGTCAAGACATGGAGAAAGATACTTTGTTACATTTACTGATGATTTCAGTAGATATGGTTATGTTTATCTTATGAAGCATAAACATGAAACTCTTGAAAAGTTCAAGGAGTACCAAAACAAAGTAGAAAATCAGCTATATAGAACTATTAAAATGCTTCGATCAGATCGAGGCGGTGAATATCTTAGTCAGGAATTCATCGACTATCTAAAGGATTGTGGAATAGTTTCACAACTCACTCCACCTGGAACACCGCAACATAATGGTGTGTCTGAGCGGAGAAATCGAACTCTATTAGATATGATTCGATCAATGATGTGTCAAACAAACCTTCCAAAATCCTTTTGGAGTTATGCTTTGGAAACTGCCGCAAGACTTGTGAATATAGCTCCAACGAAGAAGGTTAATAAAACGCCTTATGAGATATGGCATGGAAAGAAACCTCATGTATCCTACCTTAAAGTCTGGGGATGTAATGCTTATGTCACTCTAGAATCTTCGGATAAACTAGATCCCAGAGGCGAAAAAGTGGTTTTCGTTGGATACGGTAAGAAGATCGGTTACCTATTCTACCACCCCACTGAAAATAGGATTTTCACTAAACGCAGAGGCACTTTCTTAGAGGAAGAGCTTCTGGCGCGAGGGATTGGAGATAACCATGTGGATCTTGAAGAAATTTGAGAATCACAAGTGACTAAACCATTTGTTCAGACAGAAACAGAAGTAACTGATCCAGTTGTTGAAGTTGAGCCTGAGAGGAATCAAGAAACAACAGAAACGGCAAGTGTTCGGAAAAGTATTAGGGATCGTCGTGCACCTGTAAGGTATGACGATATCTTCATGATTGATGAAGTTGAGCCTACTACTTACAAAGCTGCAATCTTGGATTCAGAATCCAAGAAATGGCAAGAAGCCATGAATGCAGAGATGCAATCCATGTATGATAACCAAGTCTGGGATTTGGTTGATCTTCCTGCCGAATGTTAGATTGTGGGAAACAAATGGATCTTCAAGAAGAAGACTGACATGGATGGGAATGTGCAAACCTACAACGCAAGGCTTGTAGCGAAAGGTTTTACTCAGACTCAAGGAATTGATTATGAGGAAACATTCTCGCCAGTATCCATGCTTAAGTCTATTAGAATTCTACTTGCCATTGCTGCATATTATGACTATGAGATATGGCAGATGGATGTCAAAACCGCGTTCCTTAATGGACACTTACTGGAATCCTAATAAGGTGTGCAAGCTGAATAAATCCATCTATGGATTAAAGCAAGCATCTCGCAGCTGGAATCTCCGTTTTGATCAGAAAATCAAAGAGTTTGGTCTTATCAAGAACGAAGATGAACCGTGTGTTTACAAGAAATCTAGTGGGAGCTATATCACTTTTCTTATACTGTGTGTAGATGACATACTAATCATTGGAAACAATATCCCTATGCTTAAAGATGTTAAGACTTGGTTGGGTAAATGTTTCGCAATGAAAGATCTTGGTGAAGCCGCTTATATTATGGGAATAAAGATTTATAGAGATAGATCAAAGCGGTTATTGGGTTTGAGTCAAAGTACCTATATTGATAAGGTCTTACGACGCTTCTCAATGCAAGACTCAAAAAAGGGGGCTCTTGCCCTTGGCACATGGAACCATTCTTGATAACAAGCAGTGTGCAAATACTGAAGAGGAAAAGAAGAAAATGGAAGGTGTCCTATATGCATCTGCGATTGGTTCCGTCATGTATGCTATGTTATGTACTAGACCTGATGTCTCGTATGCTCTTAGCATGACGAGCAGATATCAACAGAATCCAGGAGAGAGTCACTGGGCTGCAGTGAAGAACATTCTTAAGTACTTAAGAAGGACTAAGGACATGTTCTTAATATATGGAGGACTGGATGAGGAGCTGTCAGTTAAGTGTTATACTGAGGCAAGCTTCCAGACTGATCGTGATGACTCAAGATCACAAACGGGATATGTTTTCATTCTGAATGGTGGGGCTATTACTTGGAAGAGCTCTAAGCAAAGTGTGGTTGCTCAATCCACCTGTGAATCAGAATACATTGCTGCATCGGATGCTGCAAAGGAGGCTGCCTGGATGAAGAAGTTCATTACTGATCTCGATGTTGTGCCTAGCATAAAGAAACCAATCGAGATACTGTGTGACAACACTGGTGCCATTGCTCTTGCAAAGGAACCAAGATCACATCAGACCGCAAGGCATATACTCAGGAAGTTCCACTATATTAGAGAAATAGTAGAACGTGGAGACATCGTGATGAACAAAGTTCATACAGATCTAAATCTGTCTGACCCCTTTACTAAGCCTTTACCTCAAACTAGACATGAGGAGCATGCTGGAAATATAGGGCTTAGAGTTGTTAGACAATGGGCATGATCTGTTATTAGTATTGGTGTTTTATTTTGAATTATGACTGTTATATTGAATAATTATTTGATTTAATGGGTTAAATGCAAATTTAAATATTTATTAACTGTGTTCATTATTTGTATGTTTAAATCCTTGAATAATAGTATTCTAAATGTCCGTAGTCGATCAAATTACATGGGAATGAATTTGAATGTAAGACTATCGTGAATTGAGATGGTTGTATTCATGAGATGAATAGCTCAAGGGTTTGAGAATCATAATTCACAGATATTATTAGGGAATAATATTGGATGTGACTCGCTTCAAAACGATCTCCATGGATCTATGTCATGAGATGTTTTTGATATTGATATGTTCAATCTGTCCTTTTTCCTAAGGCACATATTAAACTACATTAATCAAGGACTATCTTTGATGTTATCTTACACTATCCTGAAACATGGGTAGCAATAAGGGTAGCGTTGGGAGAAATCCGAGATTAAGTGGGAGTTGTATGACGCTGATGGAATTATGTACTTCTATATAATTAGAAGTCTAGACATTCTGGCGCCCTCGTAAAACTCAAACTGGTATAAACGCGTGGCCACGTTCGGACTAAGGTAGTTCGTAAGACCATTTTGAATTAGAGACGAGAATAGAGAATAGTTGATCACTATATAAGAATGAATGATCCATGTCTTATGATCAACGGATGTCTATACAGAAGGGACTTATTGATATAATTATCAGGGCTATAGTATTTGGTTAAGTAAAGCGTTACTTGAACTCAAAGAACTAGTTGACGACTGTAAAGTGTCATACTGGTTTGGGTGCAATGCGATGTAGCTAGGCGTCCAACTCTGCGCACGTTGACTCATTTAATTAAAATCGTCCAAGTGGGAGATTGTTGGACATATGGTATGTCCGATGTAATTAAAAGTCGAGATCAACGTAACCCGACCCGGTATGATCCGAAGAGTTACACGTTGGTACACGAATCAAATAAGTTCACGCGTTGGTGGATTATTATTTATGAAATAATAATTATTTTAGTCTTGAGGGACTTAATATTAATAAGATTAATATTAAGGAGTATTAAGATATTTAGCAAGGGGGTTTATTGCAAGTTGTTGTCTTATAAAAGGAGGGTTAAGGAGTAAACCCTAATCACACCTTTTATCAAAACAAACTACCCTTGCCTCCTCTCTAACTCCTTGCGGCCGCCACCTTAAGAAGAAGAAGGGCCGTCGCCGCTTCTTCTTTTGTCTGACGATCAACCACCACAAACCACCACATTCTTCTTGCAAGTGTTGCTCCCCGGTTGGTTCATGCACGGTGTGAACTTCCTACTAGCGAGGATTCGTTGTAACCCGCGTGTTACAATTCCGGTGTAGTCGTCAAAGGTTGATTACTAAACTCCCTATGGTTGTTTTTATTATTTATTTGTTTATTCGCGTTTAACTGAGATCCTGATTGGGAATATTTTATTAATCGGATTAATAAAATTAACTAACAATATATATATATATATATTAATCGGCCACAATTATATATTGTATATAATCGATTTTAATAAAAATATTAACCGCTTCCGCTGTGTATACGATACCATGATTCCCAACAATGTAACCCACCGCATTCAGGCAGGATGGTGCAAGTGGTGAGCAGCCACTGGTGTTTTGTGCGATAAAAGATTCCCAACTAAATTAAAGGGGAAGTTCTATAGAGTAGCAGTTAGACCTGCTATGTTGTATGGGACAGACTGTTGGGCCATCAATAAAACGTAAGCACGCAAGATGGATGTAACAGAGATGAGGATGTTGAGATGGATGCGCGGACACACAAGGTTAGACCGAATAAGAAATGAAGTTTTTAGGGAAAGGTTAGGAGTGGCTAGTATATCAGATAAGATACAAGAGGGGAGATTGAGATGGTTTGGGCATGTGAAGATGAGGCATACGACAGCGCCAGTTAGAGCAGTAGAAACATTCATCATAGAGGGGAGAAGAAGTAGAGGCAGACTCAAATTGACTTGGGATGACCGAATTAGGCAAGATATGCTAGAGTTGCACCTCTCTGAGGACATGGTCCATGATAGGAGTTCGTGGAGACATATGATTAATGTACAAGACTTTTAGGGGATGGTACAGTTTGTGCCATAGCCATGTTTTCGGGGTTTAGATTTTCCCTACGTCGTAGTTGGGCCTTTCCATGTAACCATCGTGTTTTTATGTTTATGTGTTGCCTCTTGATGTGGTATACCTTTCTGTTTCTTTATCAGTTTCTTTCACCCTCGGTAGTTATTTTATTTAAGTTTTACTATCGTTGTTGTTGTTGTTGCTTTTATTGTTGGGTGGATGTTTATTTATATCTTTTAATAACTTTGGAGCCGAGGGTTTCTCTGGAAGCAGTCTCTCTATTCCTAGGGATAGAGGTAAGGCTTGCCTACATCCCACCCTCCTCAGACCTTGCTAATAGCTTTGCTATTGATGAGATTTTACTGGGTATGGTGGTGGTTGTTGTAGTCAGGTCAGTTGAGTCACAACTCACAAGTGTAAGTGTTTGGCGTATGAGCTTTTTGTAGTTTCAATTGAGAGTTTGACTCGTCAGAAGTTGTTGTGTTTATAAACGTTGATATTCTTGAAAAATCTACAAGAGAAGGAAACTATAGAATGGAACACTTGTAGTTTAGCTTAACAAATGTATACTTTTTATATTTGTTAGGTTGATTATCAACTAACTAGAGTTTCAAGTTTACTTATAAAGATTATAATATTTACTGGTAATTTGAGTTTTTTAATAAAAACATTTAAGTAACTTTATGCAATAAAATACATTTTCTTGTTTTTTTAAAATATATTTTCATTTATTTTTTTTTTATTTTTTGGGACAATGTATATGTAATTATGGGTCGCCCTCCATCCAGACCACTTTAGGGCCGGAAGAACATGTTGATCTAACGGAAGCTCCAAAGTTTTTAATTGCGACTAGTCAGCTTGGGGAAGTACCAATGGCACCAACGATGGTTCGAAACTACTAAAGAAGTTTAGAAGGCAACATAACATTGATAACCAATGTTCGAATGATACAAAATATCAGCCACTGTCATTGACCACATGACAATTGACAAAGCACCTCAAGCGACGAGACTCTTATGCATCGCTATAGTATACACGATTTTGAAGAAAAAAAAATGTTTGAAAATTTATCCTAACTTACTCTCACATTGAAGCTTGGTCACGAAGCCTAACCCTTATAATGATGCTAACGGTCCATTTCTTAGTATCACACCGAGGCACTTGGACTTTCAAGCACATGTGGAGTTTGGAGTTCAATTTTTTTTCCTAGATAGCTCTGTTGTAAAACAAGGTCTCGAAGGCCGAGTACTCCCCGAGTAATCGCTACAAGGTAGGTTGCCGAGGACCGAGTATTCTACGCCTAGGCCGAGTACTCCCCGAGTACTCTCCGACTAGGCCGAGAACTCCCCGAGTACTCCTGACTCCGACTAGGGAGCGCCTAGCGACTTTTGCAACCATGCTAGATAGTTTAGAAAAAAGCATAAGCGTTTATAGGAGGTTTTTGAATTTGTTTTGCTAGTCAAAGAAGCAGGCTCATGTTTGAGTAGGGGTGCAAACGAGCCGAGCCGAGCCCGAGCTCGACCAGGCTCGAACTCGAGCTCGATTAAGTTATAAGAGCTCGAGCTCGAGCTCGGCTCGATTCGAGCTTTGTTTTCAAAGCTCGAGCTCGGCTCGTTTGTAATTTCTCAAGCTCGAGCTCGGGGCTCGTTTACTAAACAACTTTAAATGAATGGTAAATATTATTAAATATTAAAAAAAACTAATATTATACTAGGCTCGATAAGGCTCGACGAGCCTAACGAGCTTCACTTGCCAGGCTCGAGCTCGAGCTCGATAAATAAACGAGCTTTGTTTTAGGCTCAAGCTCGGCTCGAGCTCGTTAAAGCTCGGCTCGTTTCGAGCTTTTTGCCGAGCCGAGCTCGAGTAGCTCGCGAGCTGCTCGGCTCGTTTGCACCCCTATGTTTGAGTTTTGACATGTTAGCGGATTCGAGGAATTCGCTTGCCACGTGAATATCTGGTGTCAGATTTTTTAGAGTTCGCTCCGCTACCATGGGTAGCGAACTCCCTACAAACCTAAACATCTCCCAAAACGTCATAGAAACTTATCATTTTGCTAAAACACCTATAAATCAAACAAACTTCTTTGGGGTTAGTTGGAGTTACAAAGCAGGCTCCCCAACACATCTGCTGTTGCAACTTATGGTGCTATGACTAGACACATAAACCACCATGTACAACAACTAAATGGCAGAAACTTTCAACAATATCGTCCTAATGACCCTAAAACCTTGGTGGATATTACTAGACTTATCATCAACGATCCCATTGTAAGAGTCAATGCACGTACCCATGTGTTTCATTCCAACACTCTCTCAATCTTAGTTATGGCAACTACATCCAGTAAAGATCCAAACAAAAACAAACTTTTGACACAACATATTACATAGTACACTAATTATTTTTTTATTTTTATTTTTATTTTATTTATTTATTTATTTTTTTGAAAAGCAAACTTCATTACCAAAAGACCGGCGTTATCTCTAAGTTAGAGATAAGCCACAAAAGTACATTTACAACATATCAAAATAAAACGTACACCAACGCTTCCAATCAATCGTATACTTCTTATATCTACTGTTGTACCAAAGAAAACCCAAAGATTTGACATCCGCCACGATCTTAGCCGGCCCCGTATCAATGCTCGAGAAAACCTTTTCGTTCGTAGCGTTCTAAATGCGCCAACACGTAACAAATGCCAACATGATCTTAGCCGGCCCCGTACATAGTACTCTAATTATTAGTACACTAAAATAAAACAATCATAATTGATAACCATACATTTATTTATATTTTAGCACAAACTTCAACACCAAATTAAAAAATAAATCATGCATTTGTTATGCCTATAACTGAATTCAAGAGGCACATATCATACACTACACTCGTCTCACACTCTCACTAAGGCTACCCGGTATGGAGACGTGTAACACCCCGACGTATTACGGGTTTCTTAAACGGGTCGGGTCGGACCCAACCACCCGATTATGGAATTAAAATATTCCAGTTCGAATCTCGCGTCAAACCGGTTCAACCGAATGTAGAGATAATAATTATTGGAGTTTTATTATCTCGGTTAAACGCTCCTTACTTGCTAATTAAAACGCCGCCAAACGTTTTTATCTAGCTTTTATATTTGTTGCCAAACATCCCAAGTTCCAGTTATTATCCCCGTGCCAAACACCCCTCTATTTTAATTCCCCTATATAAACCCCTCTTCTCTAACTCTCTGCCTCTCATCTCTCGCTAGTCTCTCTCTCTATACATTTAATATATACACACACATATGTGTGAGAAGACAAACAACAACTGCAGCAACAACCGGAGACCATGGCCGGCTTCCGCCGCCTCTGTCTCCGGCACCATCACAGCTCGGCCAACTGTAACACCCCAACCGATGGCGGAAACATCGGGATGTCACGTTGTGATGATTGTTCAGTAGCTCATGGTGAATAATAATTTCATTAAATGATTTAAATAGTTTACATACAATGATTCTACAAGAATTCGTAGATCAAATTGAATAAAAACTATGCACATATCTTCAAGCAAACCTTCAAGCAAGTAGAACCTGAAACATGTTAAGTTGAAAATATTTTGGGTCACCAAAAGTTGGTGAGAATACATAGGTTTTTGATAATAATTGCTAACAACAGTTTGTACAACATTCAAAGTTGTATGATGATAGAATATGATACCGACATGCAACAATGCGTCTTTGTACAACCAAACCTTGTGTCGACTGATGACTAACTCGCAAGTTAGTTAAATGTTATTACTGTTATCGATCATCCCTGAGTCTATGCGGGGGATGGGTTTGTCAGACCTATAGCGCTATAATCTAAACAGGCGGCTTGATCATTGTTAATGATTGTACTGTGTCTTTTTGTTACAGTCAAATGATAGTATGATAGTGTAATTGAGTCACAAGTAAGTATGAGTAAATGATAGTATAAAATGTTTAAACATGTTTCACCCCAAAAATGTAAAAGAGAAAAGGGGCTATGTAAACTCACCTTGGTATAGTATTAGGTATTGAGAATTTGTATGAGCGTAGCCTAATAGCTTGCCAAGTATTACCCTATGTATAAGGCAACAATTAAGTCTAAGTCTATCTAATCTACAAGTATATTCTAGGGTTTCGATTTGGGGATATCCAATTGTTGAATTTATAATAAAATGTTAATTAAATAAAGGGAAATTTGATAATTAAATAATCGAAAATCTTTTTATAAAATTTGAATTTAGAATGCTCACAATAATGTGTTTGAAGTATAAAAAATAATTTTTATAAAATTATTTCTTTTAAAATAGATTTTTAAATCTATTTATTACAAATTGCCAAACTTTATCTTTAATTTTCAAAAATACAAAAATTAAAGAATTATTATATTAAAAATCATATTTCTGTTCTAAATATTTAAAAATAAATTGTATAAAATTTTGGTGCAAAAATAATAAAAATTGGATTTATTATGATTTAATTATGATTAAAACTAACAAAAATTGATTAAAAATATTAAATAAATGATTTTTCAGAAATAAAAATCATTTCTGAAAAGCTTAATGTTATAAAAACTTAGGATAATTTTTGTGGAAATTAATAAGATCGTTTTGATATTTTAATGGATTTTTATAAATATAATAGCATAAAATTGATTTAATTATTATAAATATTAAATAAATAAATTTCAGAAAACTAAAAATTGTAGGTGAAACTTATACATCAGATTTGTTAAAAATAATTTTTTTTTGGAATTTATAAAAAGGTTTTAATAATTAAAAATGAATTTACAAGTTTTAATGTAATATATATATATATATATATGGTTTGTGTAAAAAAAATGAAAACAAAAGAAAAATGGCGTCCAAGCCGGGACTCGAACTCGGGTCCCCTTGGTTACAAGCAAGGATCACAACCACTTGGCCTAGGCCTGTGGTTGTGATTTAGACCTGTTTTAATAAAATAAATACACTTATCCCAAACTAGTTTATCCCCAAATCAGATTTACAAGCCCTAGCTTTTCCAATCAAGCGATCCATACATCGTTAACCAGATTAATGTTAGGGCTTTCGATGTGTGATGGCCGACGAACAAAACCCACAAAAAAGATTGGACTTACAGTGTTGATTCGTGTACGATTGAGTGGTCAACTCTTAAAGTCAAAACGTGATGAACATCAAGAACAGAGAATTAACTGAGAGAAATTGGGGATTGGAAGATGATTTTCGGCGATTTGAGGATGTCTAGAAGTGTCCAATTTATAGGGAACGGGTCTAGGCATTAGATTTGGCAAGGTTGACCACGTTAAATCGTATACGCGTGAAAATGGTTATAATTAGTATGAATTGATTATAATTGAACGTGGATTTGACGTGTAATGGGCCGAAGATTGTGATACCAAATCAATTTAAATCAATCGCGCATTTATGGTGTTAATTAAATCTGGTCAAACTGATTCCTTTTTGCTGTTGCTGCTCGACGAAGAAGAAGGACAAGGAAGGCAAAGGTTTTATATAATTTGAGTTGGATTTAAACCAACTAATGGGCATGGCTCAAGTGGTGGTTACGTGTGTGTGTGTGTGAGTTGGTCCGGGTTCGATACCCGGCTTAGACAAAAATATTTTTTTTTAAGTCAGACAAAGGGAGGGTTTGGGCCTTTGGTTGGGTTGGGCTTGGGTTTGGACCTTGGGCCGGGTGTGGACCCTGTTGGGCTGATATAATGGGCTTGGGACAACAGGGACGAGAGGCTGGATTCAATTGTGTTTGTTTTGTATAACTTATTAATATTATTATTATTATTTTTTTATTATTATTATTATTATAAACTTTTATATATAAAATATATCTATTAATATATATAAAAGAATTGAACATTGATGACGTGGCGTGCAATGGTGCCTTCATCCTCTCCATGAAACTGCCACGTGGCATCTTGAAAGATTTTAATGTTTTTTGAATTATTTCTTTTTTTAATTAAAAAAAAAAGATAAACATAAAACCCTAAATTTATCTCTCTATCTCTCAATTCTCAATTACTAAAATTAAATTGAGTTATTTTAGGAAAAAAAAAAGATTTAAAAACAAATTTAAAATTTTCTCTCTTATGTTCCTCCCATAATTTTTAAATGTTAATATCTTTTATATTCGAGATTTTTTAAATAAAAAAATTACACCAAATTAACGAGCGTTTTATTATCTTTCCAACGAGTACCATAGTGCTATATAAAAAATAGAGAAAAAACGACTATTTTTTGTGGGGTTATGTTCATACAGAAAAAAAAAAAACACAAAGTGTCCAGGTTATTCATTAATCATGTTTTTTCTTTTAAACCAGGTTCTTATCTACGATGTTGAAATTCAGCCCAATCGCCATGCTATCATTGGAATTTTACTCATCTAAAGATGGATAGGTATACTTCATCAAGAGAAGTTAGGAGAACGAATCACGCAACACTGCAACACATGGTGTCACCTTATAACAAGGTTATTTTTTATTTATTTAATTACAAGAGTAATAATTATTACTATTAGTATTAATATTATTAGAAGTGTTATATTTTTCAACCCCCATCATGAATTCTATATCTATATAAGTCAAAGTCAAATTGTAACATATTTTAAATTACGTGAAGATGATTATATGTTGAAGGTTATCCTTTTAATACTGTATTATGTTTAATATGGTTTATTCTTTTTATTTTTTTAACTTTTTAAATAAATGTTTTTTTAACTAAGATTGATTATGTTTAAGTTATTTACGCTTTTCGTGATTTGAGTTTTCTTCTTTTATCATTTTTTTATCATTTTTTATTAAATCATATTAAATTTTTCAACCCCGGGACCTTCCCGGGGTAATCAGCTAGTATATATATATATGTGTATGTATGAATATATATCATTGTATTAGGCTTAAAAATGTCATCCAAAATTAAAACTTGTCGTTTTAATTCGTAACGTACAATTATTTGACGTGAAATGTTACAGTCTCCCCTACTTTTAGGAACTTCGTCCCGAAGTTAAAGAAAGGCACCAAGTTACAATTGGTCGTCTACTGAAAACCTTGATAAAATTTCACACTACCTTAACGTACCTGTAAATTCATGATTACGTTCCGGACCGTAATTACCAATTTACCTTACATTAGGGTTTTGCGTCCTTTTATGACCTTACCGATTGTTAAGCAGGTCTGATAGTCTCCGCCAGTCGTTGAGCAGGTGGTAGGGCCTCTTCCGACTGTTGGATAGACATGATGACCTCTACCAATCGTTAAGTAGGTTGTTTGGTAGTCAACTAATTGATGTACAAGCAAGTATGATTATAGATATAGCAATTAGTTCACATTCAGACAAACATGCACACAGATGTTATGATAATACTTGAATTTTATTACTTGAATCAAATAGCGTCAATACATAGAATAAAAGCAATCAATAGTCAAATGGTGAGACTTGCGGTTAGGTAGCTGGAGGGTCTTGATCTCTGTTTAGTTTAGGGCATCGGTTACGGAAGTGATTTGGGTCTCCACATTCATAGCATTGACCATAGTTGTATTGATTAAGGTTAGCAGCTTGAGCAGGGTTGGTGGGTTGGTTGGCATTAGGATTTGGGGTCTCACGACACATGTTGACCAGATGGCCATACCTTCCGCAATTGGTGCACAAGCGACACGCTGAAGCAGTGGGATGATGTCGGTTGCATGTGTTACACAATGGATGGTTTCCTGTATAAGGTTTCTTGTTGGAAGCTTGTGGAGTGAGGTTTGCATCAGGATCCCTGGTCTTACGTTTCTGGTTCTCAGTGGTTACCGCGGCTACAATACTTGTTTTATTGCCTTTCCGAACTAAAGTCCCGTTCTTTACGTGATTATCAGTTAAGGTAGCTGCTAAACGTTTGGCTTCCTCCAAGGTGGCAGGATTCCTTCCCCACACCGTATCCTGGATTTGCATGGGCAGACCACCGATGTACTTCTCGATGGCTACCGGCAGGGGAGTGACTTTGTGGGGTAACAATAAGCTAAGCTCGTGGAAGCGGGTGTTGTAGGCAAGGTTTTCCCCACTATCTTGAACTAAGGTGTGGAACTCATCCTCAAGCTTCTTAACTTCATTGCGAGGACAAAACTCTTCCTTCATGACCTCCTTGACTTGGTCCCATGTCATAGCAAGAGTAACTTCGGCCCCACGAGTACGCTTTTCTTCATTCCACCAAGTGAGTGCTCGTTTATGGAGAACACTCATGGCGTAACGAACCTTGAAGTTGTCGGGGCACTCACTGTTGATGAAGGTATTCTCAATACCCTCAAACCATTGGAGGAGTCCTGTAGCTCCTTCTTCACCACTAAACTTTGGAGGGTTACAAGAATTGAAATGCTTAAGGGTGCAGGCTGGGAGACCATTTCCGTTGTGGTGTCCATTTCCATTCCCGTTGCCGTTGCCGTTTCCATTGCCGTTCAACTGGATGACTTGAGCTAGTAAGTTGGGAACCAGAGTTGCGATTTGCTGCGCTATTTGTTGAGAAATGATTGCAGCCAGTTGGGCATCGACACCATTTTTGTTGTTGTTATTGTGGTTAGTATCGTGGTTGTGGTTGTGATTGCTACTTCCTTCATTATGATTTTCACCACTGTTAAGACGAGCACTGCGACGTGGAGGCATGATCTGTAAGAGACACAGTGAAATGAATGAGATTATATAAGGAATGTAATCATTTATTCATTAATTAAAACGAATAAACGAAAACGTTGACTTATCAAAGATTCTAAATTTCAATAACATATGAAGACATGCTTTAGCCTATAAGTGAACACTCATCCCGAGAATTCCCAGGTAGGCATCCGGGTCCCTCGTCTGATTGGGATATATGCGCAATGCCAGCCTAGACAGAAGACTCAGAATACAGGCGTTCACCCTTCCAGATTGCACGTGTTCGTTATTAAAATCTAGAATTTCGACGAGATCCCAAGGTGGTTCAGGTTAAACCTGAGGATTTGTCCTATTAGTCTAAGAATAGTTCCAGTGATGGAGAGCAATCTTCTTGTAAGGATGAAAGTAGGGATAAGAAGTAGGAGGGAGATAGAGAATAGCAAGTAAAAGAAGCAAGTACTGGTTAAATCCTATGGTTATAGACTAGATTATTTTTCTAATAACCTAATTCCCTATAACCATGGCTCTGATACCAATCTGTAACACCCCAACCGATGGCGGAAACATCGGGATGTCACGTTGTGATGATTGTTCAGTAGCTCATGGTGAATAATAATTTCATTAAATGATTTAAATAGTTTACATACAATGATTCTACAAGAATTCGTAGATCAAATTGAATAAAAACTATGCACATATCTTCAAGCAAACCTTCAAGCAAGTAGAACCTGAAACATGTTAAGTTGAAAATATTTTGGGTCAACAAAAGTTGGTGAGAATACATAGGTTTTTGATAATAATTGCTAACAACAGTTTGTACAACATTCAAAGTTGTATGATGATAGAATATGATACCGACATGCAACAATGCGTCTTTGTACAACCAAACCTTGTGTCGACTGATGACTAACTCGCAAGTTAGTTAAATGTTATTACTGTTATCGATCATCCCTGAGTCTATGCGGGGGATGGGTTTGTCAGACCTATAGCGCTATAATCTAAACAGGCGGCTTGATCATTGTTAATGATTGTACTGTGTCTTTTTGTTACAGTCAAATGATAGTATGATAGTGTAATTGAGTCACAAGTAAGTATGAGTAAATGATAGTATAAAATGTTTAAACATGTTTCACCCCAAAAATGTAAAAGAGAAAAGGGGCTATGTCTCCATCTCGCCGAACTCTCTTCTTTTCTGTTTCTGTTATCAAACCTCCATTCGAACCCCAACCCGCTGCTCCTCTCTGTCCCTGATAAACACGACCGGATAGTCACCGGTTATGGTGACTGTCATCGGAAATCCATTATCTCCGGTGAACCAACCACCCGGCCACTTTCTGATCTGAACCCGATTAACCTTGTTCCTCTGTTCCGGGTTAACTGAATACGGACAGTCACCGGTTGCGGTGACTGTCATCGGTAACCTTATATTCCCGGTTCATGTACCTGATAACCCATCTCGTTCCTTCCTTAGTTCTTGATTAATGAATCAAACAGTCACCGGTTATGGTGACTGTTGTCGTGAGCCTTTTAGAAACATCAACCGGACCATAACTTTATTACTGTTCCGGGTAAGAATCAAGCCGGTTTCTGTTGGTTATAATCAGTCCGGTTATATTCCCATATATCTATAAGTTGTATATAATTTGGTGTAAATGATACAATTATCATTAGAGTATTGGGTATAATCTCTTGATTATTAACCTATCTTGGTGATTGTTATTATAGGTACCAAATCCGGAAGACAGGTCTAATAACCGGTCTTATACGAGTCCCGGTCAACTTCCGGTCATGTCCCGTAATGAAAACGGTAAGATTCGGTTACTATTATATCCTAATGGTTGATTGGTTATAATTTAATAATCTATTGACTAATATAAGGATTATGTGTGATTGCGAGGTACCGTTAACCGTATCGAGAATTAGAGTCGTTACCGAGTCGACTCAGTGACTCGGTCAACACCCGGAATAGAACCCGGTTCCAAGGACTAGATGAGGATTATTATAGTTATAAGAATTATATATATATATTACGGATAACGTACGGACTTGATAATAATAATAAGAGAATAATAAACATATATAAAATATATATGTTTATATATACAAGATTCGATATATAAAACGATATACTAGACTCGGGTTAGAAGTGTCTAGAGTTCTTTAGGTTCGCGTGCCAAGCTGTAATGGCCAGCTTTATTTCTTTTTGCCTAGGAAGACCAAACCCCGAGTTTAGGACTATCTAATATATATCAGATTCTATATATATATAAATTGTATATATGATATATATCCTAAGTAGTACAATCTAACAAGTTCCACGCGCAAAACGTATCTATATATATATGAAATATAATTGTAATAAGAAGATTAGCTGAAGATTATAAGCAAATCGGTGAGTATCGTGAACTCCCCACTTTTACTGTTTTATTAAGTGTTTTTGGGGGAATACATGTCATTTATCAAAACCAGAATTGCTTTACAAAATAAATGATTACTAAAAGAAGTATGAACGGGGACATAGAAACAACGAGGACAGTACTGGACGGTATCCGCCATTTCCTTTCTTGCACCGACTAGAGGGCAGGAACCAGTAGGCACAAGTATTTACCATAATCAGAGTGGTACCATCGATAGGAATGGCACGAACTATAATTGATATGATAGAATTGGGATATAAATCGAATGAATGTATAATAGAGTTGGTTATATAGAAGTATATTTTCCCCTTCAGAATTACAAATGTAAAGCATGTTTATAAAAGAATGTTTATAAAAGAGTTTATAAAAGAATGTTTTATAAAAGAATTATTGATAAACGAATTGGCCATTCACTTTATAAAATACACGACCTCACCAACTTTATGTTGACAGAAACTATTTTTGACATGTGTTCAGGTAACCCAACAGATATGATGACGTGGATCCTGAAAGACTAAAGACTGTTATTGCCCTGGATTCCGCTATGTAGCTCCGATAACCCGACCCGACGACCCGGCCACGTCAGGCAGGGTCGTTACAGGTGGTATCAGAGCGGCGCTAATAACAGTTTTGAAGTCTTTAGTCATCCGGGATCTACCAGAATATTTTTTATAAAAAGAA
Source organism: Ambrosia x helenae (assembly GCA_030844895.1). Taxonomy (NCBI): domain Eukaryota; kingdom Viridiplantae; phylum Streptophyta; class Magnoliopsida; order Asterales; family Asteraceae; genus Ambrosia; species Ambrosia x helenae. The sequence continues at coordinate 29,597,702 of CM061227.1, read as the reverse complement.
ATGTTGCTTAGAAAAATAAATTAGAAATATTTAGGATGTCAGGATTAGTAAAGAAAATATCAGGCGAGTAAATTTTTGGGTACCTAAATGTCAAACCATTATAAAGTTGGTGAGAACCATAATCGTATATTAGAAAATAAAACGAATCCACCACAGGATATTACTAGAATGATTATGTGGGATAAATTGACAATTCTGTACACAGTTGTGAATTTATATGCACATTAATTTCTGGGAAATCTTACAGGATATTAAGGCCATATGAAATAAGAACGAATACAGAACAGAAACCAGATATATTAAAAGAAATCAGAAAATAAATTCCGATATAAATAAGAAATGACAGAAATTTTAGAAGTATATATATATATATATATAAATAGATATAAAAATTATAAAAGTATTCTCCGATAATTCAATCGACTTGTACGAGAGTTTTGAAATCGTATTTCATTCTCTAGAAAACTCGTCGATTTATAATCATTCGTCGCATCTCTCCGAAAATTCAGTCTTAATTATTCAGATCACGGTTATTCCAATATATATAAAGAGAATACAAATATACGCTCCAACTTGAACATTCCTATGCTCGAGTTTCCAGAAATATTATTTTTACACCGTAATTTCCGGAATTTTTATAAAATCTAACATACTAGAAACATATAAATATCAGGTTTTAAAGAATTTTCTTCGATTATTTAATTAAAGGGTAAATATATTCCGCGATTATTTAAAGCGTTTTAAATCTTTCCAGTATAATTATGAAATTTATTAATTTTATACTCAGTCATTATTATTTACTAAACCAGTGTTTCAATTGTGAGTAAAAATATATAAATACCCCTCCGTTCAAAATTTTAATAAACGATTTATTTAATTTATAAAATTAAGAAAACTCTGTTAATATCATAACTTATTTTTATTTAAGTATTGATAAAATTTGAAAAACCCCAGAATCTATCTCAGGATTATCCAAATTTATTCGTTTAACCTTAAAATTTTTATCTCAATATTTTGAGAAATCTACTTATTTTACCAATCTGAAATAAGAAATTTGTTTATTAAAAATTTAAGAATTCTGATATTAAGAAAGTTTTTATCATGACTCTTCTGAAGCGTTAAGTTTATTTTTGAAAACGAATATTATTATGAAACTCAAAACAATATTATTATTATAAATCTTCCCTAAAAAGTTTTTATATGAAAAACTACGGCTGTATTATTTTTGCTCGAACATATTCCACTTCATAGTTAGTATCACTTTCATAAACAATCTTTAACCGAATTTATATCCTTATGTAAGTTAAGAGTATTCTTGACACGATTCCATATCTATATTCGATAATATAATTTCTTTGATATTTTATTTCGATACGAACGACGAGTATTATATATTACGTTTAATAATCTATCTTTGTATATAAATGAAAATTTCCGATAAGTATTATCATCAATCCTTCCCAAAGTTAAATAATATTTCGAACGGAAATATTATTATTTCGAATTCATGCGACGAAACTAATTGGACTCTATCTAAAGAAATCGAATTCCTATTCGCTCGATTATACAGAAATATAACTACCATCTTAATCCTACGACTCGAATAAGTCAAGGACATTAAAAAGATTGGATGGTTATATTGAATATCTTTAGACACGAACTAATTTTTGAATGATTAACAGTCTACTTCGTTAGACTTATATCAATATGCTTCTTTCCAGAATATATAATTTTGAATCTAAGAGAAAATAAAGAACAGAATATCAGAATAATGTGTGAAGGACACATACCTATTGTGATTAAAATAAACAAATACTGGAATGTTAGGTGAGGTGGAATAATAATTATGGTTGCAAACATAATTATGAATGCCACAGGCACAGGAACATTCGAGTAGGAGTTTATCAAGATCACAGTAGGTTGAGTCACAAACATATTAAGAGAAATAATAAGAAAATAAATAATAAGAAGAAATATAAATCCGAACTATCAGTGTATCGTATGTGGAGAATACGACCACAAAATTGGCAATATAGTTGAAATTTCCATCGCGAAAGACGACTAAGAATATATTCGCAGAATAAAAACCATCGATTGGTTAAATTCTATGAATTAAAGAAATCAGTTTATTGATTTTTGATTGCCAACCAAAAATAGTGTATATCCCCTGTGCAATTCCCGGGACAAAGGATATCCGGACCCTTACAGAAGGTATATCCGGACATTTGCCACCAAGTCACAGGAATTCTTTGTAAGGATAATTGACACTATGAAAGAATCTTCTCAGTCACTTCTGTATAAAAACTCGCGTGAGTTATTGTACAATCAAATTGGTAAAATGGTTAAGTGTTACCAAGTTGAAATTCATAAATAAGAAGTGATGAAAGAATTGTTAAAATTCCGAAAATATAACGGATAGAAATATATATATATATATATATATATGGATTCGGAAACCGGAATCGGTAGAATCCAACGAATTATCAAAAGAAAATAATTGATATCAAATATATCAAGAAATAATACCAAGCGGAATCGCGTAGAGATTCGCAAGGTATGATCGACGTAAAAACGAAAAATGAATAGAATTATGCTCATTTTTCCAGTGAAACTCTCCGGCCAAGGAATGACGAATTTTCTGTCCCGAATTAAAGGTCGTGAGAGATAATTTAAGAAATCACTGTTTTGGCAAGAACTATCTATATGAATATTCCGATGAAATAAGCTTTGCTTATAATAAATGGGATTAAGAAAATATGATATATTGCCTATATATAAGTCTATTGGAACGTGTTTCCAGACACCAATAATATAGACTTTAATCGAATTTATATATAAGAAAGAATTAGTCCAAGCAAAATGTATATTATAGAAATGACATATTTATAGTGCCTACTATAAATGATTATCAGTATTCGCTTGGATATAAGAGAATATAAATCGAGAAATAAAAAGAATTATAATTCGAACAGACATCCGATATGTCTGGATAATAATAAATAAGGCATTGGAAATGTCAGATAACACGAGAAGGCAAGCGAAATGCCAAATATTATCAGAAGGCATCCGATATGCCAAAAGAAATGAATAAAAATATATATTAAAAGAAATTACCCGATAAAAAAATAAGTCATAAGAAGAACGACTAGAAATTTATAAAGAATATTTTACGAAAAGTAATTATAGAATATTTTTACCGAGAGTGTCAACAAATCCCGAAATAGAATTAAGAAAGAATTTTATAGAAATAGTTAATGCAATAAGTATAGTAATCTCGAATGATAATCATGTTTTTGAGAAAGAATAATTGATGTATTGCCATAAAAATCTTAAGTCAAAGGATCGTAGCAACGACTGTTACCAGTAGATTCAAAGACTATAAAGATAAAGTTACATATATTGACTGTAGAATTGTGAAAGACCTCATTCACGATAATACAATGAGAAAAGTCAAATAATATGTAATTAGATACAATGCAGTTAATCATCAATGAAATAGTCAGTAAGATTATTATGGATGATTTAAGAGAAATCTCAATCATCAATGAATTAGTCTTTTCCGGTACCTTTAAAATCCGGATAAGATACGTTTAATAATCCAAAAGTTCCAGAAAATATCCCTACTCTTTAAAAATCGGAATTACAATGATGATAAATTCTAACGTTCGAATAAGGGAGGTAGTAGCTCGGATCCTATTCAAGTCATTATAATGATGGGACTTCCGTATCTATCTCCTGAGAACTAAATAGAATCCATCATTGTAATTGAATCCGAATATTAAACGAGAGGAATATTGTAATGATTTGAGACTCTAGAAATGTTTACTGAAAGTTTATAAATCTTTCAGAAGAAAAACGATTAGAATCTCGAAATCTTTATATAGAAATAATATTCAGTCTACTTCTTACCCTAATAAGAAAAAGATAAAAAGAATATTATAGAAAATATCAATCTATACTGAGAGCCTTTAATAGTCATATCGAAATAATACGGAAAATACATATATCTGTATTAACATGACTATAGCAAGAAAGGTTAAAACGTAATTAGAAATCTGATCAAGATGTAGTCTTACGGATTGACGTTTCTAATAAGTTATAGTTTTGGATTGATATAAAATCGAGTTAACCACAACCCACGAAAACTGATCATGTCTCGTGGATAAGTGTTCGAGTCTAAATGGAAACCTCCTTATAGATTAAGGATGTAAAGGACAAGATCACTCAAATTTCGGGGACGAAATTTTCAAAGGGGGGGAGAATTGTAACACCCCGACGTATTACGGGTTTCTTAAACGGGTCGGGTCGGACCCAACCACCCGATTATGGAATAAAATATTCCAGTTCGAATCTCGCGTCAAACCGTTCAACCGAATATAGAGATAATAATTATTGGAGTTTTATTATCTCGGTTAAACGCTCCTTACCTGCTAATTAAAACGCCGCCAAACGTTTTTATCTAGCTTTTATATTTGTTGCCAAACATCCCAAGTTCCAGTTATTATCCCCGTGGCCAAACACCCCTCTATTTTAATTCCCCTATATAAACCCCTCTTCTCTAACTCTCCGCCTCTCATCTCTCGCTAGTCTCTCTCTCTATACATTTAATATATACACACACATATGTGTGAGAAGACAAACAACAACTGCAGCAACAACCGGAGACCATGGCCGGCTTCCGCCGCCTCTGTCTCCGGCACCATCACAGCTCGGCCAACCTCCGGTCATCATCACCACTGTCGTCGTCTTTCTTCTCCTCCTCCGGTCACTTTTCTGGCCGCCACTTCTTCTCCGGTAAGTCTCCATCTCGCCGAACTCTCTTCTTTTCTGTTTCTGTTATCAAACCTCCATTCGAACCCCAACCCGCTGCTCCTCTCTGTCCCTGATAAACACGACCGGACAGTCACCGGTTATGGTGACTGTCATCGGAAATCCATTATCTCCGGTGAACCAACCACCCGGCCACTTTCTGATCTGAACCCGATTAACCTTGTTCCTCTGTTCCGGGTTAACTGAATACGGACAGTCACCGGTTGCGGTGACTGTCATCGGTAACCTTATATTCCCGGTTCATGTACCTGATAACCCATCTCGTTCCTTCCTTAGTTCTTGATTAATGAATCAAACAGTCACCGGTTATGGTGACTGTTGTCGTGAGCCTTTTAGAACCATCAACCGGACCATAACTTTATTACTGTTCCGGGTAAGAATCAAGCCGGTTTCTGTTGGTTATAATCAGTCCGGTTATATTCCCATCTATCTATAAGTTGTATATGATTTGGTGTAAATGATACAATTATCATTAGAGTATTGGGTATAATCTCTTGATTATTAACTATCTTGGTGATTGTTATTATAGGTACCAAATCCGGAAGACAGGTCTAATAACCGGTCTTATACGAGTCCGGTCAACTTCCGGTCATGTCCCGTAATGAAAACGGTAAGATTCGGTTACTATTATATCCTAATGGTTGATTGGTTATAATTTAATAATCTATTGACTAATATAAGGATTATGTGTGATTGCGAGGTACCGTTAACCGTATCGAGAATTAGAGTCGTTACCGAGTCGACTCAGTGACTCGGTCAACACCCGAAATAGAACCCGGTTCCAAGGACTAGACGAGGATTATTATAGTTATAAGAATTATATATATATATATTACGGATAACGTACGGACTTGATAATAATAATAAGAGCATAATAAACATATATAAAATATATATGTTTATATATACAAGATTCGATATATAAAACGATATACTAGACTCGGGTTAGAAGTGTCTAGAGTTCTTTAGGTTCGCGTGCCAAGCTGTAATGGCCAGCTTTATTTCTTTTTGCCTAGGAAGACCAAACCCCGAGTTTAGGACTATCTAATATATATCAGATTCTATATATATATAAATTGTATATATGATATATATCCTAAGTAGTACAATCTAACAAGTTCCACGCGCAAAACGTATCTATATATATATGAAATATAATTGTAATAAGAAGATTAGCTGAAGATTATAAGCAAATCGGTGAGTATCGTGAACTCCCCACTTTTACTGTTTTATTAAGTGTTTTTGGGGGAATACATGTCATTTATCAAAACCAGAATTGCTTTACAAAATAAATGATTACTAAAAGAAGTATGAACGGGGACATAGAAACAACGAAGACAGTACTGGACGGTATCCGCCATTTCCTTTCTTGCACCGACTAGAGGGCAGGAACCAGTAGGCACAAGTATTTACCATAATCAGAGTGGTACCATCGATAGGAATGACACGAACTATAATTGATATGATAGAATTGGGATATAAATCGAATGAATGTATAATAGAGTTGGTTATATAGAAGTATATTTTCCCCTTCAGAATTACAAATGTAAAGCATGTTTATAAAAGAATGTTTATAAAAGAGTTTATAAAAGAATGTTTTATAAAAGAATTATTGATAAACGAATTGGCCATTCACTTTATAAAATACACGACCTCACCAACTTTATGTTGACAGAAACGATTTTTGACATGTGTTCAGGTAACCCAACAGATATGATGACGTGGATCCTGAAAGACTAAAGACTGTTATTGCCCTGTATTCCGCTGTGTAGCTCCGATAACCCGACCCGACGACCCGGCCACGTCAGGCAGGGTCGTTACAAGACGCCCCCCCCGTCCCGGTGCTTTTTGCCCCATCCCCCACCCCCACACCGCCCCCTTCCCTCGTCCCCTTTCCCCCCGTCCCCAATGTCCTTCCTGAGACGATAGGAACGGACCAATCCAGATTTTTCTTGTTTTTTTTTGGGCAGGAGGAAGAGGAACCGTGACGGAGCTCCGGCAAAACCCACGGTGGTGACACCACCCACCTCACACCCCTTTAACCAACAAGATTCTAGAGAGGGAGAGAGAGAGAGAGAGAGAGAGAGGGACACAGAGGAGGAAGAACCAGAAACAATAGCTCAATTAAAAACTAATATTTTAAAAATAAATTAAAAAGTAATTTAATGCTTGAGACATGGGATTCTAATGTCTTTACACCCCATCCATGTCTCAAGCATATTGAGACATCACTTTGATGATGGTGGCATCCTAGGTGGCATGGAAACATGACATTTTTCATATCTCCACACCCCATAGCCTAAGGGCTCAGGGGCGAAGGCTTTATAGGGTCGGGATGTCCCTGGCGGGCTGGCATCATTCGTTTTTTTTTTTGGCGCAGTAGTGAAAATTTGCAATTTCGTAGGTAAATTAAGTCCGAGTTAAGTCCGGCCCCCGCTGATTTACCACTACCGATCGAAAAAAAAATTGAGTCCCCCCTCTGATTCGAGAACCAAGCTTCACCCATGCTCTCACTCATTACATAATATCTTCCATTTTTTTTCCAATTGCAAGGAACGACATACCAGCTACCGTGACATCAGGCGCGGTGGTCAAGGTCGACTACTCGACCACCGCCAGCCCATTGGCTCTTCCAGATGCGTGGATACCCGACCTCCACTCGTCCGAATGCACAAAGTGGAATAATCGGTAAAACCTCGTCTCTCATCAAAGTCAAACGACGCCACGCGTATTCGCTTTTCACGTGAATGTCACTTCACCAAAACTAACTAGGGTTAACCCAGTTAGTTTTCTGCCTACGTGACATTTAACCTCAGGTAGTTTTGGTCCAGTAAAATAAAAACCAAAACAAATTAGCCCTGTTAGATTTCAATTTTCAAGTTGAGATTATTAGTTTTCTAACCTAACAAATTAAGATTATTTAATTCCAATTTCAAGAAAAAAGAAAAAAAAGAACACGTCACCTTTATCATTTTTTTATTAATGTCACCATCCCCTCATTCCTGTTACCTAAAAACATGTAAACCTCACATTATCTCTCCCATGAAATGAATTATATAAAAAAGAAACCCTAGAATCTTCTAGACACAACCTTTCGATTTCTTCTAAATACAATCTACTCTCTACATCTCTACTCTAGGGTTTCCATTCCAGATCTGTTGAATAATAATCAAACCTTTCAAATCATTGATGGCAGAAGAACACAACAACAACAATAATAATAATAATAATAATAGAAGAACCGCCGCTGACGGTGGCGATGACGGCGGAGATCGGAGTGAGGGAAGCGACTACACATCAGAAGATGAAGGAACAGAGGATTACAGACGTGGAGGATATCATGCTGTTCGTGTTGGTGATACGTTTAAGCATTCTAGATATGTTGTTCAGAGGAAGCTTGGTTGGGGACATTTCTCCACTGTCTGGCTTGCTTGGGATACTCATAAATCTGTACGGATTGTTTTATTGGTTTTGTTTGATTAGTTATATTGAATTTGGAATTATATGAACTGATTGAGATTAAATGTTTAGGAATAATAGCTTTTTAGTTTGTCTGATGATTATTATTAGGGTAGGTGTGGTCTGTATTGTAGAGATATGTAGCTAGCATTGGACTGAATTAGTTACTGGTTTATGTTTAGGGCTGGCGAAATCGATAGTTGTATGTAATAATAATTTCTTCCGAATTTGGAATTATTGTAAATGTGATTATGATCATGCTTGAACTGATGGAGATCAGACGTTTAGAATTGATAGGTTGCGAGGCTTTTTAGTTTGTTTGATGGTTTGATATATGGTTTTTGGGGATGAAAGAAGTATTAGGAGGGTAAATTGTGGTCTGTTTTGTAGAAATATGTAGCTTTGAAAGTGCGAAAGAGTGCTTAATGTTACATTGAATTTGTTACTGTTTTATGTATTTATTGATATGGTGTAGATAGCAGGGAATATTGATTGTTCAGTTTAATGATTTATCCCAAATTTGGAATAATTTGAATTGTGATTACTCTGGAACTGCATGAGATCAGTCGCTGAGAGATGGTAGTTTTCAAGCATTTTTAGTTCGTCTGATAATTTGATAGATGATTTTTTGTGAATGAGACATGCAGTATTAGAATAAATTGTGGTATGTTTTTTAGAGATATGTAGCTTCGAAAGTGCAAAAGAGTGCTCAACGTTGCACGAAATTCGCCACTAGTTTATGTATTTATTGATTTTGTGTAGATAGTTAGTGGAATTGGTAGTTTAGATTGACAGTTTCTCCCAAATTTGAATCATCTAAAGTGTGATCACACTCGAACTGATTGAGATCAGACGCTGAGGACTAATAGTTTTCAAGCCTTTTTAGTTTGTCTGATAATCTAACATATGATTTTGTGGATGAAACACACGGCGTGTTTATTAGGGTAAATTGTGGAATTTGTGGACTGTTTTGCAGAGATATGTAGCTTTGAAAGTGCTCAACATTATGCTAAATTCGTTACTAGCAGGAAAAATTGATAGTACAATTTAACAATTTTTCCATATTTGGAGTCATCTAAAATGTGATCACACTTGAATTGCTTTAGATAAGACGTTTAGAAGTAATAGTTTTGGAACCCTTTTTAGTTTGTCTGATAATTTAATATATGATTTTTGTGGACGAAACGGGCATTTTAGGTTAAACTATGGTCTGTTTTGTAGCGATATGTAGCTTTGAAAGTGCAAAAGAGTGCTCAGCATTACACTGAGGCAGCAATGGATGAAATCACGATACTGAAGCAGATAGCCGAGGGGGATCCTGATGACAAGAAGTGTGTTGTGAAGCTACTAGATCATTTCAAACACTCTGGACCGAACGGGCAGCATGTTTGTATGGTGTTTGAGTATCTGGGTGATAACCTTTTGACGCTAATAAAATATTCGGACTATCGTGGGATTCCTTTAAACAAAGTTAAAGAAATTTGTTACCATGTTTTAGGGGGTTTGGATTACTTGCATCAACAGCTTTCTATTATTCACACCGATCTTAAACCAGAAATATTTTACTTTTATCTACGATTGACCCTGAAAAAGATCCAAGAAAATCAAATGAACCTCTCATTCTTCCATCCGGAAAGGAAAAGGTTTTAGCCGAATCTGGACCTTTTAAAGATATTAAGAGCTCAAACAACGATCTTACCAAAAATCAGAAAAAGAAAATTAGAAAAAAAGCTAAAAGGGCAGCCCAAAATAGTGCTGGAAAAGAAGAATCAGATGAAATAGATGAGGATTCAAATAGAGACGTCAATGATGAACATGCCGAATCATCAGTCACAAAAGTTGAATCCAATAACTCTTCTGAATCACGAGATTCCCACCATGGAAGTCAACCTCATAGGAGAGGAAGCCGGTCAACTAGACGGAAGTTATTAGAGGAAGTTGATGTTAAATGCAAACTGGTCGATTTTGGTAACGCGTGTTGGACATATAAACAGTTTACGAGTGATATACAGACTAGACAGTACAGATGTCCCGAGGTGCTATTAGGATCAAAATATTCAACATCTGCCGATTTATGGTCATTTGCATGCATATGCTTTGAGCTTGCCACTGGTGATGTTCTGTTTGATCCTCATAGTGGTGACAACTATGACAGGGATGAGGTATGAAACATTCAGTTTTAAAATCATAATTTTACTCCTCCATAATTTACTCCAGCTCACAAATAAGTTTTGGTTACTCTTAAGTTGTCATCAGACTCCTATTAGTTGCTTGATTATTATCAATTTAACTTAGACCTTACTTCATTGAAGTGTCATTGTTAAAGATTAGGGTACTCGTTAGAGGTGGGAAAATGGTTGGGTTGGGTAAGAGGTCAATGTCAGTAGTTTTTTCTCTTTTCTGTACGAGTTGATGTAGGTTGGTTTACCCGAAACACTTGTTTCTCCAAGAAACAATTTCAAATTATCAGTAGTATGGGATTTGGACATGTGAACTTGACATCATTCTTTGAACTGTTCATTCATCTGTCAGCAAGATTCTTTTATCAATATGTTTAGCAGCAGATATGCTATGGCCTATGGTCTGTATAACTGATACTCCCTTAAGAACTGTTTGCATTAAATGATCAACTGTCTCATCCTTTGTCTTACATTTTTGTTCTGTGATAAATTATTACGTTCAGCTTCTAAGTTTAGTTCTTATGCAAAGCGTTTTTATCTTTGTTCTGTTATTAAATATTGTTTGTGCTTTCTAGGATCACTTGGCGCTAATGATGGAGCTTCTTGGAATGATGCCCCGAAAGGTTGGACACTATGTATTATTTTAATGTTATATTCAATTTTGTCTTCAACCATTTCAATCAGAGATGGCAATTTCAACCCATTTACTTAAGAAGGGCAGATTTGTTTCTTTTTAATCTCAAACGGGTCAGTAAAAAAATGGCCAGAAAGGGAACAGTCAAATGAGTGGAACAACGGACCCAGAGTCTAATGTTATGAATAACTGTTTGTATTCAAAGATTTTGATTTCAATGCAGATAGCCTTAGGTGGCCGTTATTCTCGGGAATTCTTCAATCGACATGGTGATTTAAGACATATAAGGCGGTTGCGTTTTTGGCCTTTGCACAAAGTGCTTATGGAGAAATACGAGTTCAGCGAACAAGATGCAAAGGAATTGGCTGATTTTCTCGTTCCTATTCTTGATTTTGTCCCTGAAAAGAGGCCTACTGCCGCTAAATTGCTTAATCATCCTTGGTTCACCGGAATATCTCAGGATCTTGGTTCTGTTACAGCTCCTGCAACTGAAAACAAGACTTTAGTTAATAACGGAGCTGCTTCTGTTGCAACTGACACCGATATTTTGGTGAATAACGGCGTTGCTTCTGTTGCAACCGAAAACAAGATTTTGGAAAATAAGAAAGAGAAAGATGAGAGGGAAGCAATGGAGATTGGAGTGGGAAACATGGCAATTGGAGGAGTTTCAAAACCTGCTTTAAGATAAACCTGCCAAGTTTCATAGGTAGTTTCCTCGCTTTTCAATTAGTACAGCGTCATTCCTGAATTTTACGGCAACTTTTCAAAACAAAATTTAAAATTGGAGGGATGGCTAGTTAGATAATGGGCTAATTTTAATTTTGTTTGGATTGATATGGGCCGTTTATAGTACAAGTTAAAATAGGCAGGGGGGATGGTTAAACACGGTGAAACTGACCAAATTGCTCAGACCGAAGCAAGTCGGCCAGTTTGGCCGATTTGAGATCCAAATGAGGTTCACGGTTTAGCGGTTCGGGCTGGTTTTATTATGTATTTAGTATATAGATACCTATGTATTATAATCAAGAACCGTTTGTGTCATTTCAAATTTTTGGTCCAAAGTCCAAACTATTGATTTTGAAAAAGAAAGTTTGGTTCAAATCGCCAAGCCGGTAAACCAACCAGTCTGGCTAACCACCCTGTCTTCCGGTTTGGTTTGTCACATACATTCAAAACCGTAGTCAGCCGGCCCAGTATTTGAACACTCTTGGTAGGCACCTTTTTGTCCAATTTTAGTAATAATAATAGTTGATTATTATTACCATAGTTGTCAAAAGCGCGCGAGGCACACCAAGTGCGATGCGCCCTATGAGGCGCGCATTTAGGCGCTTAAGGCGCACTATCAGGGCTGTTTCAGGCTAGTTTTCCTGCCAAATTCAGGCTAAAAGCTGTCTAAACCTCTAAAACAACCTAAATGAGCAATAAACAAGTCCTAAACAACCCTAAAACATCCTAAAGTAGCTCTAAACAAGCCTAAAACATCTCTAAAATCCCTAAAAAATGTATTTTATACTATGCGCCTAATTATAAAAAGCCCTTGTTTTTTATGCACCTAATTATAAAAGTCCTCGTTTTTTATGCGCCTAGCCCTAAGCGCTTTGACAACTATGTCTATTACAACGCGAATTTTCTTATAGCTTGTGTTTTTAATGAAATGATTTACGAGGTTTATGTTTTAAAAACGACATTAGGCCACACTCAACTCATTTGAATTGTTGTCATGTTATAAAGTTATAACCATGTTTTTAAGATTCAAAGTCTTGCAGGTTTTTTTGTCAAAGCGCGCCATTGGATGAATTTTCTGGTGAAAGATGAAACGCTAAGCAAACTTTTGAAATGTTGTGAGAGTGGTGAATGGGTGTAGTTAGAAGTATTCTTTGTACAATGTGGAATATTGTTTTTCGGGACATGGATTCAGGCTTTCCCATAGAGACAATACTGCATATTGATTGTAATGTGGTCATGAGTCCCAATGACGATGCATTCTTCAATTAGAGGAATCATACCAAGATGATGATGATTTAATTTATTGTTGTATAAAGGGTGTAAAGATTTCTGTTTTCCTGGGAGTTAAAAACATTTTTTTCTCATATTGTTAAGCGTGACAAAACAGTGGGGTTGGGTAATGGATTATACCGAATTCAGGTCAATTAGAAAATGCTTAATTTGGTTTGGATCAAAACAGGTTAAAAGCATTTTTTTCTCACTAGGCAATGCGTTGTGGAACCATGCCCAGAGCGTTACACCATTACGTTGCCCAAAGCCGCCATGTCCTACCCCTTCCTTCGCCTCTTCAAGGGTTGGCAGGCTAATGCCTAGCATCTACGCCCCCAACTGCGTGGTGTTTCGCGCTCCATTCATACGAAAATATCTGCCATGATTTGTCTAGGAATATATGAGGGGTAGTTTCTTTTAATGATTTGTCTTGGAACATATGATGTGTGCGTTCTTTTTGTGATAAAACTCACTATTCACCAAGTGACGGTGGCTTGCATTTTTAAACCCATTTTTCTTTAATTCTAAGACTTGTCTTGGTGTTCTTTCCATTCATACTTCTGTACTTCATGTACCTGAAGTTTTTGGTGGTGTGTTGAAACAAAATAGTTGTGGATAAAAGCTAGCAAAAAAATATATCAATATGTTAGTCCCCTGGTTAGTTAAGAAATTAGGTTTGATGATCAGCAATCAAGCAATACATAAATTGTGAGTATACAAATAAAAAACACTGTAACTTTCGTTTACAAATATGAACATGAAAGTTTAGCTCCATCATAAATGCTTTAATTTATAAAGGAAAATCGATTTTGTCTGAAAATCTTCTCTAGGCCTTATGACACGCGCACACAAAAAAAAAAAAAAGATATTGCAAGTCATATCCAGTGCCATACCGGTACCATGACGAACCAAACCTAACCGATTTCGATTAAATAACATTGCTACCAGTGTGGTATTATTGAAATATTGTTACACGTATTTTTGGTTTCCGATCGACTTTATTTTTTTAGGTTTTCTCTTTTAGTTGCTATAGCGAGTATTGGTACCGTAACGAACCAAACCGAACCGTATAACTCAAAGCAGTTGCACCAGTTGATTTGTTTTTGTTTAAATGGTTAGGCCAGTTTCAGTAGTTTACAATCAAAGAAAGTACACTACAAATCGATCTTGGTCAAAATGCCAAGATGTGTTATCCGATAAGAACGTCTGCGCGTGTCTGCGCGGCGCAGACAAAAGCGGTCAGAAACACTTCTAGGAAAAAAAAACAAACACCCCCTTACTCTGTATATTGCATCTATCTTTTGTGGTACACAACACAACAATGATATATGAATTATGTATACAACAGTATCACTATATTTACTCTTGCTACTGTACCTCAAATGGAACCAGAGCTTTACTTCTTTGATCATATTGTCTGTGATATCACATAACTACTACTCAAAAACTCCAATGGCGAATCATATTTGATTCCATCTCTAAATTGTAAGAAATGCAATACCTTGCGGAATGATAATGATGATGACGACCATGATGTAATTTTCACGCCTAAAGGATTTTCTTCGCCCTCAAGTATGAGTAAGTGAGGAAAAATGCTACTATAGCACCAAATACAATCCCCCCTGTCGTAAGCCAAAACGCAAACTGCATACGATACAGAGAAATTTTCAAATATGTCCATTATTTAATTTTTTTTATAAATTTCAGACATATCTTTATACTTCTACAGCCATTAAATAGGATAAAATATCTTTAGCATATCTATTATAATTTATATCTTCACAAATCTGCAGAGTCCCTTCAAACATACAATATTTTTCCCATTTTGTTTTACCTTTGTATCATTCTTTTATACGTAAAATATGCGCAAAGAAATGATTTTCTGTACAATAAATTAGTGAGTGCTAGAAAGTGTTGATTATTTTACCAAAAGCAAAAAGAAGAAATTACCACATGTTCTTCAAGGTAGGATCTTAAGTTCATGCCAAATATACCTACAAACGCAACGAAACAATACAAACCTTGAAAAATGAAATAGGATTTAATGGTCTTAATTCAAATGACCATATTTTGGGATCACATTAATTTTTGGATTCATTCATTTGATTGATAACTGCATAAACTCAAAACTTGTAATTGTGATGAGGATAAAGTTATTTGATTGAAGTAAAAAAGTAATAACCTGAAACCAGAGCACCGACTGCAAGACAAAAGGTTCCAAACCTGAAGAAGCAGTTCAAATCTGCTGACCTGGAGCCTTCTCGAACTGGAACAGATGAAAAAAAGCGATAACGTTTACACAGTTGCTCATTTTTCATC